>JALGQJ010000040.1:600000-965000 GCA_023055345.1 Quercus wislizeni | reverse complement strand
TTGTCCATGCCTTGCAGTACAAATACCTGCAGTTTCCCTAAATGATGATGGTAAAATAGTTGTTGTGTCTGAGGAAAATGGAGGAAAGCTGGAAAAGGATGCTGTTAATAAAGAGAGGATGAAACTGACGCTGAAAAGCATTCCTTTCTCACTAACATGCGTACTTCACAAGAATTATATCTTGGCGGACCCCACTGCAGAGGAAGAGTCCATCATGGAAACTGTTGTTACTGTGGTTTTGGATTCTTCAAGTCAACTTGTTTCTCTTTACAAGCCAGGTGGACCAGTTCTTGCCTATACATCTGCTATCCAGGTTAGATTTCACCCTTAAAAACACATATAAGGGATCCATCAAAAGTGCCAATTTGTTGATCAATTATAGTATGTTCCAAACTTGGTTCTACAATATACTCAGTTAAACCATAACAATTATAGTAGAATGCTTTTTGATTGTGGGGAATATGATCATAATGTATCTGAAACTAAGATTGTAAAAACTGGTTGACATTGATTCCATCCTTTTGTGGAATCTAATTGGAACCCAGGACTCGATACGTTGTTGGAAGTTTTGAATTATTAGACCTTTGTGTAGAAAAGGAATTAAAATTTTGAAATGGCTGGGAAAAAAGTTATGATGGCATTATACTTTATCAAATTCTGAACTAATCACCCCCTACCCCCTACCAAAAAAAGAAGAGAAAAGACTCAGTGGAGACCATTTTTATACTGGTTTATCCAATTTATGCACAATTGTTCCAAGGAGCATATATCAGTAGATATTAGCCAATGCCCTTTCTACAATGACCTGTGCAAATACAAAGAAAGTTATTAGCTGAATGCTGATGATGAAGAGTTGCTGTTGTTTCAGGATTGTGTTGCATTGACAAGGCAAAGAATGAAGGAACTACAAAAGATTTTAGATGAAGCCAATTCTGGTATGGAGGTTGATTAGTGCAGTTAATGAGTTTGGCTGTTCTCTTTCACAGCTATATCTATTTATTCTTCTTGTTTTTTTGTTTTTGTTTTCCTGTAGTGACATTGTTAAATTTATAAAATTAAAAAAAAAAAAAAAAAAATTTTGAAAGGTGTCTTCATTTTTTTATAATCTTGGTTGCACAAGTGGAAGAGTTTGTTCTTTGTATTTTGAGGGAAATCGTGTAACATTTTTTTATTCTCAAGGGTAAATGAAATGTGACTTTCATAAATAAGTCCACCTATCACTTGTAATATCTCTTTCATTCTACTCAGTTTAATTGCCATTGATTTCCATGTTAGAGTTAACGACTTCATTAAGGGCCTCCTCTCTCTCTCTCTCTCTCTCTCTCTTTGATAAATAATTGCATAATTGAAGGGTTTATTTATTTTTTATTTATTTTTATTTGATAGTTCAATTTTCGCAAGTGGGAGAAGAGGGATTTAAACCTTTCTTCTCGTAAAAGAAAACAAGTAAAGCCATTGAACTTCAAGGCCCTTGGAAATCCATAAAGGAATCCATAGATACCTTATCTTTTTGGGTTGTAAAATTTAGCGTTCCTTATTTTTTATTATTATATTAATAAAGACAATAAGTAGTTTGAATCTCTTCTTCCTCTAGCCTTGGGGTCAAAACTTAAATAAATTAAATTAAAAAAAAAACTAGAAAGGAAAAAAACAATAAGGTTAAGGATCACTTACTGTTGGATCTTGATGGAAATGTTTGCAGTCTAGACATGGTTTAAAACTTCTTGATGTCCGATGCAATTATGAACTAGTTGATAAGGTAGCATATAACTGATATAAGAACTAATTGATAAGTTAATGTATAAGACATGGTTTAAAAAATGTAGTGTAAGAAATTAAATATCCAAGGGATTAAACTTCTTGTTTGCCTTTTTTTCTCAAAAAAGAAAATTCTTGTTTTCTTGTCTTTTTTCTTTAAGCTTCCGTTTGGGAGGAGAGAATTGAACGAAATGAAAATAATAATTTTAGAGTATTGTTTTCTTCCCTTGTTTGGGAGTTTAATAGAGGAAAAGAAAAATTCATTTTCTTGTTTGGGAGTTTAAATGGGAGAGAATGAAATTGGTAGGTGGGAATACTTATTCCTCTTATTCCCTTAAAACCTTAAATTTTCATTCCCCCAAAATTAAGAGGAACTACTGGATATCCCGCGCAATGCACGGTGCATTTTGATAAATTTAGTAAAAAATTATTTATGATTCATTGATTTCATGAATACTATTATTGTTTGTCATAATTAAACTATGAAATTTTCTAGTAAAACAAAAGTGAAACTAAATAAATTGGCAGAAAATTTTTTGTAATTCATTCAACCAACAAATGTCACCATATTACGTTCATATTTTTACCTACAAACCTAGCGGTTCTTAGATGTCTTTCTTGTATGATTTATTCTTTATATATAGGTTTTATAGTGTTAATTTTTATATTTCTTATACCACTAAAGTTTCTATCTCCACTATATCAACATCTATAATTTGTATGTCAATGAAAGTAGCTTTTCTTTAGTTTCAGAATTGATATGAGATAAAATTAAGGCCCATTAATATTTTAATTAAATAAAAGTTTGATTTTCTAAGACCTTAATTATAATAGGGTGACAATTGAAAGAATGATATCTTAATCAATTAGCTATAAAATTTGCTAAAATACAACAAAAACAATAATATCATAATGACGCAATAATATCAATTAGCTATAAAACATTTTTAATTTTTACTCTCCTTATAACACAAAACTACGTCGTTTTATAAAATATAAAATATTATTATTTATAAAATATTTATGTATAAAATATATATCTAGAATTACACTAGTTTAGTGGTAAGACACGCATGTGATAATATTTTGCCCAAGTTTGAATCCCACTAAAAACATTTTTAATTTTTACTCTCCTTATAACACAAAAGTATGCCGTTTTATAAAATATTAAATATTGCTATTTATAAAATATTTATGGATAAAATATTTATGTAGAATTACACTAGTTTAGTGGTAAGACATGCATGTGATAATATTTTACCAGGTTCGAACCCCACTAAAAACATAAAACTACGCCATTTTATAAAGTATTAAATATTACTATTTATAAAATATTTATGTAGAATTACACTAGTTTAGTGGTAAGACACCTACATCAGATACTTCAGCCGCCTCACCCGTATTCTTGGTTTTTGGTTTCGTGGTTCTGTTACCAAGTCAGACTACACTGCACTGCGACTAGGATTCATCAGGGTTAGGTTTGCATCATTTCTATGTACCAAATTATGCGCATGCATCTATTTTGTTTCATATGCCATTTACCCTTGCAGGAGCACTATTTGATTTTCACAAATACATGGTGCGGACACTTGAAGTTGATTTCAAAAAAGTTGTTGGCATAAGGTAAAACTCAAAGAGAGGTTTAAATTTAATTATTGAATTATTTTCCAAGATTCAATTTGATTTTTTAGATAAACGTTGTCAACTGTAGCTGGTACCTATGGCTGTTTGTTGTGGTTTTCTTGCTACTGAATGTGGCAGGTTATTTCCAATAGTATCAAGTCATTGTTTAAGGTGTAAAAACTAAAAAGTTAAAAAGAAGAAGAAGAAGATCCTCATCATATAATATAATTAGATGGTTTTTCCTGTGTCGGATGTTTCTTTGTGTCTTTGATTTCTTTTTTAACCAACCAATTTTCTATTTACATAAAACTAAATAAACAAAGAAAAAACAATAACACAATTAATTAGTTTTTAATTTTTGGATAATCAAAATTAAAAGCAATACACAGTATTCTTTTTTTGTTTTGGTCAAACGAAACGATACAATAAAAAAACAACACAACGCAAGCTAGAACTAAAATAATTATAAAGAACTTTTCAGCTTTTGAAAATTGAAATTCAATCAAGAGAGACTCTCATCACTGGCCCAACTGCTCTTTAGTCACACACACTGAAACTCACGGTTCTCTTTTATATCTGCTTCAAAATAAGCTTCTTCTGTAACAACTTGGGCCTGGGCTTGATTTTTAAGCCCATTTAGCTCTCTCTCTCTATATATTTTTAATTTTTTTTTAATTTTTAATTTCCTTTTACACAATACACATACATATATTCCTGAACCCTGACCCTAATTCCTAATTGAACTCGCTCTCTCTCTCTCTCTCTGTCTCTCTCTGAGCCAAAATCCCCAGTTGGGACGCACGCTGTATCTCTCGCCCACAGCGAGCCTTTAACCATCTTTCTTGCTTAGGTTCTCCTCCGCTCTCTCGATTGTGTTTTTATTTTTATTTTTTTATTTTTTTATAATTTAATATATGCTATAAATTATTGTTGCATTTGAATCTTTATCAGTAACTTTCCAATGCAATTTGTTAATACAGAGTTTTGGCGGTTTTTGAAGGTGTTTTTTTTTTTTTTTAATTTTACTATCAAAATTTATAATGATATGTTTGAGTTATTTATGTCTAACTGTAGTCATTAATCCCTTTGAAGCTATTGCTGTTTTAATGGAGGGAGGAGACAGCTTGTTAGATGCGATCTATGAAGAGGATAACTTAGAAGGCATTGATGATGTTGAGATGCTTGATGTTGAAGAAGGAGAGTTGGTGGAGCCCAATTTACATAATGAAAAGGGAAAAAACAGTGGTGGAGATGTCAATTTAGAAATTCAAGGATCTCAAACTAAAAATCGTGGGCTTCGGGCCAGAAAGAAGAAGAATAGGAGAAAGAAGGGTGGCTCAAGGCCAGTTACAGACATAAACAGGTAATGTTCTGCTAAAGTTTGAAGAAATGGTTTTGCTTTGTTTATATTAATGAAACTTCTGTCTTTATTTAGTTACTTCTTGTACATGGCTCCTTGATTCACATATATGTTTATAATATAGAATTTCATAATTCTAGTAAGCTTTTTATGTCATTGCATATTGATTAAAGTATTATAGAGTTGTTTCAATTTAATCATACTTATCAAAAAAAAAAAAATTTAATCACATCACTTGTTCGGTGTTGTTCCCTTTGGCATGTGATGCATGATGACCAAATAGTCTTGGCTACCTTTGTCTAATTTGTTTAGTGTTTTCTAGACTCAACTGCAAAACAATTCATTTATAATCCAATAGATATGCAATTTTTCTTCTTTGCTCCTGTTTTCATATGATGGAAGAATGTATTATCCGCTCTCTCACTTATGTTATCTGACTTAAGGTTTCCTTAGGGAATCTCCAATAGATCAGGCAAAGCCTACTTTTATTTTTATTTTTCTCCCAAATTTGGAGAGCTAGCCAAATATGTTGCTCCAGCAGACTTGCTAGTTGCTATCCACTAGGAAAATTTTGTAATTGCTAGAGTCTCTCCAAATGTGGAGGGCCAATGTAGCTCTCTATGTTCATTTCATCCATTATTTTAAGGTAAATTGCACTAAGAGTCTAAGACCCCCTTAAATTTTATGATGTTGCAATTAGAACCCCCTTAATTTTTTTTTTTTACCAATATGGTATGGTAACTTTGATACTGTACCAAATAAACGCCTTCTGTCAATGCCTTTTCAATGTCCTAACAAAAAGATGATGTGGCAGCACAGGATTTAGAAAACAAAAAGCTTCAAGCTTTATTATTTTCTTCCTCTTATCCTACATTTTCTCAGCAACCAAACACAGTTCAAACACAAACTTGATAAAAAAAAAAAATCGCCTTCAGAATAGAAAATTTTCCAAGCAAGCTGAATGCCTGAGAAAATGCTATTCAAGAAAAAAAAAAAAAAAAAAACTATTAAAAAGAAGCAACAATTTACTTTAGAAACCCACCTCCAAAACAACTAATCAAGCTCAAAGTTCCTGAGAAAATCAATCCCAGAAAAAGTAACAATAGAAAATTGAGCTAGGAACCCCACCACCACAACAGTCGCCACACACAAACATGTCATGAAATGAATCATAAAAAATCAAAGCGCAGTTTGCAATTTCCAATTTCTACTAAACTCTCAAATCTACAATCTCAAAGATCAATGTGATTCAATCTAAAAAACAAAAAACAAGAAAAACCCTACCAATGGAAAGGTGGCTAGCTAAAATAGATAAGTTAATTTTTAGCTAAAATTTGGCTCACTCGCTAGAGAATCGGAGATGCTGTTATATGCAATAAACTTTGCAAATGGTGTACAAATTTATCAAGATTTTTTAATTATTTTTTGCATTCAGTTTAGAAGGATTTTTAGTAGCTCATGCTTTGGTCCTGAAATTTCTTAACTTTCCCTTGCAGGTTTGTGTTAGATACGTGTAGGCGTTTGAAAGAGAGAAAATCATACATGGTATATACTGCTGTAGGTTGTTTGGGAGTTTCTGCATTAAATGATCTCATCAAAGAGGTAATATACCTTTCATGCAATCGAGTGCTTCATTCTTAGGAAAAGCATAATAGATCAATTATAATAAGCAGCAAAATGGTTTGTCTGAGTAAATGAAATTATTTGTCTTCAAGGTTAATTACATAAGAGAATTTGTGGGAGGAAGACAAATTCTTGACTCAGTTCTTATCGCCAATGAGTGTGTTGATAGTCGAGTGAAGAGTAAGATCCCGGGGGTTATTTGTAAGCTAGACATTGAGAAAGCTTACGATCATGTGAACTGGGAGGCCCTTCTAGACCTTTTGAAGAGAATGGGCTTCGGGGAGAAGTGGTGTAGATGGATCCGCACTTGTATCTCGACGGTCCAGTTCTCTATTCTGATTAATGGGGCTCCAGCTGACTTTTTTGGGAGCACGAGGGGTCTGAGACAAGGGGATCCGCTATCTCCAATGTTATTTCTAGTCATGATGGAGGTCTTAAGTAGGATGTTGAAAAGAGTTGAAGGTGCTGGCCTGATTAGGGGTTTCAAGGCTGTTGGAAGAAGGGGAGTAGGGGAAAATGTCTCGCACCTTCTTTTTGCGGATGATACTATTTTGTTTTGTGATGCGGAAGTGGAGCAGATCCTTCATGTGCGGATGCTTCTCCTTTGTTTTCAGGCTGTGACTGGTTTGAAGGTTAATGTCCTGAAAAGTGAGATGGTTCCAGTAGGGGAGGTTAATAATATTCATGCTTTGGCAGAGATTCTGGGTTACCGGATTGGGTCCTTGCCTATGACTTACCTTGGTATGCCGTTGGGGGCTTCTCATAAGTCCCCTTCTATTTGGAATCCTATCTTGGAGAAGATTAATCGGAGGTTGGCCGGGTGGAAGAAGTTGTATTTGTCAAAAGGTGGAAGATTGACGCTGCTCAAGAGTACGCTTTCCAGCCTTCCTACTTACTATTTATCTCTCTTCACCATTCCTTCGCATGTGGCTAATAAAATTGAGAAGATTCAGAGGGACTTCCTGTGGGGGGAGTCGAAGGTTCACTTGGTGGGGTGGGATAAGGTGTGTGCTCCTAAGGTCAATGGTGGCTTGGGTATTAGGAAACTAACTACCTTTAATAAAGCTCTACTTGGGAAGTGGTTATGGCGGTTTGGTGTTGAGGAGACTCGTCTATGGAGGAGGGTTGTAGCTTTGAAGTTTGGGGAAGAGTGGGGGGGTTGGTCTTCCAAGTTGGGTAGGGGTGTTCATGGGTGTGGTTTATGGAGAAGTATCCGTAAAGGTTGGGAGGTTTTTAGCAAGTTTATCCGGTTTGAGATAGGGGTGGGGGATAGAGTGAAGTTTTGGACAGATCAGTGGTGGGGGGACACTCCACTCCATCTTTCCTTCCCGGTTGTGTATGGGATTGTTACTGATAGAGAGGCTTCTGTGGCCTCGTCTCTCGAAAGATTGGGGACCGAGGCTCGTAGAAGTTGGAAGGTTCCTTTTATTAGGGATCCTAATGATTGGGAGACGGGAGAGGTGGATGAATTTCTCCATACCTTGGATTCTTGTTTACCTCACTCCGAGCAAGGAGACCGCATGATTTGGAAATTGTCGAAGAAGGGGGATTTCAACATTCGCTCCTTTTATGACAAGCTTCGAAGCCCCCCTCCTTTTACTTTTCCTTGGAAAGGTATTTGGAAGGTTAAGGCCCCTACGCACGTCTCTTTCTTTGTTTGGACTGCTGCTTGGGAGAAGATTCTTACAGGGGACACTTTGCGGTGCAGAGGCTTTGAGCTGGTTGATTGGTGTATTATGTGTCGTTGCAATGGGGAGACGGTGAACCATTTGCTTCTCCATTGTGATAAAGCATATAAGTTGTGGAGCTGGATTTTCAGATCTTTTGGGATTTCTTGGGTCTTGCCTAGATCGGTTGCAGAAATGCTTTTCAGTTGGTGGAACTGGTTTGGAAAGCACTCTTCTAGTATTTGGAATTTAGCCCCGTTGTGCCTAATGTGGTGTATTTGGAGGGAGCGGAATTGGCGAACTTTTGAGGACAAGGACAAATCCGATGACCAGTTGCTCGCTTATTTTTGTGGTTCTCTATTTGATTGGTCTAGGGCTTGGGGACTCACCGCTAGTGATTCCCTCCCTTTGTTCCTTTGTTCTCTCCTTTGTATTTAGTTCTTTGTTGTTTTCTGCTTGCTTTCTTGTTTTTTTTTTTCTGTTTGTTTCTCTCTGTATGGTCTGTTCTGCCTCTGTTTTCATGAGGTAGTTTTCTGAATATACTTCTTTATTACTTATCAAAAAAAAAAAAAAGAGAAACTACATTCTATAACTTAACCCTGATATTTTTGTTTGTTATTATTTGCCTTGGTATAGGCAATGTGGAATTATTTTCGGCTGCTTTCATTATCTTCTTCAAATATTGAGTATGGTCCCCATTTGATTATTTGCCTTTTCTAGGTTCTCGTTCCTTTCAACCTTCTTCCCTCAGCTGTATAATTTTTATATCCATCCTTCCCTTGGTTATATGCCTTCGATGGGGTTCTCATTCCTGGAAACCTTCTTCACTTGTCTATATAATTTTTATATCCATTCTCTTCTGACTCCTTGAATACCACTGGACCTTGTAATTGTTATTGGGTAAATGGTCTCTGCACTTGAGCTGCTTTGTGGATACCCTAAACTTCATTTTACTTCTTGAGCCGTCTGCCTCTTCTTCTGGTGCTTCTTTAGATTGTAATATTAAGGGGAAAATAAATCCTTTGGTTTGGAGTCGACGAATATGATATGCTTGCTTCTTGTGAGGAAAGGTGAGAATTTTGGTTGTGCTTGAATTTGGACCAGCCTAGGGCTGAAAATGCTTGCTAGCCAATCTATTTAAGACCATACAGCCTTTCGTAGTTTCTGATGCTCAATATTGTTTCCCTACCCTTGCAGATTTCTCTTGCAGAAGCCATTTTGCTCATTTCAGTCATGTGCTCTGAGCTGTGATGTCCTCTGGCTGAAACACTTCGTGATTTGCTGTTTGTGTAGGTTGATGTCTTTTTTTTCCCCTTGTTTTATCAGTCAGTATGCATGTAAAAATTAATTTCTCATGATAGGATTAAATGTATTTGGTATTTGTTTTTTGATTGAGAAACGTGTCAACCGAGTTTGCAAATCAGAAATTTCTCAAGTGAACCCAAACTTAAAAAAAAAAAAAAAATACTCTAGACTGAATTACTAATAATAAATAAATATTTTAGACTGTTAATTTGGAAGATCACCATTTTTTTATTGAAAGCACGTGTCAATCATGTTTTCTAGTCAGAAATTCATAAATTTCTCAAGTGAAACCACAGATTTGTTTCATAAATATATTATAGACTGTTCATTTGGAAGATTTTTTTTTTAGCTGATCATGTTGGCATACTATTACATATTGTGTTATTATCCTTTAGGCCGGTAATTTATTTGTGTGTTAATTGTTTTCTTCTTTTTCCTTTTTCCCTTCTCATTTGTTCATTTGTACATTCCATTGAATCTTCTACAATGTGATTGTAGCAACTGTTTAGAAGAAGTGAGGACTAGATAGACCATTGACTTAGAGAAAAAGATCCTTATAAATCAATGGATTTAGGGTTTTCCCGAAGTTGCTGTGTGTGTGTGTGTGTTTGTTTTTCAAGGCTAGTAGTGTGTATAAGTTGGAATAGGAGTATGAATTTACATTATGCACGTTACATGTTATGCTGTGCTTAGGCAATGGCCTATATTGAAACATTGCCTAGCCTTGCTCAATAGCTTTTGGGCAATCATGATTGAGTGCTATGCAGGGACAGCTGACTGAAATTTTCTACCATTAACATATTTTACCTATTTTACAATGTAGAAAGAGGGCATATCTTTATTGAAGTAATAAAATCTTATAACTAGTTTCTATGTATTTGCGATCTTGATTGCTTGTAGGTATTTGATACTTGAGGAAAGGGTCTGCTGACTCTTAATATTGTTACAGTCGTTCTCTTTTACTTTCCCCCAGTACATGCCTCTGTGCAGTTCAGTTATTTTTACTGATTGTGAGACTTTCAGGTGGATGCAATTCAGGCTTGTGGAGGTCAGATGACTGCTGATGGCAGCCGCTGTCGAAATGGCGGTGGCATATTATGGAATATCATTAAAGCACGAGAACCAAAAGCCTACAAAGAGATAATGAAAAAAGTGCAGGAGTTTGAGGCAAATAACCTTCCTTTATGTCATAACCTTCTTTCATAGGCTGCATTTTATTATTCCCGAATATAAAATTACAATATCACAACAGCCTCATGTTGATTTTTGAAGTGAATATAAAGTGCTGACTTTTTTTTTTAATCATTACGCAGAAGCAATTTAAGCCACCAAATAATAGACGAGGAGGGGAGCCAAAGAAGGAAGGTAATTCACCAGGAACCACCCATTCATTTGCGGAAGGTACTCCTGCCACTTTTTCGGATAATTCCCAGCCAATATCTCAGATGCAAAATGAGCAGACAAATACTGGTGGTATTGAACGAGTGTCTGTTCGTGATAGACTAAGGATCCCAGTGTCTTATGATGATGACCTTCTTGGAGAGGATACGAAGGGTGATGCAGCTTGATTTTTGGATCATAAGAACTTTATATGGCTTGGTATTGTAGGTTTCATTCCCAGATGAGGTGCCAGATTATTGTGGTGTTTATGCCATAGATGAAACAAAATGTTCCAACCCATTTCCATTTGGATGGGGATGGGGGATATTCCTTGTTTTGTACAAGAGAGAGGCTGCTGCAGTATTGATGATATTGGATTTTGTTTTAAAAGAAAATTTCCAATAGAATCTCAATTGAAGAATGATCCTAATCACCATTTTTTGTGATGTATTCATTGTTTTATACCCACTAAGCCTTTTTGATGGTGGATTGTTCGTGATTTATTCAATTGATTCTCTTGCTACTCTCTGTTATTTTGGATGAATATATATTATCTTGTTACTCAAAAAGTACTGAAAGCAATTGTTGTGTATTCCTTTTCCACTCAACTAGTTTTGTTATCCTCAGTTGTAGCCCGGATTGTACAGTTTCAGATAACTCAAGATTGTGCCAAGGACAAACCATACCAGGAATGGCCATAATTAGAGGAAGAAAGGCAGGGGCAAAACTTAGCAATGTAGTTGTTATTCCTTTTCAATTCTTATTGGTAAAGATAATATTATTGGTGTTGCATTTATCAATGTGGTTGTGTTTGAATTTAATTGTCGAATTTCACCCAAGTTTTAGATCGCAGTGAAGGTTAAGACTTAAGACCTGGCTGTAAGTGGGTGATCAACTGGATGTCAGTAACTCCATTTTTGGTGATTGGCCCCTTCCTATAATTTCATTCTTAAGCAAGTCAAATAAACACAAACGTCCCCCGAAACTAAACTAAAAACACGAACACAATTAGTCTGTTTTTTGGATGATCATAATTTAAACCAATACAACGATTCCTTTTTGTTTACCTCCTAACCCAAAAACTATAATAACTATAAATAACTTTTGTCATCAGCTCTTGAAATCCTATCCAACAGTTAGCTCTAGACCTGGCAATACGGGTTAGAATTTTTTGTCCCGATCCGAACCCCATTTTTTGACCCAAAGCAAAAACGGGTTGACCCATGACCCGACCTGTTAAAAAAAAAATTCGTTAAAAAAAAATTATAAATTACGTCCTGATACTAGGTGCACAAAGCACAAAGTACCAAAACTAATAATCAGTATATTATAGATATAAAGTTATAAACAATGAAAACTATTGCCAACATATGACATGAGAGAAGGACTACTTGAGCTTCATCACAACCAATAAGAGCTAAGGTTCAGTACTTGACATGAGACAAGACAACATGTTACACAAGGCTGTCAAGACAACCATTACAAAAAAAAAAAATCTCATTCAATACTAGCTATAGTCCATTGTCCAAAGCCGAAGGCACAATGCAATGCACAAACCTGAAAGTTGAAACGTGATAGACCAAACCACAAAGGGTCCTAAAGCTTCCTCAGTTCACAGTTCAGTTCCTCTCTCACTCTCACTCTCACTCTTACTCTCACAGTTCTCTAACTTAGCTCCACACTCTCACTCTCATGGTTCTCTTTAATCTGCTTATCCTTCTTTTGCAAGTTAGGCCCAGGCTTGATGGGCTTGGTCAAGAAATGATCCAAGAGAGAAGTCCAGAGGGGTTGTTTATCGGCCTATTGCATGATTTGTTTGCTACGTGTCATAAGGTGTGCGCATATTTAGTGTTTGTTTGCTACGTGTCATTATCTAGCTTTTTGATGTTTTTTTTTTTGAAAGTAATTGTACCTTGAAAAAGTGAAAAAAAAGAAAAGAAAAGAAAAATGTGAGGTTTTAAAAAACTATATATAAAAACTAAAAACTAAAAGCTGAAGCTGATGTGAAACAGGCTCTTAATAAAAAAAAAAAAACCAACATTATTTGATAAATAAGTTGAGATCTTACCAGAATGACCAGCCTCTCTTGGCTAAGGCATCGATATTTGCCCAATTTCAAAGAAATAGATAAATTTAAAAGAGTATACACAATTACCAAAAAATTTATTTAAAAAAAAAAAAAACACTTCTCATGCATAGGTTACTTCTGGTGATTACAGCACAAGAAATTTTTCAAGAGGGTCATTGCCATGATAAATACTGCTGCAGCAACTATAACATAGGGGTACTTGTACAGCAAAGCCATGGCTAATTCCAAAGTCAATGTTGCGGCAACTTCAAAGATTGTGTTGTATTTGGCAGGCCTAAGCAAGATGATTATAGAGAGTACATTGATAGTAAGAAGTGTAGGGAATTTAACCTGAAATTCTCAACATGTGAGAAACAAAAAAATAGAGAAAACACATACTAAGAGAAAAAAAAAAAAAACAATCACACGCACAAGAAAATATTTACGTGGTTCAGCAATTTGCCTACGTACACAGGACTGCAGAGATTTTATATTATCAGGGAAAAATACAAAATGCGGCTACAGTTTTTCAGTCTCTCAAGAACGACAACGACAACAACAACAGAACAAACCCTAATCACCAAAAAGGGTTTTTTACATCCTGCACATAGAATTCATGATGGGCTACAAAACGGGCCAAAATTTTTTCCTGGGGGCATTGCCCCCGGACCCCCAAAAGACTTGTCCATGAGCACTCCAACTTGGGCCTATCAACCCAAGCCTTCACTCTATGGACTAAGCCTAAAAAAATCTCTCATTAAAAACCATGAAACATTATTCAAGTTGGGTCAAGTCATCAACCAGATCAAGCACAATTTGACTCCACAAAGCTTAACAAGAAAGTGCAAATGCTAGTAACCCTGCAATTTCAGAAAAGGCTTGTGATCTATATAAGGCCACAACCACTACTGGGTTTCACATCAAAAGAAAGACCTAAATATTGAAGCCCTGTTCCAGTACTGAGAAAACAGATTGTAAAATAACTAAATAGGCCCCCCACGATTTGAGAATGAAACATGCTTTATAATTTTCAAGAAAAGCAGTGCACCAACTAGGGTGTATGAGCAAAACTTGTATGGTTGCAGAGAGGGTTACCCCAACAAAATAGTAGATGATGTGGGCATAAGTGCCATGAATTCCAATTGTGTAAGCATAGAATTGGCTTTTGGTAAATATGCTTAAAGCACACAGAAAGATTACCAAACCAATAAACAACCAGAACCTCCGACCCCAGCTCACTTGGGTTAGGGTATTACTATTAACAGAACATGCGTTGGGACTAGCTATAGTGATATTCAGCACTGGATTATGCTTAACTCTTCTTGGCAAGGGTTGATCAGAAGGCGCTTTCATAGACACAGGATTCATGAGAAAATACACAGGTTATAGAAAGAGGGAAAGGTTTGGGCTCGGAACTTGGTTAATTCTGATACATATATATACAAGCTCTTCGCCCTTAAGCCTTTAGGCATGAAAATGTTTTTTTTTTTTTTAATACAAACTCTTTGAGCTTCTTGAGCCTTAAGAAGTGAAAATGAAATTTTGTTAAAATACATAGAAACTCTTTGCCCTTAAGCCTTAAGTAGTGCAAATGATTTATTTTTTAGTACAAACTCTTCACACTTAAGCCTTAACTAGTGCAAATGATTTATTTTTTAGTACAAACTCTTTGCCTAAAGCCTTAAGGAGTGAAAGATCAGTCCCAAGGTCAATGCGTAGTTAGTAAAAAAGTCATAGCGTTAAGCTTATGATGTATCGGTGGTGCTGGTTTTAATAGTGGATTTTGGTGGGAGTTATTTATAACAAATAATATTTTATTAACCCACACGCCCAACCTCTCCCATACGCATGAATGAAGACCCAAACTTTCTACCCTATCTCATCTCATTCTCTTTCACGCAAAACGGCAAAAACAACGTAGCTCCCACATGCCTAACCTCTCTCTGTTTCTCCCTTTTATCTCACTGCCTCTCCCTCACGTAGCCAAGCTGATGCCACCATCGCCCAGACCTCCCTCCGCCTAGCAATCTCTCTCCTTCGCCCAGCCTTCCCTCTGCCTAACCTCCTCTCTTTTCGCCCAACTCCTCCGTTTCGCCTAACACCATTAACGAATCATATTTGATTTGCTGTGTTAAGGTGTGAGGTGGTGCCATGCTTGGATTCGTGGGTTTGGATTGGCCATGCTCTGATGGCTCGATGGGCTCGATTGTGGGTTTAATTTTGTGGTGATGTGGGTCTGATTTGGTGGGTTTCAATGCTAGTGGGTTTTGGTTGTGTTTGTATTGGTGGTGCCGGTTTTAATGGTGGATTTTGGTGGGTTTTAATGGTTTGATTTGGTGTTTGTATCGATGTTTGGTGTTTATATTGGTGTTTGTATCAATGTTTGGTGTTTGTATCAGTGGTGCTGGTTTTAATGGTGGATTTTGGTGGGAGTTGTTTACAACAAATAATATTTTATTAACCTACACGCCCAATCTCTCCCACACGTGTGAACGAAGACCCAAACTTTCTACCCTATCTCATCTCATTCTCTCTCATGCAGATCGGCAGAAATAACGCAGCTCCCATACGCCCAACCTTTCTTTGTTTCTGCCTCTTATCTCACTGCCTCTCCCTCACGCAACCAAGTCGATGCCACCATCGCCTAGACCTCCTTCCACCTAGCAATCTCTCTTCTTTGCCCAGCCCTCCCTTTGCCTAGCCTCCTCTCCCTTCGCCCAACTCCTCCATTTCAACCAACACCATCGGCAAATCATATTTGATTTGCTATGTTATGGTGTGAGGTGTTGCTATGCTCGGATTCGTGGGTTTGGATTGGCCGTGCTCCGATGGCTCGATTGGGCTCGATTGTGGGTTTGATTTTGCAGTGATGTGGGTCTGATTTGGTGGGTCTTAGTGCTAGTGGGTTTTAGTTGTGTTTGTATCGATGGTGCCGGTTTTAATGGTGGATTTTGGTGGGTTTTAATGGTTTGATTTAGTGTTCGTGTTTGGTGTTTGTATCGATGTTTGGTGTTTGTATCGGCGGTGCTGGTTTTAATGATGGATTTTGGTAGGTTTTAATGGTCTTATTTGGTGTTTGTATTGGTGTTTTTATCAGATTTTGGTGTTTGTATCGGTGGTGCTGGTTTTAGTGGTCTGATTTGGTGGGTTTTTTTTTTTTTTTTTTTTTTTGATAATAGTGGTTGTCGTTGTCATTGTGGCGGTGGTTTTGTTTTTGGTTTTTGTTTTTGCGGTGGGTTGTGGCTGTCATGGTAGTGGTGGTGGTGGTGAAAGGGCTGTGGTGGCTGGTTGATGTGAATTTTTGTGGGAGAAGTTTTATTTTATTTTAATAAGATGTTTATATTATTTTAATGAGATGAATGTTAAAATAGAGTCTTTGATGTTAGGTGTTTTGTGAAGTAAGTTGTTAAAATAGATAAAATTGATTTTTAAGTTGCTAAAAGCTTTATCTTATAACTTTCTTACTGTGAATGCTCGTATGCGGCCAAAAGTAGCTGCGTATTGTAGCTCTGAAGGTAAAATATTTAGATATACCTTCACTATTGTAGCGCACTTTTTGTATTTTAGTGAAGCTAAAATAGCAATATAACTATTTAGCTTCACTAATGCTAGTGCTCTTACAATTTACAAATGTGTAAGCCAAAACAGCCAAATACAATCTTTGGCCAAAATATTGTCACGGTGGCACTTGCTAACTTAGATAATTTTAACTAAAAAATGCCACGTGAAACTCGAGTTAGTAAAACGGATTCACAAAACCCTCTAACTTCCAAAACCCTAACAAATTTCTCTCTCTTTCTCTAATGGCTCGAAAACAACACCCATCTCATCTGGATGATCCACCAGCTGTTTCATCTTCTACTGAAGAAGAAGAAGAAGAAGAAACTTTCTCCGATGATGATGAAGAAGAACAAGAAGAAGGAGAACAAGAAGAAGAAGAAAGAGGAGGAGAACAAGAATAAGATGAAGAATAAGGAGAACAAAGTTCATTTGAAGAAGATTAAGAACAAGCTGAAGTAGCTAAAATTGAATCTTTACCATCCGCTCCACTAGTGAAACCCCATTCTTCATCATCCGGGTCGGAAACCAAACCCATCTCATCTGGATGATCCACCAGCTGTTTCATCTTCTACTGAAGAAGAAGAAGAAACTTTCTTCGATGATGATGAAGAAGAACAAGAAGAAGGAGAACAAGAAGAAGAAGAAAGAGGAGGAGAACAAGAATAAAATGAAGAATAAGGAGAACAAAGTTCATCTGAAGAAGATGAAGAACAAGCTGAAGTAGCTAAAATTGAATCTTTAGCATCCGCTCCACTAGTGAAACCCCATTCTTCATCATCCAGGTCGGAAACCAAACCCATGGAACCCGAATTGACTCCAGTAAAAGCCACACAAGCCAGATCCACGAGATCCTCCCCCATGAAGAAGAAGCGTCCAAACAGTGAAACAGAAACGACGTTGTCGAAGTGGGTTAAGAAGATAGACCTAGAACTGGAACCAAAATCCCAAGGTGGTGGCGGAGGCGGTGGGGAAGAGAAGAATCTTTTCTAGAGGTTGTGGAGCGACGACAATGAAATAGAATTACTGAAAGGGATGTTGGATTACAGAGCTATACACGACTCGGATCCTGTCGCAGATGCCGCCGCATTTTACGAGTTCGTTAAAAAGAGTCTCCAAATGGAACTTACCAAGGCCCAACTGGTGGATAAGATGAAAATGTTAAGGAAGAAGTACCACAATAATGCTAGGCGAGGAAAGAAAGGTAAGGACCCAACCTTTTCGAAACCTCACAAACAAAAGACATACAAACTGTTGAAGAAAATTAGGGCTGCGCTGCCGCTGATGGGGTTTCGGGGAGATGTTTGAATGAGATGTTAAGCCTTAATAAGAATGTGGTGTTGAACTAAACATAACCATATGTTTATGTTTATGTTTAACCACTACTCCAAAATATTTTTCCTCAACTCTAACGCTTAAAATTTGTTTTATATAATATAAAACAAATTTATTCAAAACTGTAAAATTCTAATCCAAAATCTAATTCATTAATTATTGCTGCAAGTTAATTCTTTAATTTTGGAGCACTTAGTGTATTTTCACTTGTTTTTATATTTACTAAGTTTATTGGCACAATATTTGGTGTTCTTGCGATACTAAGACTTGGGAAGAAAATGTTGTTGCTATTTTCATTTGTCTCCATTATGAGGGCAATTGTACTTTATGGATTCATTTTTATGCCCAAAAATCTAAGACCAAAATAGATCCAAAATCCATACAAGTATATACTAATATTTCATTTGCCCAGTACATATCGGCAACAGGTCCAATCTTTTGCTCAACTTTCATGAACAAGGGTTATGGATTATGCCCTTTTAAAATACATTATGTAAGTTTCATTTTTGTCTACTCTATTATTTTGTTCTTCTATGTTAAATAAATTTATTTGTTAACCCCTTCTTTATTATTGTTTGTCAGTATCGTACTTCGGACCTCTGCATATGCAATTCTAAAAGTGCAAGTCACTTCTATTAGAAAGGAGGCCACGTGTATTACGATACGAGTTGTCCAAAAAAAATATGGGACAATTCCCCGGATTTTGAGCATAGAGTACTGCACAACAAGATATAGAGCTGTGGGTGGAGGAGTAACAACATGTATCAATTCAGGATCAGCCTTCTTGATTCTCGTGATTTTCAGAAAAGTTGGTGACAAACATAACCATATGTTTGTGTTTAAGCATAACCATATATTTACGTTTAAGTTTAAACAATACCGTATTATCTAACTCCAAAATATTTTTTCTCAACTCTAAAGTTTAAAATTTTAAAACACAATTATTTAAAACTATAAATTTTAATCCAGAATCTAATTCATTAATTATTGTTGCAATTTAATTCTTTAATTTTGGAGCTCTTAGTGCATTTTCACTTGTTTTTATATTTGCTAAGTTTATTGGCACAATATTTACTGAACAAAGAACTTTTATTGAAACTGGACTCTTTGAATTACAATACTTTACATGCACCACTATTACACCGATGCACACATGGCATAGCTTCTTACAATTCACACGCTAGCTTTTTATTTATTACAGTCACTCACCAAATACACTTGCACACACCTAACACCTTACTTCTAGACACCTACACACTATAACTTTTATAGTTTGTTTGGTTGTAATTAGGGGAAAGGAAGAGAAAGGAAAAGAGAGGGGGAAGGGAAAGAAAAAGAAAGGGAAGGAAAGTTTTCTTAGATGTGTTTGGATACAGGAAAGAAAGGAAAGAATTTCTTATATAAAATTTGTTTGATTTATAAAGGAAAGGGAAAGGATGTATGTGTATTTTTACATTTATGCTCTTATTTGAATTTCCTATATAAAGTAGTGTTTGAATTTTGAAATTTGTTTCTAAAAAAGTTAAGGATATTTCAGTAAATTCATTTGCTTTATTTTAAAATCAATCCACGATCATTTCAGCTATCCCTCCTCATTCGGCCCTTTTGGGAGGACACAAAAATGTGGGCCCCTAAGAAAATCAATCACTCAATTTACATTGATCATTTCCATCCTAATCCCTTCTTTTCTCTCCTCTTCCCTTGTTTCCAAACAAAGTGTTAGACTTGGTGCTTTTAACACACTGCACTTCACTTCACAAGTCACACGGCATGGGCATCATCCTATCTATATATACTACATGTGTGTCAATTAAGAAACCGACTTGGAGCTTCCAACCTCATCTTTTATTGGCAGTAAAATAATGTCTTTTACTTACCTTTTAGACATCTTGTAAATTTGTGGCTGAGATTAAATTATGTAGGGCAACTCTAGAGAATTATGGAGAGAAAGATTAAGAGAAAAACACTAGAAATTTCTAGAGAGAGACAGTGCTTGATTTTTAACATGGCAACGTCGTAAATTTATCATAAAACTTCTCCTTACCAAAGTGTCCAAATAGTTTCCTTTTCTTTGGTCTATTTCTTTTCTTCTTTTCCTTCAACTTTTCTTCTTCACTTCAACGTGTCTCACGCGCATAAGGCCACATCTCTAACATGAAGTATAGCTTGTGAGACAAGCTCTTTAAATGAGTCTTTGACTTGTCTACTCTAATGACCGCACTTGCTCCTGAGGGATTGTGTGGTTTGATTGATTTCAATTGAGGCTCGGGTAAAGACAATGAAATGGGAAAAGAAAAGGAGAAGTACAGAGGCATAGGAATCTGAGCTTATTTCCCACTTGTTCAAATTTTTAAAGGAACCCAAGCTTCAAGGGCTTGAGTTTCATATTACAGGGAATTCGAACTTTTAAAACTCGAGTTTTACGTGGACTTTGAATTTATAAAATGCCCGATCAATTTTTGCCACCGTGGTATATTGTTAAATATTTTTCAAATAGTGGTAGATTGCTAAATATTTCAATCAAATATGGTATTTGGCCATTTTGGCATAAAGAGGCATGCATAGATTTTCTCTTTAATTTTATTTAAATCTCTAATATGAAAAATTACAATATTGATTTTTTTTTTAATAGTGAAAAAAGTGCTTTTTTTTTTTTTTAATAATTCGATAATTGGAAGAATGATGATTTAATTATTTGCACCCCAGTTCTCTTAATAAATTGATTTTTTTTAGGTTGGAAATTGGATTAACAATAAAGATATTGTATACTTTTAAACTTCAGGTTAATCATTCAAGTTTTGATTATAATTATATTACTTTTTTTTTATAATGCATTTGACTTTTATCTTGGTGTGTATAGACAAAGTCTCTCACACACACCAGGTAATTACATGAATGAATCATTTAGGTAAGATGTTGGTTGGAGATTTTAAGCAAGATTATTAGTTAAACTTTCATATATTTGAGCCTAGGTTGATAGATTCTTAATAGATATCGAATTTAATTGTAACGACCCATATTCTCATGTCATGATATTGTCTTACTTTGGCCCAACAAGCTGCATGGTTTTGTTCATCCTCGTGTCACATGACAGTAAAACACAACCTCATGAGAAAAGGCCTCATAACTAGACCATAACTTCACTCAATTATCTCAAGTATTAAACTATTTGTTTTATTTATTTTCTTTGTAATGATCATAAGATAAAATAATGTAACTTTTGAAACAAGTTAAATAATCCATCGTTCTAACTCTAGAAATTAATAAAATTAAGGCTAGGTAATGCGGGTATTACATTAGCTCTTGACTGGATTATTTATCAAACAGGACTACTAATCAAACAAACTAAACCGCCTTCACGTTTATCGTCCTACTGATAAATTTAAGAGAATGATATTGCTCTTGTGAAGTTTTAAAACCGAAGTGTTCTTTTGACTTTAGGCCACTAGTTTTCTATTTGTCTCATCCAAGAAAAGGTGAAGTAGCGATTGAACGCAGACAAAGGTAAACTTTGAACTTAATATACACTCTTTTAAGTTTTAACCAAAGTTATTTTTTGGGAGGTAAACTTTGAACTTAATATACACTCCTTTAAGTTTTAACCAAGTTTTTTGGGAGGTGAGGTTGTTAACGAAGGTGTCTAAATCTCTTTGAGTATCTGACTATTCCTTTGAGTATATAGTTGTCCCATCTCGTAAACTCTAGGTAAGGGGTGACCCCAAGATGTTGCTGTTTTGAATTAGGACATCATGGATCTAAAGAGATTTTAGGAATCACTAGGCCAACCCCACCCTTGCATTCACTCTTTTAACCAAGCCTGGAACATAGAAAATGATGCTGCAAGATATGGATTGTTTGCAAAGTTCCTAACTAAACCAAGTGAAAATAAGTGTCCTGCCGCCCTAAACCTCCCTTCTTCAAAATATAGAATTATATTTCATCAGTAAGGCTTCGCTATAAAAGTCACCAAAACTGAATTCCATTTTCTTTTTAGCCTTTAGGAGATCCTGGAGGGCCACAGGTTCCCTAACTATTGTCTTCTGCATATGTTGCAGAAGTGTTTCTGATGCATACTCATTGCTTCACAAACAAAACCCGTTGTGATACTTGTATTCACAACCTAAAAATATGAGTCAATATATATATATATATATATATCACATAATTTCCTTCTCTCACAAAAGCTAAAAATTGACACTCCAATGAAGACAAAGATGAGCAAGAAGTCATGGAGTATACAAGGAAGATGGACATGGAATTTAAATGGACATGATGAAAGGAGTTAAACGTGGATGGAATTTAAAATAAACATGACTAAAGGAGTTATGTGTACATTACTACTCAGTTATTATGCTACACTAATAATATATTCCAAAATGTACCAATACCCCTCCCCATAAACAAAAAATTAGACGTGCTTGGACTTCTTTTGTGGTCTGTTCAAATCTCTAGACTCCTCGGTAAGTTCTGCCAACTTCTCCATAGGGCCATCTTCTGGTTGAGTTGTGGCTGTATCCACCCATTTCTCATACTCTAATAGGTGCATTGGTTCTGAGGATGGTGGTGCTACTGTTTCTACCTCTTTCTCACCCTCTAGAAGGTATGTTGGTTCTGATGGTGGCGGTGATGCTGTTTCTACCTCTTTCTCACACTCTAGCAGGTGTATTGCTTCTGATAGTACTACTGCTGCTTTCTCTACCACTTTCTCGCCCTCCAACACATAAATTGACTTTTCTGGTGGTGCTGCCTCCTTTTGATTCAGGTATGATGGTCCTTCCGAATCATCATCATGTGATGAAACAGCTTCTGGTGCTGCTACTGGTGGTAAAAATGACTCTGACAAAGCTGCTGCAACTGCAGCTGTGTTTGTGTGTGGTCTGCCTCGTCCTCTACCTTTACTTTTGCCTCTGCTTCGTCCTCTTGCTGATGGAGCCTTAGTTGTGGTTTGTGTTGTTGCTGGTAGAGGTGACACCTCCTCATGGGTGAGGCGTAATGAGCCCTCCATATTATTTGTATATGGAAGACAAGATGCTGGTCTTGTTTCAAGGTGCCGGGTCTCACCAATCATCTGTAAGACACGGATGCACATGGTTTGGATATCTTTCATTGCTCGCATTGCACAGTCACTAGTGAAAGCACCAAGTATTGTAGCGCATTGGTTATGGATTGCAGTCAAGCTCTGGACCTGTCATTCCAAATACAGATACCTTAACAATTTTGACTCAGGTATTTTCAGTGCACATCAAAATAAAAACTAATCACATAATAGTTTTGACAAATTCTTACTAGCAGATGTGTTGTCCCACTTGAAGGCTGAAATCGCATATGTGGTCTTTGAGTGAGAGGAGTAATCAAACGACGTGTGATTTTACGATACCACTCCATGTATGGATCATGATAATACATTGGGTGCTCCTCTGACTCACCCACTGCAATACTCTCTTCACAAGCCTCCCATAACTGTATATATCGTCCATGATATGATCGCCAATCATAGTGATGTCTCCCTCGTCTGTCGATTGAATGGAGTTTCACCTCTGTATCACAAGGTTTAGGAATTCCTTGATGGAGACCAAATTGTCGCAGAACTCGATCAGGACGATGCCACTCGACAACATCAAAGCAGATTAGTGGAGCAACTGTTTGCCACACATGCTGGTCTTTTACACATACATCTGGTAGTAAAGCAAGTCGCTCAGTAGTGTATGGCTGCCATATCATCTAAGATTGAAAATAAGCTAAATCAATGTTTCAGACACAAGCAGGCACACATAAACTTGCACCCATCACATGATAAAGTGTGTATTATATCATAAATTAAAAACTTAATAAAACTAACCTGATCTTCTGTCTGTTGATCAAGTTGGTCCCTGTAAAATATTAATGCTCTAAGAGGATTGTCTCTACGAATTACAGGAGCCCTCCACCTAAGGTAAGAGGAATAAATTTAAGCCCAACCAAAGGTATAGTAACAAACATATACATTAATTCAATAGCTTAACACATACCTGCATCCTAATGGATCCGTAGGCACTTGCTCTTCATGTATTGCTGCATCCCCTACAACTAGTGCAATGTTCCCTACATCCTCATTATCTGGTACAACTGGATCCCGCACTCGGCCACCAAGTCTCTCAGGACGACCAATATGTAATCGCTCCCATGCCCATAACTGTAGTGAAGTAATTTGTAGAGGTAAGAGCATATAAAATTACAAACACACAACTATAAAAGGAAGCATACAAAGGAATATATACTAGTATGAATACCTGCAATAATATAAGAGGGCCAGCAATCTCATTAGCCCCTGCTTTACTAGCTCGACAAAGCTCACGATATAAGTATGCCAGTACAGCACTGCCCCAACTCAGTTGTTCAATATATGAAAAATCCCTCAACAGGGGCAAGAATATCAACTGGACATCTGCTCCAGATTTATCTGTGAAGAGAAAACCACCTATCAAACCTAAGATATATGCCCTCGCATAACGCTGCAATGTTAGATCATCAGCATCTGGTGGAGGCTTATGGAAACGAGATCGTAACCAACTAAGCTTAAGTGCTGAACCATGAAGAACACTACGATCTGGTCTGACCCCTAAGAGCTCCTCACAGAGATCATCCCATTGGAGATCACCATTACCAGTCACCACATGACCATTTATTTGAAGACCTAGAAGCAATGCTACATCCTGCAGAGTGACAGTACTCTCACCCACAGTAAAATGGAAAGTGTGAGTTTCCTGTCGCCATCTCTCAACCAATGCAGTGATTAGGGGCCAATCAATCTGTATAAATCCAATTCTGTATGCCCCATAAAAGCCAGACTGGATGACAAACCGGCGAATACGTGAATCCAATTGCCATTCCCGCATCATTGTAGCCAACCTCTGTCTACATGTCAGGACACCAGGATCCTGCAGGGAAGTACATCAATTACAGCTTTTTATATTGTGACACAAAATGCAGTTTTTCTTCACAAGCAATAAACAGAATAATAAGTAAAACTAACCTCTCCTTCCCATATGGCTGCAGATCTATGTTGGTTTTGCAGCACAAGCACTGTATTGTCAACTGGTCCTGGATCCAGAAAGCTGTCAACTTGGGCATCACGAGTGACTTTTTCTACTGGTGTCTACAAAACAGAAAATATAAACTCTATAGACAAATTCAGATGACAAGCAAGACAATAGACCACCAAGGGAGAGCCAAGCATAGTGTATGAACTTAAAACAAAAGAATATTCTTGAAACTTACTTGCTCATTGGTGTGGGCCGGCACAGTGACATTTACTTGATTTTCAATGGGCACTGGTACTCTTTCCAAATACAACTCCATGCAGTTCGTTCCAGGTTGTCGTGCCACATCAAACATGATATCAATAGACTCGTCATCATCTATTGGCACAGGAATGTATTCCCTACATGCTGGATACCTGCAAGTGATCTTCAGTTTAACCTGGTGTTTGTCAAAGCCGCTAACCCCATAAACTGTATCCAGCAACTCATTATATGTAATCCCATAGCTGACTCTAATCGGTTTTGGTGTAGCACCTTCATAAGAAATTCCATGTGGTCCACTTGTAATCCTCCCATTCCAATAACACATTAGTGTAACACCCTGTCTGGCCATCTACCTACAAGTCACTAATTTAGTGATGGAAAATTACAATTATCATCTGGATTTTTATAATATGAATCAAGAACTATTCATCCAAAATGAGAATAGGAAATTTTTGAAAATACTAAACCACCGCATATTATGATTTCTTGAACACCTTAGCTGAATCCAATGTAACAACTCTTAAAATAGTTGTCTAGTTTCTTGGAACAGTTGATGGTTCAACATAATGAATTACATCCTCCAAACTATCCCTCTAATCAATAATGATTTGATTGTATTTGTTTCAAGGGCAGTGAGTTTACAATCGTAAACACATTGTTCTTTTTCATCAATAAAACTCTTATTCTCTATCAAAAAAAAAAAAAAAAAAGAAGCTTAATTCACCTAAAAACTTAGTAATCTGGCTGATCCTTCAGTAGTGTGACACCTATTTGAATCATTCTCTGTGTATCAGTTCTGATATATCCAGCAATTATCCAGCTTCTTAGCAATCAGGTACTTACATATCTGTGGTTATAAGAAAAGACTGCAAAATAAAAAATAAAAAAGCATGAAAGGTTTTGCAGAGTTCATGAGACCATTATACTCTCTATCAAAGTTGTGACACATAAAAACCAAAATAACTGAAGTTAATTAGTCATTTATTTGCTAATTGGATTAAATATGGTATACAACTCAAGCTTCCATGAACTATTTACATTTCTCATTATTTAATACACACACACACACACACACACACAACAAACACAAACATGATTTTTAGTGCTTCATGATAGAAGTGACGCATATGCTCTTCCTTCTTTTAATCTTTAAAACAAGAAAATGCCAAATGTATCCACATACAAGTATTGTTGCCTGCATTCTCAAACCTCGCAAGGTAACGGCCATTACCAGCAGAGAACTCCAATACTCTCAGCAAAAAAATCCACTAGTTGTTAAGGAACAATACTCATGGAATAAGATAACTATAATAAATTCACTAACAAAACAAATCTCAAATATGTATGACAGACAAATAAATGAAGCATCATTAGAAAATAAAATAAAATAAAATAAAATAAAATAAATAAATAAAACCTTCCCTTGTTAACTATGACTACATAAAGTTCACAAATCATGGCATAATGGTTACATTTCTATAAGATCAAAGGAAAAACCAAAGAAGAAAGAAATAAAGAAATGAAAGGGTAAAAGGAAGCTAAAATAAAGGAAAAAAGAAATGTAATAATCTAGGAGATGAACAATTACAAGTTTTAAAAATATATCAAGATAGGAAGACATGGTGAATCTTGAGATGAATTTCTGATTTAAGGTCAAAGACCAGCAACAATAATTCCAAACATGAAAAGGACTGAATTAAGATCTACGTATAATATAAAATCAACCACAGAAAGACTAACGCAAACATAAAAGTTTCAAATCATAACATGACCTATGACTAAAATAGTATCTGCATTAGGATTTACAGGGGAAAAAAGATGCAAATATTAGGCACAAATTACATAAGAAAGCGCAGGAAGTAGTATGTATTTCTGCATTGAGCTTACTGTCACATCATGATTTAGCAGCAATGGTAGCTGAAAATCAGTATGATATGTTTAGCAAGATGTCAACCACATGCTGATGTTGATAAAACACTAATTCAAAAAAGGATAAAAAAGACATAAATCACCAATTAAGATGTGCCAAGTATTGAAAAATGCCATCCCTGACATTATTCTGTGCTGCTTATATGTGAGACTTATAGTAGCAACAAAAGAACCCAGCAAAAGAATATATATATATATATATATATATAGTAGAAATGAAAGAAAGATCTGCATAACCATGATGCACCAACCCAACTTATTTATAAAAAAATAAAGTTTTATTTTTTGATGATCCCACAAAATCCAAGTCTTTACACACTGTTCAATGACAGTGTATAAGCTTTAAAGTAATTATCACTATCAGTATACAACATGTTATGATTTCTTGAACACCTTAGCTGAAATCCAATGTAATAAACTCTTAAAATAGTTGTCTGGTTTCTTAGACCAGTTAATGCTTGAACATAATGAATTGCATCCTCTAAAGTGTCCCTGTAATCAACACTGCTATTTTGGAAGCTTAAAGCACTTATAAGGCAATATCTAATTCACCTAAAAACTTAGTAATCAGGTACTTGCATAAAAAATAAAAAAAGACCCATTTGAATTTATTTAAAGCTTTTTAAAGTAGAGCCCATTTGAATTCAATCAACAAGCTTCAACAAAAGGGAAAGTGCAAAAAAACATAGATTTTTTACATATTCAGACAAACTAACAGTAACATAAACAAATTCAAAAATTGAGAGACATATGTGGATCTGGTTTTGTAGAAGAACATTACCGTATGAGAATCTTTATGGAGCTGTGATGTTTGCTGATGATGTTTGTAATTTCTATTTTTTCAGATTGCTATGGAAAAAACTGAGAGAGAGAGAGAGAGAGAGAGAGAGAGAGGGGTTACATGATTTATCGAGAGAAACGCGGCGTGTTTTCACGTGTATCCGTTGGTCAATTTAAGAGGAGGTCATCATAGCGGTTTCACGTTTTTTGTTTCTCGGCAACACGCCACACGGACTTGTGAACTTAAAAGGGTTTCACAGCACTTTTAGCGGTTTTAGATATATCTCAGCTTTTGAGGCCGCTGATTAAAGTAACAGTTTCTTTCCTAAAGGACAAAATACTAAAAAAAACAAAAAGTGGTAGTTTCCAATAGTAAATTAAATAATTGAAAAACTGTCTTAACTAATAGATTAATATTAAGAAATTGATATTTAGCTGCCATTTTCAAACAGGCTAATGTGAGGAGCTATGAAATTTTATGATCACTTGAAATTAAAATTAAAGTGCAAATAAAATGCCGTTATAATTTGGGTTTTTACACTTTCTATAATATAAAATTAAATTTCAATTATTTGTTAATCATATATTAGTTTTTGGACTCTTCCATATTATGCCACCTAAGTTTTGGTAGACTCACAATTTTTAACATAATTTTTATTTTTTCAATTCTATATTTACTTGACTCATAAATTTTATTTTTATAGTTCCTTATATATTTGACAAAAACTAATCAAATGTCAACAATTTCATTTAATACCCAATATGTAGCTTGTATTTAGACTCTATTAGGAATCGTTTTTCTTTGAGTGACTTGCAAGTTTTTGACTTGCTTCCAAAATATGTTTGTATGCAACGCAAATTCCATGTGTAGTCGACTTAGTTTCCTAAAAATCATATACGATTAAAAGAATTAGGCTAAACTTGACCCATACATCAATATAAGAAGCAAGAACTCTCATTAAAAAAAAAAAAATTAAACAACATTATAGTTGTAGTTTCAACTTTCAAGCCATGGAAAACCCACCTTGGAAAATATCAGCGAAACATATGGAAGAAGAAACACACTATGACCAAGTACTAGAGGATCATCCAATCTTCACATGCCAAATATGTGTAGAGCCCATGCAACCAAACAAAAATTCAGCTAAAATAATAATTATGTGCACTCTTTTGATGATGCCAAATACATTGAAACCCAAATTGACAATAAGGTGCCAAACATTGAATGTTCTATATTTATTTATGATGCATGAATTAAAATATTTATAAATTTATAAAATACAATATAATAAATTTTAAGTTGCCAATGAGCTTTAGTTCAAATGGTACTTCCTCTCTTTATAAAAGCAAGATGGAGGGTGAGGTAGTGGGTTCAAGACCAACCTGTGCATGTGTGACTTACCAATCCACACATTTGGCTTTGAATGCTATCTTATAATTGTTAATCTGAATCTTTTAGGGTTCTAGAATCCTTTCATATTTCAGAATACAGTTGTTACATATACATTTTCTGGTTAGATAGAATTGAACTTTTTTACACATGCAAGAATTTCATGCTAGCTTGACCCCAAGGTAGGAGTCTAATGGTCAAGCACCTCGTCTTAGTGCTTGGATAGTGTTGTTAAAAGCACGCTTAAGCGCAAAGTGCAGAGCCCTTGGGGCTTTTTCCCTCTAAAGCGAAGCGCCCTCACAAAAGCGCGCTTTTTTGAGCTTTTTGTAAATTAAAAAAAAAAAATCCTAATTTGATTTTTAGCCATTAGATCTAAATATGTTTGATATAAGCCATTGATTTAATATATAAAAACTAATAGTATGGTGTGCTAGCATACACCTAAGCTTATCTCTTTAGATATTTTTGAACTTTTAACCACAACCACACAAACAAACATAAACAAACACTAAATCAGGCACTCACAAAGATAACATCACTTAACATTCTGGTACTTTTTAGCCTTTGCCTTCTTGGTTCTATACTTCTATTTTGATTTAACCGTGTTTTGTAATTATGGCCATCAAATATTATGGTTGCATATATATTGTAAAGCATAATAGAATTATATAAATGTTGTATAAATTATATGAAATGTTTTATTGTAATTTATATGATTAATTGATCACTTGATTGTTGTATTGATCATTGTGGGGACCAGTTGTTTATGAAGTACTGTTGAGGCTATATGGACTAGGCCTATGGCCCAATGACCCAATCTGAGGATGCTAACCGGTTTGAGGATGGTCAACTAAGATAATAACGGAAAGGACGTTGAAGGAAGAAGTGAGAGTTGTTTATGATAGTCCCAAATCTTTCCAAGGTGAAAAGTCACCTCGGAAACATTTGTCCGAGATAGTTTGAAACCTCCCTATCCTCCTGAATACTATTTTAAAGTGGCCTCATGACGGGGAGTCGGACATTGGATAAGGGATGAAGGAGGAAGATAACAAATATCTACGAGAGCTGTTACCTCCACATTAAATGCTTTCCAACTAATTCTCTGACCACATTAATGTGGAGGTGATACCTGAACAATGATCAAGCAGCTTTACAGCTATTAGTAGAAAGTTCAGGGAGGTGTGAGATGGGACAGGAAGAAGCTCCCAGAACCAAATTTACACGTGTATGGCAAAGATGATACTGAAATTATGGTATATAGCATGAGAAGGTGGCCAAGAAAAAGGGATCGGAAAAATACTTGAGAGAAGGACTAGAGAACTAGTGAGAAACCAAAGAACTCTTTGCTCCTTGATTAAATTATTACGACCGAGTTACTCAGGCTACGCCGAGGACAATCTTTGTATCTTATGTTCTTAATACTTCTTCCAAACGATCTATGATTGTTATCTCTTTTTTATAATCAGGCTAGTTCTTTCTCCCACGCTCTACAAATTTATTGTTTGGGCTTGTTGGGCTGAAACCCAATCCTGTTTAGGGTCCAAGCCAAAACTGATCCTTACAATCATTAATAATTTTTTTTTTAATTTATTAATTTTTTTTTAAAATGTGCGCTTCACATTGATCAGGCGTGCGCTTACGCTTTGCGCCTAGGCTCCAGGAGGCCTTTGCGCTTAAGTGTGCTTAGTGCTTTTAACAACACTCATGTGAGACGCATTAGTACTAGGGTTGGTGGGGCCATCTAGCACGGGGGTTTAACTTGTTACGGTGGAAAATGACTTACGCCCAAGATTTCGCCTTTTTTTATTTGGCAAAAAAAAAAAAAAAAAATCATGCTAGCTTAGGCCATCTTAAGTTTTGACGGGCTTTAACAAAATGTAGAATTGTATGGGTTTCTTTTAGTAGGTTTGGTCATTGATACCCTGCTGTTTAGTTTATTGGTCTAAAACCCATGTCAACTATCAAGATGCTTAGAGTTATTGATTGCTGAAATTCGACTTTGTTGAATTAATATATTTGGTTTTCAAGAAATTTGCATTGGTGATTGGTCACTGTTGCCTTTTAAGTCTCAGACAATATAATCGGCAACATTTAGACCTGTGATTCCTTACAAATTACTTTGGGGGGTGAAAAAGTAGTGCACTTTTTGGCCTGAAGATTGTTCTGGTTTTTCATTTTGCAGTATTGATCTGTATATTTAGTCGCGTTAGTATTTACGCCTGTGCAGATAGTTAGAGAGATCTTCCATAATGATAGTTACAAAGTTCAAAGGACGTTGTATGTATATCCCGCTCTGATAATAGGCTTTAAAACCTTAACCCTTGACCAACCAACTCAAGCATCATAGGTTACTCATAGTCCAAACTTAGTGCTAACAATATTTTGGTAGGGAACTCTCAAAAAAGGCACAGAAAGCTAACAATATTTGGTGGTGCTTAAGTGGTTTGCTCGGGGATCAAAATTGCTTATTCATGTACATTGTGTGCAAAGCCTTGTTTACTGTAGCAACCATGGCACTTACAGTCCCCATCTTGTCATATGAATTGCATGTGATTTTCCAAATGCTAAGTGTATCTGCATCTGTATGGAATGGTGGAAGCTTTCTGCTAGATGTAATGCCTAGGCAGGTGATTCTCCAGGAGAAGAAGAAATCAGAAGACAAACTCAGCAAGATCAATCCTCAGGTGTGATGGAAGATACAACGATGACGAAACTCTACTGAGACAGACAGGTAGAACTTTTGTTAGTCATACTCTGTAGAAATTTTTTAATAGTATCAAGTGTTTCTCTAGCACATCAATGCTAATGATTTATTTATTAAGTAGGATCTTAGGGCTTTGTGAATAATTCTCATTTGCTATATGCACCTTTACAGATTGAAATTTTGTAGAATTCAGATTGGAATCTGATCATGGCAGTGTTTCAACTTTCAACTTTCAAGACAACAATGTCCCGCTGTGTATTGTGATAAAGTGCAACCCTGTATTACTATTTTTTTAGCTAGGTGAAGTAACTGCATTTTGAGCAGCAGACTTTGTTGGCTGTAAATTCTTCCATTTCGCAAGCTAACGATAATTTCATAATGGTAATTATGTTAACTACATTACATCGATTATAGAGATAAGTACTGAGCAATAACTAAAGGGTTTTACTAAATTGATGGACATGATATCTTGATCAAGCTACAATGCGCTTAAGAAAACATACCACTTCAGTGATTTGGTAATAAAACTACAACTTACACTACTTATTTACATTAACACTATAACAAGACTTTATAGAACCCTAAACTAGTGAATTAGAATTTAGAAGTCAAACAACAAGAGAAGACTATATGGAATTTATCTTTACTTGGGATGCGAGCTTTTATTTATATTTTAGGTCTTGATGGTGATCAACGGTTACTTGTAACATATAGAGATTTATCCTCAATTTTCTAGGACACTTGTCCAATTAGTTATTGAACGAGGTTAACTTCTCCTTTTAAATTCTAAGAATAGATCAGCACGCTTAACTCTTTATGTTTCAAATAAGGCACTACCACCTTATCATCACATTTTAAATATATTTATAAAATTTTGATATTTTTTAAATGTGTTTAGAATTGTTCCTCCCTTTAAATGACTTTGCCCTTAAAATTAGTGCCTAATATATGAGGAAAAAGAATTCAATTCATACTGGCTTGGTGGAAATTGTTTTGCAAATATAATAGACCTTGTTTGGTCATCTAATTTTTTTTTTCCAAAATTAGAAAATTTTTTCTAAATATTATATATAAAATTTTAAAAACAAACACACAAAAAAAAAAAAAAAAATAGGGAATGAGGTTTTAAATATTGTATTTGAAACCAGTTTTGAAAACATAATTTTGACATAATTTGTGTCTTTCTCCTATTTTTGAAAACACAAAATAAAATAAAGGTTAAAATCCAAATTATATTAGTTCTCTAACTTTACTTTCATCTAATTGAGTAGTAGAAGATTCAAATTTACTAAATTCATTTATTCCATCCAATTTCATTAAAAAAATTTCATTAAAATTTTTTTCACATTAAAAAAATCTATATAATTAATAAAAATATTTTATATTAATTTTTTTTCTTCATTAGTTAATTACATTCACAATTTGCATTTTAGCCCAAAAATAAATGTGGTTCAAAAATTTATTTCCCGGGGCCAGTGTGGATCCGGGTTATTCCTCAATTGTCCTGATTCCTAATAAATCCAGACACCACACCCCGATTTCCAGGACACATATATATTGGCCTCCACTCAAAACTTTACAGTTTCCAAAAAATACTCTGCGTTGTGCATCTTGTCTTAGAGAGAGAGAGAGACGGAGAGAGCGAGGCTGTGTGTGTATGAATAGGAGGAGTAGTACGACGTCGTATAAGGGAATGAACGCGGTGAACGGAGCGAGCTCTCGAACCGTACTGATAACCGGAGTGGGCAGAGGGCTCGGTAGAGCCCTGGCCTTAGAGCTCGCCAAGCGAGGCCACACCGTAATCGGCTGCGCCCGCACCCAGGATAGGCTCAATTCTCTCCAATCAGACTTCCCTGACCCCTCCGACAAGCACTTGCTCCTCAATGCTGACGTGGTCAGTCCCTCTCTCTCTCTATTTTGTCATGTTGTTAAATGAGTGCTTTAGATTTTGACATTGAATGGATAGGATTTTCAGAAAATTATGTATGTAACTATGTATGTATGTATTGGTAAGTAGTTTACATTTTATTTGTAGGTAATTAGGTAATTAAATTGCATTTAATTTTGGCATTTTGGAAATGTGAATATGATTTGGAAATTGTGGTATTTGGTGAATATCTATAACTGCCTCTTTCATTTTTCATGATGTTGATGACCCATTCGAGATGATGATGATGATGATGATGATGATGATGATGATGATGATTCTTGGCATGGCCAAACAGGACTCTAAATTGATTTTACACCTTGCACGATGATCTTGAAACAATTTCATGGGATGGACATTCCCAATGTTATGTGATAGCTTAATAGCCAAAATGACTTATACTAATCTAACAAAATTTTGTATTTATACTTTGTAGAGATCTAATAGTAGCATTGAAGAGCTGGCGCGCATTGTGATGGAGAAAAAGGGTGTTCCAGACATCATAGGTATATTTTTGCTTCTCCTAATGCTGGGTAAATTCTTTCTTGACTGTGCTTAAACTTCACCCCATCAGTAGATTTTCCAGTTAAAGTTTCTCAGAAAATAGTTATACATATTTTTGCCATTCTGACCTGTCACTAGCAAAAAGATTTATTCTTGTATTATTTTTTGGATAAATAATGAATTTTATTGAGACCTGAAGAAAATTAGAGTCACACAAGTATACAGGTATACAGGATGTATACAACTGGGGACAATACAATCAAGCACGAAAATTACAATGATATATCAAATCACAAACCGAACATGTAAAAATACTCCCCACAACAGACATCCAATCTAACAAGGTTTTAAAGAAAAATAGTTTTAGATTTGATAAAGACCACTCAGAATCCTCAAATCGTTGGTCATTTCTCTCCCTCCAAAGGTACCACATCAAACAATGGGGAGCAGCCATCCAAATGACACCATTTCGATGCTGACCAAACCTACCTTGCCAATAGGCTTGTAAGTCAGTAACCATCCTTGGCATTGCCCAAAGAACTCCAAATGATCCGAATACCAGTCACCAATTGTCAAGATTTTTCCCAAGGCTGCAGTCCAAACAAAGAAAGAAACTCTAGAATGGATCTTTGACTTCCATTTGCTTTTCCAAGGAAATAGTTGATCACTATTGCGAATCAAGATCCAGTAATAGCCTCTAACCTCAAAGCCCCTCTTCTTAGATGGTTTCCAACACATCTTATCATCCCCACCCCCACGCAAAGATACACCATAAATAATATCCATAGAGTTTGACTTCCCAATCCTGTACAGCACGTGAAAGTTAATTCCCATTGAAGAATTCCATTGGAGAACTTAATACGATCTGCCTCAGAAGCCTCCTTATCACAATTAATTCTGAATAACTCTGGGAGACACACCTGTAGAGAGCTCTCCCCACATCACAAATCCTACCAAAATTTCACTGTAGACCCATCATCTAAATGACTTCAAGTGTTGGAACAACCCCATTCTAAGAGTATGGTGTGTGATTTCAACTACCTTTCACAATTTTATTTTATATTTTACCCATCCCATAGTTTTCATAATTCATGTGCTGTATTGCTGCAAGTGATGGAACTTGAGGCTTCAACTTTGTAAAATGTGGTTTTGGAGATGACCATCATTGCAGCATCACCTTTCATGTCAAATTTCAATATATGTATCACACACACGCATACATTGAATTTGGAGCATTTTATGTCCATGGTCAAGATATTATGTTATGCTCTTTAGTTAGCCCTGCTCAATGCAGAAGTGTTTTTTAAAAAAAAAAAAAAAAAAATCCTCATTGGTACATTAATCATTTGAATATTATTATTATGATTTTTTATAAATGCGTTATCATTTGAATCTTACTAGTTAAATTTGCTAATTTTGTAGAGGCAAAGAATTTCAAGTTTTTCTTCCAATCTTAATTCATTTTTCTTCTTTAGTTAGATTTGTGCTTTGCACAATGTAGGGTTTTATGATTCCAATAAAAGAAAAGATGGTTTTATTACATTTTGAACGAATATAATGCTAGGTGGAAATTTGTTGGCTAGTGCAGCATTTTTTTGATAAATAATGAATTTTATTGATGGCTAGTGCAGCATTTTGGTTCATTGCAGTCATCATGTTTTGATGTGAGGTTTTACTATGCTCTTGGTATTGGTTGTTGCCTGTCATGTATTCTGAATTGTCGTTTATGCAGGACTAATATAAAGGTAGTTCCAGTAAACAATGCAGGTACCATCAATAAAAACAACAAGATATGGGAGGTTCCTGAAGAAGATTTTGATACTGTTATTGATACAAATGTAAAAGGAGTAGCAAATATGTTGCGTCACTTCATCCCTCTGATGCTTACGAGGAATCAAGGAATTATTGTCAATATGTCTTCCGGGTGGGGAAGATCTGGCGCAGCACTGGTATAATGACATGATTCTCTTAATACCTATGTTGCAAATATTATTACTTCTTTCATTAGACAGATGTAAACCTTTTCTTTTTGTTAAATTACTGATTGTCCCAAAATCTTAAGCTAATAGGAAATGGTGAATTTAATTATTTAACCATAGTTCTAACACTCTCCTTTAAGTGTTGGCCTAAACTCTCCCTTAATAAGTGGGGCCTTATATGTGTGATTTTTAACATTTTTATGGGAGGTAGGGTAAAGTTAGGGATTGAACTTATGATCTCCTGCTCTTATACCATGTTAAATTATTAATTTTTCAAAAAGCTTAAGCTAATAGGAAATAATGAATTTAATCATTTAACCATATTTCTAACAGTTTTTATTAAATATTACGATAATAATGTAATTTTTAAATCTGCTACTAGACATAGGCATTTCTTCTGAAAGCACTAGCATGAGTTTTAGTAAATATTCTCAATAAAATGTGAGGATGCTTTAAAGAGAGAAAGATCATTATTTCAATGGTGCCAAAGCTCTTGGGCCAGTTGGCTATGCCTTTGAAGTCTTTAGCATTGTTGGAATGTGGTGGAGGCAGATGTTATGAGCTTCTTTCAATAATTTTAGGAGATATGTAAGTTTGAGAAGTTTGAACGCGTCTTTAGTTCCAAATATTTCTGTGGCTTGGAACATAAGAGATTCTAAACCAATTCATTTGGTTAGAAGTGTGTATAAGTTTCCGGCAAAGGTTTTACCTAATAGGTTTAAAAGAATGTTCGGGAAGATTATTTTTGAATTGTAGAATCTCTTTGTTGAAAGCAGTCAAATTTTAGATTCTTCCCGTGTCGATTGAATGTCTGGAGTCTAGAATTAGGAGTCAAATTCCTGGAGTTATCTGCTTCAAGCTTGATACTGAAATGGTTTGTGATCTTGTACATTGGATTGTTTGCTGAAGATTGGCTTTGGTGAAAAATGGAAGAACTAGGTTAATGGTTGCCCATCCAGCTTTAATAGAAATTCTAGAGGATAGAGGCAAGGAGATTCAATTGCATCGTTATCCTCTTCAATGAAACTCTCAACAAAATGCAGAAGAGGGTTATGGGAGGAAGCTTCTTATTTGGTTTCAAAGCTCAGGGGAGTTGTGGATTTTGAGTATTTCTCCTCTTCTTTTTTAAACAACAACATATTTTTCTATGATGCTAATACTGATCATCTTGTAGCTATCAAGTTAGTTCTTTTATATTTTAAATTAGGTATGGGGTTAAGGGTTAATCTTAGTGTAAGTGAAATAGTTCTTGTAGGGATGGTGGAAGTAGTCGATGAGCCAGTTGCAATTATGCATTGTTAGGTTTGCTCTTTACTTAAGAATTATTTGGGCATGCCGTTAGGCTCATCATACAAGGAAGTGGAAGTTTGAAATTTAATCTTGCGAAGACAGTTGGTAGGATGGAAAAGTTATATGTGTCAAGTGATGGAGGTTTACTCCCTGTTCAGTATACCTTCTCATGTGGCTAATAAATTGGAACTATTACATTAGGAATTTTTTATAGGGAGGTTTGGGTGGGATTTATTACATCATTGTGCTTCTGGCTACCACCAGGGAGCTGTGGTCATTTGTTCTCTCTTTGTTTGGAGTTCATTGGGTGATGCAGTTGAAGGTTATTGATGTGTTTTTATTTGGAAAAGTTTGTTTTGAAGGCATGGAAATGGGTTGATTTGGAAAGTTACACCTCTTTGCTTGCTTTTGGCTATACATTTCTTTTATGTTAGATCTCATGGATCTATCATAGAAGAATTTCATAAATCTAACATAGAAGAATTTCATAGATCAACTACTTATATTAAAAAAAGAGAGAAGATTTGGTTGCTCAATTAAAATTTTTATTTGTCTTTTAGGTAAATCTTTGTATACATATTGTATACTTGAGGTTTTTCTTCAAATAAAAGTTATTCATTACTTATCAAAAGGGTTCCAACTAATCCTTTTTCTAATATAAGTTATTTATCACTTATCAAAAAGTTCCAATTAAAATATCTTGAAAAGCTGGATTTTAAGGATGAGTACAAGATCAGAAATACTTAAATTTTTAGTTATATGTAGATTCGTAAATTATAATAATGATATTACGTTATGCAATTCTATTCTATTTGAGAGTTTTGCAATAGCCTTATCTTGGCCTGTGTAAGTCTCTCATGGTGATATTGGCATTTTGGACTCCTTTATCAACATCAAGTGTCCTCTTACTGAAACCTGATCATATTTTAACAGGTTGCACCTTATTGTGCATCAAAATGGGCCATTGAGGGTCTGACCAGATCTGTGGCAAAGGAATTGCCTGATGGAATGGCAGTTATTGCACTTAATCCAGGTGTAATAAAAACTGACATGCTCGAGTCATGCTTTGGCGATTCAGCTGGTCTGTACCAGGAACCTGAAGCATGGTAAGAGTTTTTATCTAATTTCAGAATTTAATGCTTTCTTTATGGTATTTATGTTGTTTTTTATTGGAATGTTTTGCTTTCTTTATGGTATTTATGTTCCAATATCAGAATTTTTGCTTTTTCTATGGTATTTATGTTGTGGATTGATGAATTCTCCAGAAGATGTATTAACATGTTCTGATCTGAACAATTTTGTGGTGCTTACATTCTCATTAATCAATTATAGTAATATATAACTTTGCTTTGGCTGGTTCTATTTGCCTCCCATGCCCCGCCCGATAGGCTGAAAAACATAGAATCAGATTCCTTTGCTGTTCATTATTGAGAAATCTTTATTGAGAACAAATCAAGAAAATATAATCCTTTATATTTATCCTACAAGAAATCCTACTGTTCAAAAAATTTTCATGCATGTGTTGCCCAGAATTTAGAGGAAATCCCTATTCTTTCAAACAGAAAAGGCAAACATCTTGTGCTGAAGAACCATGTAAGCAAGTGATCTACCCCAGAAGGTGAGCACTTTGAATTGCCTTTGCTGGATACAGCTTGAAAGCTCATACAATTTGAAAAACCAGCTGCCAAAGATTTGAAGATGAACTAGGTGTGGAAAACCTTGAATTCCCTTAACCTTCTTGTAGAACTGTGAACCTGATGGTGAAGGCATTTCATTACCACTACATTCCTTGAACTTTGAACACTACTCTATCAACTCCTTAGGGGTGTTCATGTGCTGGGTTTGGTTGGGTTGAGCCAACCTAGCCAATTAGATTGGTAGCATTTAATGCCAATTGAAAAGGATAAGGTCTCTGACAGCACTTCCTTTTCAACTCTATGGAACCGAGTCAGTTCCACTGGGGGTTGCTCATTGATCACCACCAAATTCCATTGATGGCTGAGGAACCACACTCAACATCTCTATTTACAGCCACAAACTTTATTAGAAAAATCCCCAAACCAATAAAAGTCATGCCTAGATTGGTAGTTCAATGCCTTTTAATAACATCAATGAAAAATTTGAATCCCATGTTACAAATTGTATCAACCACCACCAGGTTTTGGACATATTTCGAAGTTAAATTTTCCTAATGCACTTTGGTAAGCTTAATGGTGTGTTTGGAAGTTTGGAGAGAGAGGAGAGTAGGGGGTAAGGGAGGGGAATGAGAGGAGAGGGGAGGGGAATAATTATCCCTTCCCCTAATTTGGATGTTTTAAAATTAATGGGAAAGGGAATAGATATGCCTCCTCTTTGTTTGGATGTTTTAAAAATTAAGGGGTGAAGAGGGGAGAGGAGTGTTCATATTAATTGATAACCATGACCATCTCTTTTTATTTTTTTTAAGAAATAGATATAAATTGAAGTCATAAAGGTAAAATTAACAATTTAATTTTTTTAAATATAAGTGAAACCCCCTCCCCTCTCCTCTCCCTCCAAATTCCTCCAATTTGGGGAATTAACAAAGAGTTAGTAGGGGTAAGATACCCCTCCAAACCCCAACACCCCCCCCCTCCCCTCCTTAACAAATATCCAAACATGGTTTATTAAACCCTCTATCCAAACAAGGCGTAAGTGATGAATTGGTGAAGATGGGACACCTTTAGTGACACCGCAACTGTTGAGAGATGAATTGCTGGTGAATGGAAAAGATGTGAGAGAGAGAGAGAGAGTCATTGGCGGGTGATAAGATAAGGAATAAAGAAATCCTTTGGACAATAGGAAATAGTCATGTCTCACCATATTAGGTCAGGACGGGTTTAATGAGTGGATTTTACTAAAACAAAACTGCCACCTGAACATTTAGAAATTTCAGGCTATTGGGCCCAATACCGACTAGCCTATTTGTTGAGATGATTGTGCCTTGTTGGGCCCATCAGATTTATGAATGACAGTACCTGATTTGTGTGTTCTTTTTTTGATAGAAAACAAATTTTTATTGAGTTTAAGCATAAATTTATTAGGGTTAGTTGCATGATAAACCCCAAAGTTTGATGTTAGTTACTAATTAAACCATGAAGTTCTAATTGCATCAATGTCTACCCCCTAGTTTCATGTAAATTTATTACAATCTGGATCCTGAATAAGTCGCTGTTTGGGTAGTAAAATTTATGTTGTTGGACTCAAATTTATGTTTCTCATTGACAACCAGGGCTTTGAAGGCGGCTACAATGATACTCAATCTTACAGCTGCAGACAATGGTGCATCTCTTACTGTTTGATTAAATATCCACTAAACACATTAGCCTCAGATTATGCAAATACTGTCTGATTAGGAGCTTTGGAGCAATCAATCAAGAAATTTTTTCTCTACACATCACTTTTGAAATTAGATTGTAAGACACTCTAGTCTGTTTACAGTGTGCTTGACAGGCCAATTGAAATATTTGCAATTTGTTTTATGCAATAGAATCTGATTATTAACAAGCATTAGGAAGTTTGACTGTCAGGGGTAGGTCTAGAAATCTTATTTCTCAGAGCTGTTACGAAGATATTCCATCCTGTTCTTGACAGCTTGAAGTGGTTGGTGACACCAACAGTCATGAATTAATTAAGAATGAATGAAATTTCATGGGCATCACAATTATTCTGGCATCTGATATTGTTTTTTTTTCAATTTAATTTGTCATCATTAGCTGCTGTATGGTTTTAGCAATTATTAGTCAATAAATTATTTAGAATGTTATTCTTTGCACTCCAAAATTTCTCTTCTTTGGGCTAAATTACACTATTTACCCTTTTTATTTGGTGTTATTCATAGTTACATAGGCTTTTGCTTTGCGTATCAAGTTATGTTTCTTATAGATCCTTCCCATTTTACTTCATTATGAAACTATGAACAATCTATTGTACCATAATGGAATATTGGAATTCTCTATTATTATTGGCCTTAATCTGGAGGCTAGGATTTGATATGATCCTTTACGTGAAATTATACTTTTGTGTGTGTGTGCGTGTGTGTATAGTTCTTTCAGCATGGACCTACCTCTAATTATTATTATTATTTTTTGAATGCTTTGGACTTTTTATTACCTCTCAATAGCAACCATCTCCCATTGAAAAAGAGGCCTGACATCCTGTTAGGGCTTGGAGCTTTCAGAGATTCATATCCTGAATTACTCCCTTCATCTCTTTTTTTAGTGGGACTCATTCAAACTTCTGGTTTCAGACCTACCTTCAATTGTATAAGTCCTTCCAGATCTTACCTATATAAAAGAAAGTCCTTCCAGATCTTGAAGCTGTCAGGGGTTTCTTGAATATAAAACTATCTAAAATTATTTTATGAAATACTTGTTAATCTCTTTATGATCAGAAATCCAATCATTATCCCCTACTTTAATTCTGTTCATTTAATTCTTTCTTCTCTCAATAATTGTGGATACATGGAAAAATTGTGTGTTTTTGCCTTCGAGTCACAGTTACTGGACTTTCTTGCTTCCGCACACAAACTCCTGCCTGCTTATTCATTAATCCAATTTTAGTTGAAGAAATTATAACATATTGAGATTCTGGGCTGTGAGATATAATTTTTTATATTCATTTAACTTCTGCAAATTTAACATTTTGACTGGTACTATGTTTATGCATTCTAGGATTAAATGCATTGTCTTACTTATATGTTTGATATGAATTTTCTCTTTGTTTAATTTTGATAATGATTTCTTAAGAAATTAATCTTAGTTTAGTGTCAATTTTGATGTTCATTTTATTAATGAATGTTAGAGGTGGATGTTTATTAACTTTTTTATTTTATTTTAATCCTTTATTTTGGATGTTTGTTATTAATTAGGGATGGATAAATAGTTTGTATCAGTCAGTATACCCTGTGAGATTTCCAATTGAGTGGGTTGGTTGTCTAATACCTTGCCATCTTGTAACTTCACCCTTAAATTAGTAGCCATCTTGTAACTTCACCCTTAAATTAGTAGGGGATGTAGATCAGACTATTTGTGTTAGTAATGCACTTTTGTAATTTAATTTTCTTAGATTATAAGTAAGACTATAGCTGTGTAATTTCTATATCTTTAGAATGTATCTAGGATTTAATATGATGTATATTCTCATTTTTGAGTAAATGTAGTTTATTTTCAATTTAATAGAACTGAGGTTTTGTAATTTTCTTTATAATAAAATAAGTGATTGTTGGGGATAATGGGATAAATAATGAAAGAACACAAGAAATTTAAAGGCTTAGAGGTATGAACGAATTGCTATCTTTAAGAGAATATTTGCCTTCGGTCAAAGAGTTTGCTCAAGGGTTATAGACAAATCTAACTACAGGATACAACTAAGCTAGAATTCTTTCAAGAAGTTAACTTGGTAAATTATGTGAACATCTCTCTAATAGTGTAAAAAAATCTGTGAAATATTGAATATAGAGGCTGTATTTATAAACATTGAAGATTTACCTTAGAAAGGTGCTTTGGAAGGTAAGGGCCCTTTTGTACGAATGTTTAAACAACAATTTTCAGTTTTTTTTTTTTTTTTTTTTTTTAAAAATACGTGTGAGTGAAAAATTGTGTAGAAATACGTGTAATGTTGTTAAAAATTGAAAACATGTGTTTAAACAAGTCTACCAAACAGCCCCTAAGTCACTTTGGTTGATACAAGTCTCCAAAATTGTTCCCTGGATGTTACTAGCCATTATAGACAGGAAAATGTCTTATTTCCTCATTTTTCTGCAAAATTTTGTAGAAACTGTACCAATTGTAACTGTCTTGCTCGAGCGAGATGGAGTGAGCTTTATGATCTCACTTGATGAGCGGCTGTGAAGCGGACATTGAGCTGGCACACGCTTTATGATCGCTCATACTTGCTCGAGTGGGCTCAATATAGTGCTGATCGACACTGTATTTGCCAATTTGTCCATTTGGTTTCTCGATCACATTCAAGTTGCACTGGCTTTTCTTCATTCTATTACTTCCAACTTCCAAGTAATATTACTTACACATGTTCCAACCGCCACTTCATATCTGTATATACAACATTGATGACCCCATTGTTAACTCCTTAATTCTAGTAGAATTTTCATTGTGAGATTCACTATTGGAAGAGACAACGATGGTTACCTATATGATGGTCGTGACAGTGTGAAAGAGAAATAAATGGTTGTATGAGATGGTAATCTTGGTATGCCAAGTCGAAATTTCATGGGCTTTTTAAAAATAAAATTTTTGTTAACCCAATTTTGGAAAATCAGCCCTAAAAATATCCAAATCCTCTCCCACCCCTAATTTTTTTTTTTTATACAAAATAGAAAATTGTATACAAATTTTTTTTTAATGTCCCCCCTCTATTGTAATATATTTATATAAGAGATCACTATATAATTTTTCAATATATATGTTCTTAATTTTTAGATAACTTAATCTCTTTAATTGAAGTCTTCTTTATTTTCCAAAAATAAAACTTTTTTTTTAAATTATTTATAAGTTTTGTGTTCGAAGATTTAAGAGCTATGGTCAGTTGGTCACTATGTTTTTATTCTGTTATTCTTAGAAGAAATGACGGTTGTGGATTTTGTGGTTTCGCCATACCACTATTAAACCTAATTTTCTTACTTTTGAACTTCGCACAATTAAGATGACAACCATGGACATTATCCATGGGATGTTTGCAAATTTCTAGTATTGCATGTATGCAGTATGCACTACTTGTATACATCCCATATTTCTTCAGGTTCAACTTTATGTGAGTTTGCTTTAGAATATAGGGGATTGGGATCCGGTGTGATTGCTAAATGCTATTGCACCGTGAAATTCATCCAATCCCCTCACAACTTTTTTATTCTTTTATTTATTTTATTTTATTTTTTTACTTTTACTCTTTATTATATTTAATAGTTGAGATTTAAAGTTGCTTCCATACCAGTTGCATCAGGTGCAATACCCTAGGTATTGCACCTGATCCCAATCCAGGATAGAGGTGTTTGTCACACGTTGAAGACAATTCGTTAAAACACTTGAGCCAAGCAGGAACGATTATATCTTGTTGAGGCAAAACCGAAGAGGGAGGGTATGCTTGCATTCCAATTGGCACAAGTACAATATACACCATATATTATCGTCAACACAATTTTCCTCATGCTAGTTCCAAGTTCCAACCATAACTTGCACTTACTCTCTGGAAATTTTTTGTTGCATGAAACTGAAAGTTGAATACAAACAAACGCAAAATTTATAAGCTACAGGAAAAACTTAGTATATAAATTTTTATATTCTTTGTAAAGTTTCTTTTCTCTCAAACGAGAGGTTTTTTAAAAGTTATTTTTCAGCAATGACTTTTGGGAAAATTTGGTAGTTTTAAGTAACGTTTTGTGTGTGTGTGTATATATATATAAAGGGGGACGGAAGTGCAAAACAGATAAAAGTAGGTATTTTAACAATAATATTTCAATAAAAGCTTTAAAATAAAACACTTACAGGAAGTATCAGTAGATAGATACTTTAACAACAATATTTCAATAAAATCTTTAAAATAAAACACTTACGGGAAGAAATAGTAGATACAAGATTTGAGCAGGAATTATAAAAGGTTACTTAGGACTTTCTGGAGGTAACTTATATAATAAAAGGATTTTGAAACTAGAAAATATGAGTTCTGCCTCTATCCTAAAAGGGACAACACTTTTATAAGCAAAAGAAAACACTATTTAAATAGTGAATAGTGTTTTCTTTGAATTTTACTCTTCACTATTTTACACTTCATGAGGAGGAAACACAAGGAAGCGGTCAAAGAAACCATCAAAATAGTAAGCTAATTTTGCATATAATCAAACTTATTGATTCAAGCCATAATTAAGGGCTAAAATATATGCTATATATATATATATTGCACATTTATATCTATATAATATTTAAAAGCTGAAACGTAATATTTATTGTTGTTACGCGTTGTTGAGCCACGTCAGCGTAGCATTTCGATCCACTTTGTTACTAACTTACGACTCTTCAGTTTGTGTCTTTGGGTGTGCTTGTTCTATCACACTTTCCCATTCTTGATTATGTTACTTCCTTGGTTATGACATTACCCAAAAACCAAATAACCAATTTGTATCTCTCGTCATGTTGAGTTTTGGAATGTCGGCCTTTAATATAGTCTCTTAGGCTTCCCTAATCTTCCTACTATTTGTCTCCTATATTTATTGAACATTTTGTGGAACTCTGTTCTATGTCATTCAATGTTTTCATTGGTCACGCTCAGGAGATGAGTCATAATGGTCACTCCCACCCTCTCCTTTTGTTCATTAAAAAAAAAAAAAAAAAAAAAATTCACGTTGGGAATGTCAACAATTGGGTTAAATTTTAATTGGTCCATAATTTTTTGGGCCTTCTTGGGATTGGAGAAAAGAGTGAACATCTTATGTATGTTTGGATAGAGTTTTGACTTACTTTTAGTACTTTTTTAATTGGAAGTCTCTTTAAAAAAAAAAAAAAACACAATAGTAAGTGATAGTGAGCTTTAATCTTTACTATTTATTTAGTTAGTGGTAATGTGGTAGTTTCTCATTAAAATAAAATGAAATTCCAATTAAAAAAGTACCGGAAGTAAGTCAAACCGGTTTGGGTATGCATTGCCCATTTACGCCCATGGTTGGAGAATTATGATCCATCAAATTAAACCCGCATTGAATGAAAGATAGCAGTCACAGCGTAACGATGACCATTGCCAACAGCCATCAACGCTAGCCATTAAAGCAGTCAAACATTACACATCAGTAAAGACTACTCCATCAATGAGACCTCAGATGATCACTAAAGAGACTAGTATATATCAAGCCATTCGCCACCACAGCAAGCAAATGTATTAAATCTCGGATATACATTTTTGACCATGTTTAAAAAAATTTATTTATCTGTTTTTATAAAATTTATATTTTTTATGATAGAAATTCTATTCTAACTTAATCTATGTATATTTATGTAAATTTTTTTTCCAGAAGACCAGAACTTTGACTCTTACCCCTATTCCATAAGAACTTATATTTATAAAATGACCAATTTGTTAATTGGCTGTTCCTTTATCATAATTAATTAATTATTGACTTTGGCATCAAAAGCCTATGGCTGGTACCACACCAGTGTCATTTTACTTTTCTTTCTTTGACAGACCAATTAGCATGTCCTTTCAAACCAGACAAATTCTAACACCTATACTAGTGAATCCATTTCCAATTGTAGTAAACCTTTAAAGAGTTTACTATTCTTGTGGGGTTGATTGCTCAATTTTAAATACTATAGTTAATTACTGCAATTTACCTTGAACTTTAGGAGGGGAAAGTGTAATTTACCTATAAATTATCTAAATATTCTTGCCATTATTGTAGAATGCTTTCTCGTAATCTTTTGCGTTCTTTATGTTTGAAACATTATGAGAGATCATAATTCTATTAGCAAATGTGGCTAGCATTTACCACATGCAATATGAGTGGGTAGGTATCCAGGAACTTTATACTAGGACCAATATTCTTACTTGTAAACTTCGAACAATTAACGAGACAACTCTGGACAATTTGTTAGGGCAAATGGAGTTTCCTGCAATATTGTTCTTCTACCTTTGCTATACAAAGCTTGTATTCTTGCCTTTTGGATTCTAAAAACACTGCGTGACTTAGGTATAGCACAAATCAAATTCCATTCTACCGTACATGCAATGTAATTAATATAATTTTGACGAGGGAGAGTGATAAGGTTAGGCAAAACTGAAGAGGAAAGGAGCGAGGGTGCGGTAGGGTCGACCTGCATTACGACAGGCACATGTACAATAAACATCATCATCATTAGCAACACAAGTCTCCTCACAATACTTCCACCCATTATTTTGATTTTTGAAACTTTTGGATAAATCAGAGTTGAATATAAACAAAGGAACTATTTATACAATTAAAATTACGACAGGCACATGTACAATAAACATCATCATCATTAGCAACACAAGTCTCCTCACAATACTTCCACCCATTACTTTGATTTTTGAAACTTTTGGATAAATCAGAGTTGAATATAGACAAAGGAACTATTTATACAATTAAAATTCATAAGATATAATTCCTTTGTCAAACTTGGGTTGTTCGAGAATTTCAACGTACATATTTTTTTAATTTCCAAAAAGTTTTTATTTAAACCAAGAGTTACTCTTGGACAATCAACTAATATATCAATCAATCAATATATATATATATATATATATATATATATATAAAAGCAGAGATCTAATGCAGGAGTGCATCTGCACATGAGGTCTTGCCAAGTAGCGTTCTAATTTTGCATTTAGCTTTTTTTTACCTATTTCATTAAGTGTTTTTTACTTTTACCCAAAAGTTCACATTAACTTATTTTACTATTATCTCATTAATATCTAATTAATTACCTAAACTTACACCACATCTTTCTCTATTATTCATATCTTTTAGCATACCACTGTTTTAGTATTTTAAAAAAAACAAAAAAGATAAAATAAAATAAGTAAGAACTAATAGTAATAACTAACTAGATAAGGCCCTAGAGAGAAATAGAGAGACAAAGATACAAAAATGTTATGGATTGTTAATTAAAACACACTTGTGGGGGAGTAAAATATGGGCCCATGATCTAGGCCCAGGAACGACGTTTCATCAACAATACGCCCGAGGAGAAGAAATCACAGAGGACCGTTGTAACTAACAGTAGAGCGCGTAAGGATCCAAAGAGGCTGGTCCGAGAGGAATACCCTCCTCGGACATGACGTCTGATGGTGAGAGGAACCTCGGCTTTCCCTTAGTCCACCCTCCAGGAAGTTCCAGAGGTAAAGATAGATTACCAATGCATATGGAAGGGATAAGGATGCAGAAATATCTTGAGAAAAAGCTGCTACCACCGCATTAAATGCATCACAGCTACTTTCCTGGCCGCATTTATGTGGAGAAGACCCCTGAACAGTGTTGAAAGTGATCTTTATCCCCAGGAAGTCAAAAAGCTGTAAGAAAGGAAATGGAAACTCAAGTACCGTGCTAGATGACAGATAAGTGGACGATGGGATCGGGCAATGAAGGACTATATAATGGAATAAACCCTTTATAAGAAAGGGGGGAACAAAGGAAAAAGAAAGAACATCAAGAAACAACTACTGTAGCACCGGGAAAAATACAACCTAAAAGAAAGCATCTTATCCAAGATCATACCCCTCGGATCTGATTATAACCCATGAAAATTACCCAAACCTCACTCCTCGGACGTAAAATCTTAACTCGCTTATGTATTTTAGCCTCCTCGGCCAAGTACCCAGACCCCAATAACTGTTGTAAAAATCGCTGCTAGCCCAATTCTTTAACCCACTCTCTCACAAATTTATTGTATTGGGCTTGTTGGGCCCATTTCCTGTTTCTATTAAGGTGTGGGCTACAATTTGTGACCCTACAATTGGCGCCGTCTGTGGGAAGAATTAGCGCTAGTAGAAATTTACGACAGTTATGGCTGGTTCAGGATCACAACAGGCCAGTCCGCCTCATGCAGAATCAGTTAACGTCAGTCAACCAAACGGACTCCCTAACCTCGAACGGGAAAACCACGTGGATAATCAACGAGAAGGCAGTTCACGGACGATCCATGTGGGGAAAAGTGGCTATTGACGAAAAAGCCATCTGGTGCAAGAACATGCTGATGAGCAAGACCTGCAACATGAAATAGATGATCTGAAAAAGAAGCTCCGTCGAGCACAGCGAAATCGTATCCCTTCAAATTCTGACACCTCCTCCAACGATGAAGAAGAGGACAGTTACAGGAATTCTTCAGAAACTCCTCCCAGTGAATCCTACTCCTATGACGAGGAGCAATCTCGCAAAAGAAGGAGAAAAAGTTCGTCTAGAAGGGGAGTGGGAACCAAAGACATGAAGAAAGCTCTGACCCAAATTTCTAAGTCTCCCTTTACACGGGGAATAGAAAGGGCAAGGCTTCCCAGACGCTTTCATCAGCCTACGTTCTCTATGTACAACGGACGTACCGATCCTGTAGAACATGTGAGCCAGTTCAGACAGAAGATGGCGGTTTAATCTCAGGACGAAGCTTTGCTGTGTAGGGTATTTCCCTCTAGTTTAGGGCCGATGCCGATGAGATGGTTCGATGGGCTAAAGACGAACTCCATCGGTTCCTTTAAGAAGCTTACTCAGTCATTCTGTTCCCGGTTTGTTACATGCAGCAGAGTTCCTCAACCCCTTGATTCTTTGCTATCGATGACAATGAGGGAAGGGGAGTCTGTGAGGTCATACGCCGAGAGGTATTGGGAGATGTTTAACGAGATTGACGGGGATTTTGATGAGGTTGCTATCAGAACCTTCAAGGTTGGTCTTCCCTCCGAGCATGGCCTGAGGAAGTCCCTGACAGGGAAGCCGGTCACCAGCTTGCAACAATTAATGGATAGAGTGGATAAATATAAGAGGATAGAAGATGATCAACAGCAGCAGCAACAAGGAAAAGGGGAAGCCAAGCTTGTCCCCCAAGAAAGGAGAGAGTTTAGGCCGGACAGGTACAATAATAACCGGCCAAGAAGGGATTATGCCGAGCAACAGGCATCTAGTAACAGCCAAATAGTTGGAGCTGTATTCCGAGAGCCTGTGCACCAAGTCCTGGAGAAGATAAAAAATGAGCCCTTCTTCAAGTGGCCCAATAAGATGATGGGAAACCCCGAAAAGAGAAACCGAAATCTCTATTGTCAATATCATAAAGACCACGGTCATACCACCGAGGACTGTAGAAGTTTGTGGGATCACCTTGACCAGCTTGTCCAGGAGGGCAGATTAAAACAGCTGTTGCATCATTCCAATAGCTTGGGTAGCCTTACGGAAACTCGGTCGGAAAGGGGGAATCCTCCGAGACCTCCTCTTGGAACCATTAATGTTATCTTTGCGGCACCTGGCAGAACGGGGTCATGCCCCTTCAGAGTAATGTCAGTGACTCGGCTGTACCCTGAGGATGAGGAAAAGAGAGCCAAGTTAAGCCGATCTTTGGTCATGGGATTCTCGGATGAGGACAAGATCGGAACTGTCCAACCTCATGACGACGCCTTAGTAATTACCCTCCGAATCGGAGGCTATGATGTAAAGAGGGTAATGGTGGATCAAGGCAGTGCAGCCGAGATCATGTACCCTGATCTCTTCAAGGGGCTGAACCTAAGAGCTGAAGATCTGACGCCTTATAATTCCCCTTTAGTGAGCTTCGAGGGAAAGACTATTATTCCGAGGGGACAGGTCAGACTGCCAGTGCAAGCCGGAGCAGAGATAGTGGAGGCCGATTTTATAGTGGTGGACGCCTACTCCCCTTATACAGCGATTGTTGCAAGGCCTTGGCTTCATACTTTAGGAGCAGTCTCTTCCACCCTGCATCAGAAGATTAAATACCCCTCTGGAGGCAAGATAGAAGAGATATTGAGTGATCAAACCATGGCGCGGCAGTGCATGATAGCAGCTATCCGACATGAGCCTGAAGCAGAATCTGAGGCTCAAAAAGAAGAGCTATAGCAATCAAAACCCCCAATGTTGTCCAAAGATGGGCTGTCCGAGGAGGCGAAATGTGAAGATCTTGTAAAGGTCATAATAGGAGATGACCCTGATAAATTCTTTCAAGTCGGATCTCAACTACCTCAGTCAGAGAAGGAGGAATTGATAGAGTTCCTCAAGCGAAACATAGACGTCTTTGCATGGGATGCTTACGAGGCTCCGGGGGTAGACCCAGACTTCATTTGCCACCATCTGAATGTTAATCCAGCGATGACCCGCAGGAAGCAGCTCCCTCGTCGGCCGTCTAAAGAGCATGCAGAAGCGGTTCATCAGGAAGTGTCCAAGCTAAAGAAGGCAGGGGCTATCAAAGAGGTCTTCTATCCTGAGTGGTTGGCAAATACGGTGGTGGTCAAGAAAAAGACTGGAAAGTGGCGAGTATGTGTTGATTTCACAGATCTAAATAAAGCCTGCCCTAAAGATCCATTCCCCATGCCCAAAATTGATCAACTGGTAGATGCCACAGTCGGCCATCCTCGAATGAGTTTCTTGGACGCCTTCCAGGGTTATCATCAGATACCTTTAGCATTGGACGATCAAGAAAAAACTGCTTTTGTCACGCCAGTAGGGAACTACCACTACAAGGTGATGCCATTTGGTCTGAAGAATGCAGGTTCCACCTACCAAAGAATGATGACGAGGATGTTTGAATCATTATTAGGGAAAAATATGGAGATTTACATAGATGACATGGTGGTGAAAAGCAAAAGAGCATCTGAACACCTTGAAGATCTTCGAGTAGTCTTCGAAATTCTCAGAAGTTATAAACTACGTTTGAATGCCGCCAAATGTTCGTTTGGTGTTGGCTCAGGCAAGTTCTTGGGTTATATGGTTACTCACAGGGGAATTGAAGTCAATCCCGACCAAATTAAAGCCATCATCAGTATGCGAACTCCTCGGAACCCAAAGGAAGTGCAAAAACTAACCGGAATGACCGCTGCGCTGAATAGATTTATATCTCGATCGGCGGACAGGTGCCGACCTTTCTTTCTGTTGATCAATAAATGGAAAAGTTTTGAATGGTCGACGGAATGTGACGCGGCTTTTCAACAACTCAAGGACTATCTTGCTCGACCGCCTGTCATGTCAAGCCCTGAGCCGGACGAGGTCCTTTTTGCTTACATTGCAGTGGTCTCCTATGCAGTAAGTTTAGTATTGATAAGGGTTGACAACGGCGTGCAACGACCAGTATACTACGTGAGTAAGTCACTGCATGAGGCAGAAATACGCTACCTTCCACTGGAAAAGGCCATATTAGCGGTGGTGCTTGGCACACGCAAGTTGCCTCATTATTTCCAAGCGCACACGGTGATTGTTCTTACTCAACTCCCATTAAAAGCCGTACTTAAAAGTGCAGACTACACGGGAAGGATAGCCAAGTGGGGTACAATTCTGGGAGCTTTCGACATTAAGTACATGCCTCGCACCTCAGTTAAAGGCCAGGTACTGGCCGACTTGGTGGCAGAATTCACCGAACCGGAAGCGGATAGTCAATTAGCATTAGAGGAAAGAGGTGCAAAACTAGCCTGTAGTATCACCAGGTGTCCCCCTCCGACGTGGGAAGTGCATGTAGACGGAGCATCAAACCAAAAAGGAGCGGGTATTGGGCTAGTGTTGACATCTTCAAAGATGATCACCGTTGAAAAGTCGTTAAGATTAAGCTTTCCTGCCACGAATAACGAAGCAGAGTACGAAGCACTACTGGAAGGAATGACTATGGTCCTAAAGATGGGAGGAAAGTCCATTAACCTCTTCTCGGATTCAAGGCTAATTGTGGGTCAAGTCAAGGGTGAATTTGAAGCCAAGGATGAGAGAATGCGAGGCTATCTTAGCCGAGTGAGAGCCATGCAAATGGAGTTCGAATCCTTTAGCTTGCTACATGTCCCAAGAAGCGGTAACACGCATGCGGACTCCTTGGCCACTCTTGCAACTTCCTCGGCACAGAACTTGCCTCGCCTAATCCTTGTTGAGGACCTGCATCGACCCTCAATAATAGCAAACGTAGTACAGATCAATCAAGTAAGAATGGGGCCGAGTTGGATGGACCCCGTCGTGCAGTTCTTAAAGGATGATATTCTACCCGAAGAGAAAATAGAGGCCGACAAAATAAGAAAGAAGGCTCCTAGCTATTGGCTGTCACAGGATGATAAGCTATACAGGCGTTCCTTCTCTGGACCTTATCTACTCTGTGTTCATCCCGATCAAACGGAATTGCTCTTGGAGGAAATGCATGAAGGAATCTGTGGAAGTCATACTGGAGGCAGGTCCTTGGCGCATAGGGCCATTACTCAGGGTTATTGGTGGCCGAACATGCAGAGAGAAGCTTTGGAGTACGTCAAAAAGTGCGATCAATGTCAACGGTATTCACCAAGTATACACCAGCCAGGAGGAACCCTCAATCCAATATCTAGCCCATGGCCATTCGCTCAATGGGGCTTAGACATCGTCGGACCATTTCCTAAGGCTGTAGGAAACAAGAAGTATCTGATAGTTGGTACTGACTATTTCACAAAGTGGGTTGAAGCAGAGCCTCTGGCTAATATCCGAGATGTGGATGCGAAAAGATTTATCTGGAGAAACATTGTTACTCGGTTCGGTGTCCCGCATGTACTTATCACAGATAATGGACTTCAGTTTGACAGTAAGATGTTCAGAAACTACTGCGGAGAATTGGGTATCACTAACAGGTATTCTACTCCGGCTTACCCCCAGGGGAATGGCCAGGCCGAAGCTGTAAATAAGGTTATATTAAGCGGATTGAAGAAAAGACTGGATGATGCGAAAGGAAGATGGGTGGAAGAACTCCCACATGTACTTTGGACGTACAGGACCACACCTCGTAGGTCCACTGGGGAGACCCCTTTCTCAATGACTTATGGGGCTGAAGCAGTCATCCCTTTGGAGTCCGGGTTCCCAACGACGAGAACAAGCTCATTCAATCCAAAAGACAACGATGAAAACTTGGCGAGAGGTCTGGACTTGATTGATGAAAAAAGGGAAAACGCAATGGTTCAATTGGCTCATTACCAACAAAAGCTAAAGCAAGGTTATGATGCCCATGTAAAGACAAGACCTTTGGTCTCAGGTGACTTGGTGCTGCGCAAAGTCGTGGGCTCGGCAAAGAACCCTGCTTGGGGAAAACTAGGGCCAAATTGGGAAGGACCATATCGCATCACCTCCAATGCTGGCGTTGGAGCAAATTTCTTGGAAGACTTGGACGGACTTGTAGTACCCCGCCCTTGGAATGTCAATAATTTGAAAATGTATTATTATTAATAAACTTATGTTTGATCAATATTCGCCTTTTATGTTAAATATGTATACCTCTTTTCATACCTCTCGACGTTCTCTGAAGTGTTTAAACTTAAATCCAATCATGCATGAGTCCTCGGACCAGATGATTTGGGTTAGTTAACACCCTTATCGTTCTCTGAAGTGTTTAAACTTAAATCCAATCATGCATGAGTCCTCGGACCAGATGATTTGGATTAGTTAACACCCTTACCGTTCTCTGAAGTGTTTAAACTTAAATCCAATCATGCATGAGTCCTCGGACCAGATGATTTGGGTTAGTTAACACCCTTACCGTTCTCTGAAGTGTTTAAACTTAAATCCAATCATGCATGAGTCCTCGGACCAGATGATTTGGGTTAGTTAACACCCTTACCATTCTCTGAAGTGTTTAAACTTAAATCCAATCATGCATGAGTCCTCGGACCAGATGATTTGGATTAGTTAACACCCTTACCGTTCTCTGAAGTGTTTAAACTTAAATCCAATCATGCATGAGTCCTCGGACCAGATGATTTGGGTTAGTTAACACCCTTACCGTTCTCTGAAGTGTTTAAACTTAAATCCAATCATGCATGAGTCCTCGGACCAGATGATTTGGGTTAGTTAACACCCTTACCGTTCTCTGAAGTGTTTAAACTTAAATCCAATCATGCATGAGTCCTCGGACCAGATGATTTGGGTTAGTTAACACCCTTACCGTTCTCTGAAGTGTTTAAACTTAAATCCAATCATGCATGGGTCCTCGGACCGATGATTTGGGTTAGTTAACACCCTTACCGTTCTCTGAAGTGTTTAAACTTAAATCCAATCATGCATGAGTCCTCGGACTAGATGATTTGGGTTAGTTAACACCCTTACCGTTTTCTGAAGTGTTTAAACTTAAATCCAATCATGCATGAGTCCTCGGACCAGATGATGTGGGTTAGTTAACACCCTTACTGTTCTCATGTGTTTAAACTTAAATCCAATCATGCATGAGTCCTCGGACCAGATGATGTGGGTTAGTTAACACCCTTACTGTTCTCAAGTGTTTAAACTTAAAACCAATCATGCCTGAGTCCTCGGACCAGATGATCTGGGTTAGTTAACACCATCACCGTTCTATGAAGTGTTCTCATTCGAATCTAATCATGACTGGGGACTTCTGACCAGATGGTCTGGGTTAGTTACTACTTGTTTTATTTCCCTTTTTAACATTCCAATATAGATAAAAGCGCATGACTCAAATTTCTTGTTTGGTTATATGTGTTTAGCTAGTATGTCAACTTCCGGAACTTCTCAATTAAGTCAGCCATTCTTTTAATGCAAGTAAATAAAAAAAAATGAATGGAATGACAGCGGAGGGATTAGCTATTACTTGCCATAATACGTAAAACAAAAGAAGTATACTTTCATTAATGATTAAAACAGTGCATATCTTTAAAGTGATGAGCATAGAAAGCTAAAAAAAAAAAAAAAAAAAAAAAAAAAAAAAAAGAAACACTAAAACAAATGTCCTAGGCCTTGATCTTGGGGTCTTGGTGGTCGACTACCGGTTCAGGCTGCGAAGGAGCAGCACCCGGAGCATTACCCTGGGAGGCCTCGGCTTTTTCCCCTTGACCGGCGTCCTGACGGGTGGCTGTTGGGCCTTCCACAGATGCTGGAAGGTCTAAGTATGTCGCAGGAGCTTCAGACACTGAGGCTGGCTGCTCTGGAGGAGGAGGATCAGAATCTGAGAGCGGTTGGATTTCAGGATCGTAGTACACGCTCTCAGGCCTCCTAAGGCTGGAGTCAGCAGGGACCCCAGCGGCGTCAAGGGCTTTCCCCCAAGTAACGTCACAGTAGTCCCTGGCGACCGAAGCAAACTCCTCAGTTAACCTGCTCTGGGTTTCTTCCACCCCCAGAGCATAAGAAGCTTGCTTCTCGGCCTCGGCTACCTCTTTCTGTAGCTGTGCAGCTTCCTTGGCCTGACGGAGCTCTTCGCGCAGACTTATCACCATCTGCTTCTCCGTTTCTAAGTTGATCTGGCAGAGGTGCAGCTCGCTGCGAAAAGTCTCCGCCTGCTTCTCCATATTATTCCTTCCAGCCTCAGCGCTGGCCTTATCCTGGTTGGCCTTCTTCACTTGCTCGGCCAACTGCTTCTGCTGGGTTCTCAGCACGCTCAAATGGTCCTCCGCAGTATCTCGGGCCTGGTGAGCAGCCTTCGTCTCATCACGAAAGCGCTTTGCCCACTCTTCGGCCACGTACACTTGTTGCGCGACCTATTATGCAAAAGGAAAAAGTGTCTTAGACTTAAGAAATAATGCACAAATAAAAAGAAATCAAACTGAAGTAACTTACCATGGCCAAGTCCCTCTTCATGGAAAGGAGCAGATCAGGGTAGTCAAAGCTCCTGTAAGCCGCCAGGTCCGACGGAAGGAGGAGTGGTTGTAGCAGAGCGTCGGCCAAACGACCTGCATGGCCACCTCGAAAATGCCGAAGGGAAGCATCCATCATGATGGGACCGCCATCGACCTCCAATTCAGGTGACCAGGTTTGTGGTGGCTGACGAGCCTGGGCCGCTGGTCGCTCCTCGTGGCTCTCCACGGAGTGAGACCTCCTACTCCTTCGCTCTGGTGCAGGCCTGGCCTGCTTGTTGCCCCTTGATGGGCCTAACTCCCCCTCCTCAGCAGGCTCCACCGGCCTCTTCCTCCTCAAATCCGGATTCGGTTTGAGCCCAAGGTCAGCAGGCACTTGGGGCGGAGGAGGGGGAGGGTGTGCAACTTGTTTGGATTTGCCCTTATCCTGAGAGGATGGCTGTTTATTCCTACCCTTCATCAATTCTTTCAAAGAAGGGTCAGTCCGGGGAGCCATGTCTTCCTCCTCGTCGGTGGTATCGGCAATGTAAGTTATCACCTGAGCCGGAGGGTGCACGCTCGACTGCTCGTCCGCCCCTTCCTCGGCCTCTGATATATGTACTGTTTCCTCTTCAAACCTGAACTTGTCAATCTCTAGTTCTAGGGACGAAGAAGAAGCTGTCTCTTCTCTAAGGATGGCTTCCCCAAGTGCTACTTCGCGCAACGGTGCGACGGCGAGGGGAATTCCCTGTGGAATGGGATGGTCAACCGGCGGAAGGTCGTAGCTGGCGAGGAAGTGTGGCCGAGACACGTCTATACGCGCCAAGCGATGGTCCCTGGCTCGGATAGAGTTGCCGACGTCTAAAAAGGATCGAGAAATGGGTTCAAAATCCAAAATGAGGTGGACCGCTCGTAGTTGTCCGTCCTCGTTCACGAAAATTTCTGACCTCAGCAGATAATTCAATGCTGGAACGTTGATCAGGCTGAGCTTCGGATTGGTAAAAAATTTATCTGTCAAAAAAGTAAGTTACGTTATTAAGCCTCGGCTATAAAAAACATATGATAAGTCACTAACACAAAATAACTAAGCAAATGAGTGTAAAGGTAACGTAACAATCCTTAATGCTAAAGTTAGAAATCCTAGGTCTAAAGTGTTCCACCTGGAGTCCCGGCCTTGGTTGGGCAGGCTAAGCCGTCGCTCCAAGGCCCCGACAAGATCAGGTAGTCGTCCTTCATCCCTTTATTTGACTTGGGAAGGCAGGATACCAGCTTGACCACACTGCTACGGGACTTAAGGTAAAAGCCTGCCCGAGCCTCTATATGGCCCTCGTACAGGTGGGCGACGTCGTACCATGTCAATCCTAATGGGTAAAATCCTAATGGCGACCCTAGGACTCTAAAGAAGTTGGGAGCACACTAATGGGGACACAGCCTATGGGCACGAAGGTAGTCCCGTGTAATCCTACCCATGGGAATGGTCATCCCCCCTTCTATGAAGGCAATCATGGGGATGACCACCTCTCCCATCTTCCGGTCAAACTCCACTCCCTCTGTGGTGCAATGACGTACCACCACCTCTGGGGGAATGTGGTACTTCTCCTTGAACAACTCTATCTTGGCCGGAGTGTTCACTAAGCGCTCGAATCTACCCATGGTTAGTCTCTATAAGGTGAGGTGGTTAGCCGAGGAGGTTAGCCGAGAGTACAATGGAAGTCGGAATGCGAAACTTACGTAGAAATGAACACGGATTGCTTCTCTGGTCACTGGAAGATCGTCAAGCTCTCTTTCTTGCGAAAAAATTGGTGGGCGCCTGGATATGAACACTCTGAAGTTGTAAGTTCTGATAAGAAGCAAAAAGTAACGCCTGGAAGTTTTTATAGTGGGGTTGGGAAAAGAAAAAAAAAAAAAAAAAAAAAAAAACCATAATCCCGCCCAAATATTGAAGTTGCGATCTGAACCGTTGGATTCGTATTTCACCGTAGGATGTCTGGTTGAAACGCAATTCTAAGCGTTTAATGATGATTGTGCGAGTTCCCAAGCGTCAGAAGCCCTCGTGAAATGGCAGAAATGGCCCTTACATGCGCCTAAATTTAAATACTATTAAGGACTACATCGTAATTACCTTTATACATCAAAATCCTAATTTTCCTCCTCGGATCAGAAAGAAAAATTAGAATTTTGAGGGGCTATTGTGGGGGAGTAAAATATGGGCCCATGATCTAGGCCCAGGAACGACGTTTCATCAACAATACGCCCGAGGAGAAGAAATCACAGAGGACCGTTGTAACTAACAGTAGAGCGCGTAAGGATCCAAAGAGGCTGGTCCGAGAGGAATACCCTCCTCGGACATGACGTCTGATGGTGAGAGGAACCTCGGCTTTCCCTTAGTCCACCCTCCAGGAAGTTCCAGAGGTAAAGATAGATTACCAATGCATATGGAAGGGATAAGGATGCAGAAATATCTTGAGAAAAAGCTGCTACCACCGCATTAAATGCATCACAGCTACTTTCCTGGCCGCATTTATGTGGAGAAGACCCCTGAACAGTGTTGAAAGTGATCTTTATCCCCAGGAAGTCAAAAAGCTGTAAGAAGGGAAATGGAAACTCAAGTACCGTGCTAGATGACAGACAAGTGGACGATGGGATCGGGTAATGAAGGACTATATAATGGAATAAACCCTTCATAAGAAAGGGGGGAACAAAGGAAAAAGAAAGAACATCAAGAAACAACTACTGTAGCACCGGGAAAAATACAACCTAAAAGAAAGCATCTTATCCAAGATCATACCCCTCGGATCTGATTATAACCCATGAAAATTACCCAAACCTCACTCCTCGGACGTAAAATCTTAACTCGCTTATGTATTTTAGCCTCCTCGGCCAAGTACCCAGACCCCAATAACTGTTGTAAAAATCGCTGCTAGCCCAATTCTTTAACCCATTCTCTCACAAATTTATTGTATTGGGCTTGTTGGGCCCATTTCCTGTTTCTATTAAGGTGTGGGCTACAATTTGTGACCCTACAACACTATTTCACTATATATTACCAAAACAACAAATTTGAGGCTAACAAAACATTTGAAAGAGAGAAAAAGTGGAATCTGAGGAGTCACTATCTCCGTTTTCTAGCCTTCCACCACCATCAAGATGCCAAAACCCTTACGGGTAATTTGTTTTCCATTTTATTTTTAAATTAAGGGCTTAAATATTATTTAGGTTTAGGTAATTTGGTTTGATACTTTTTGTTTTTGGTATGTAAGTAGAGATAATATTTGGTGTGCAATGTAAGGCCATATTCTACCATGATTTAATTTTAAATAATTTATAAGATACATGCATACACACTTGCCCACACCATGTTTTAATTAATATTGCACTATTAGTGAGTGGAAGATGGTCAGAGAGTTGAATATACTTTCATTTCATGGCATGAAATATGTGACCATAATACAAATTAGTTGATTTTCATGGTCCCATTAGGCCATTACTTTTTTACATTAATCTTATCTTAAGAAAGTTACAAATATCCAGTGAAACTATTAAACTAATTTTTAATATCTCAAAATGTATATGTATTTTTTACGTACTCTAATTTTGTTTCGGGTATATGTATATATACCCAAAAGTTTAATCAATTAACCAATAATCTAGCTAGCCATAATCATCCCCAACTGCACAACTTGAGATCATTTTCCAGCGGCAACAAATTCAAATCCAAGCACAAGACCCTTTTGCTGCTTGATTTCTTCATGATAGGCACGGCTTGCACAACACGATCATTATTAATCACCAACCCTTCACTCATGGCAGCCCTATGCCTCCTCATATGTCCTCCAAGTGCTTGTCCAATCGAGAATTCAAGCCCACATATGGAGCACTCGTGTGTCTTTGGCTTCACGGGTGAGCTTGGCATGTTATGAAATAGGTCTCCAGCCATTAACCTAGGCTTCTTCTTGTGGCTTGCTCTGTGTCCTCCCAAGGCTTGAAACGATGGAAACTGCCGTTTGCATGTCTTGCATACAAAAGCACGAGAACGTGAATTATTTTTGGTCGAATCAATTTGGCCAACTTTGGATAGTAACATCAAGCAATTGGCAATGTCTATGGTCTTAACCTCTCCAGCTTCTCTGGCTCTCTTCATAGTGTAGGAAATATGTATATGTGTGAAAGTGAAGCTACAAAAGTTTGAATGTTTAGCGAATAAGAAAATTGGATGGAACAAGATTAGTGAGGTTTGTACAATATATATAGGGGGATTGTATCAGTGGCTTGAGTGTGACTTCAGTGCTAACGCGGAGAAATCTCAGATGTGTACTGCTTTCTTGGGGATTAAGATTGTGTTGTAAGACAAGGTGTCCTGACCAGTAGTATTATAGTGTGTGGCGCCGCCTTCAGTAGAAAAGCTTTTGCGTGACCGCGTTTGTAGAGAGCAAAACGTGGGGGAGGGGTCGTCTGAAATCTGAGAGGTGAGCGATAAGTCTTACTTAAGTGTAAACACTCGGACGATTCGTTTTTACCAAAAAAAGAAAAGAAAAATACTCACACTAGGACTATTCTAGAAGTTTATCGTGTTCGTGGAATAGTGGTGTACAGTCCAGGTCCCAGCGCACCGCAGGCGCGTACAAGATATACGCTTTCCACCACGCGATGTAAGATATTCGCGTGGTTTCTACAACTTTCCATGTAATTTCATTATTTCAATGCTAGCTTTGACATTCCTAGAAACTACTTTAAATTATTATCCAATAATTTATAGTATCTTATTTTTATTATTAGTTATTGATATAAGTTGAGGCCGTAGACCAATCAAATGAAAATCTTTAAAAATAAATACTCATTCCATTCCCACTTTGTTTGTCCTGTTTGAAAAGTCAAACTTTTTAAGGGAACATCATTTATTGTCTTGTCTATCTTTTAAAAATGTATAAGTTTCTAAAACCACCCTTAAATAAATTTATCAAAAAATTGAATTAGTAAATTAATAGGGGTATAATAGGAATATTAGTAAATTAATGACTTTTATTTTTAGAAACAGGACAATATTTTGGGACATCTCAAAATGGAATAGAGGACAAACAAAGTGAGACGGAGGGAGTAACTATTTTCTCAAAATAGACAAAAAGCTCAAGCCCAGCTATTATAATTTATGACCCAAGTCTGAACTCTCTCACTCACCTGCAGCTCAAAACTTTTGAGCTGCATAAGGTCTGACCCACCTTTATAGTTGTGTACATCAAAAGTTAAACATTTGTGTCTGCCGTTTATCCTCAAAAAAGGTTAAAGTTTTGTGTAGCTAAATTTTGTATTATTAAGTGTATTATAAATATATAAGATAGTAATTAGTATTTAGAATGTAGACTGTGAAGAGATTTATCTTTATCTTTTTTTTTTCTTTTCTTTTTGTATGGTACTTTACTTTCAAGAAATAAAGTAATGCGTAATTTTTTTTTTCACATTTTTTTATTGTAAATTTTATATTATTAAGTGGATTATAAATATTTAAGATAGTAATTAGTATTTGTAGGGTCACAGTTTGCAGCCCAAGCCCAAAATGTATGAGATCTTGACCCAGTGAGCAAAGTACAATAAATTTGTAGAGAGTGTGTCAAAGAACTAGGTTTTAGTGAATTGGACAACGGCTACTATGGATGAATTCCTTGTTCGAGGAGGCAAGTATTCATGTTCGAGGAGGCAAGTGCTCATATAAATCAAGTAAACAGAGTACAAGTGCAATTATGATTGCTACAGTGTTCTTCTCGTTTTCTGATCCCTTTCCTCTAGGGTCTTTATTCTCTTTTATATTACATCTCTTCCTTCATCTTTACCCTACACGTAGATAGTTGATGGCTTAGGTTGATACTTATCCCATCAGCCTCCTTTAGAAGTCTTTAGAGAATGGTTATAAGGCTAGAAAAGTACTGTTCAGAGGTCACTTTCTCATTAATGCGGCTAGGGAATTAGCTACAGAGCATTCAATGCTGCGGTAGCAGCTTTTCCTTAGATATTTTTGGGTTTCCATCTTTCTTGTACGTTTATGGTGCACGTCCCTATCACTAGAGCTTCTTGGAAGGTCACTTTGATCATTAGGATTTATACCCGATCTTCATTTAGCTTATCTGAGGAGATATTCCTCCTTGGACTCGAACTTCTCACGCTCTCGGCCAAAGCCCCATGCTCTCAACCAAAGCCCAAAACCCAATTGTATAATTTGGGTCCATGACCCCACAGTATTGTTTCTCAAAGAAAAAAAGATAGTAATTAGTATTTAGAGTGTAGACGGTGGAATGATTTATCTTCATCTTTTTTTTTTTTTTGGTATAGTACTTTAATTTCAAGAAATCAAGTACTGGGTAATTTTTTTTTTTAATTTTATATTATTAAGTGGATTCTAAATATTTAAGATAGTAATTAGTATTTAGAGTGTGGAAGTGATTTATCTTTATCTTTTTTTTTTTTTCCTTTTTCTTTTTGTATGGTACTTTACTTTCAAGACTATGGAGTGATTTTTTTTAATATTTATTTTTATTTTTCTTTTTGTATGGTACTTTAATTTCAAGAAATAAAGTACTGGGTAATTTTTTTTTACTTTTTTTATTTTGTAAATTTTATATTATTAAGTGTATTATAAATATTTAAGATAGCAATTAGTATTTAGAATGTGGACTGTGGAGAGATTTTTCTTTATTCTTTTTTTTTTCTTTTTGTGTGGTACTTTACTTTCAAGAAATAAAGTACTAGGATTTTTTTTTTTCTTTTGTAAGTTTTATATTATTAAGTGGATTATAAATATTTAAAATAGTTATCAGTATTTAGAGTGTGGATTGTGGAGTGATTTATCTTTATCTTTATTTTTTCTTTTTGTATGGTACTTTAATTTCAAGAAATCAAGTGTTGGGTAAATTTCTTTTTTCATTTTTTTCACTTTAGAGTGTTGACTGTGAAGTGATTTATCTTTATCTTTTTTTTCTTTTTCTTTTTGTATGGTACTTTACTTTTAAGACTATGGAGTGATTTATCTTTATCTTTTTTTTTTTTTTAATTTTTTTCTTTTTGTATGGTACTTTAGTTTGAAGAAATCAAGTACTGGGTAAAATTTTTTTTTTTTTTCATTTGTAAATTTTATATTATTAAGTGGACTATAAATATTTAAGATAGTAATTAGTATTTAGAATGTGGATTGTGGAGTGATTTATCTTTATATATATATATATATATATATATATTTTTTTTTTTGTATAGTACTTTACTTTCAAGAAATCAAGTATTGGGTAATTTTTTTTTTCACTTTTTTTTTTCTTTTGTAAATTTTATATTATTAAGTAGATTATAAATATTTAAGATAGTAATTAGTATTTAGAGTGTGGACTATGGAGTGATTTTTCTTTATTCTTTTTTTTTTCTTTTTGTATGGTACTTTACTTTCAAAAAATAAAGTACTAGAAATTTCTTTTTTCTTTTGTAAATTTTATATTATTAAGTGAATTATAAATATTTAAGATAGTTATTAGTATTTAGAGTGTGGACTTTGGAATGATTTATCTTTATCTTTTGTTTTTTCTTTTTCTTTTTGTATGGTACTTTACTTTCAAAAAATTAAGTACGGGGTAAATTTCTTTTGTAAATTTTATATTATTAAGTGGATTATAAATATTTAAGATAATAATTTGTTTTTAGAGTATGAACCGTAGAGTGATTTATATATATATTTTTTCTTTTTGTAAGGTACTTACTTTTAAGAAATAAAGTACTGGGTAAAATTTTTTTTTTCTTTTGTAAATTTTATATTATTAAGTGAATTATAAATATTTAAGATAGTTATTAGTATTTAGAGTGTAGACTATGAATGATTTATCTTTATCTTTTTTTTTTTTTTTTTGGTATGGTATTTTAGTTTCAAGAAATTAAGTGTTAGGTAATTTTTTTTTCAGTTTTTTTCTCTTTTTTAAAATTTATATTATTAAGTGGGTTATAAATATTTAAGATAATTATTAGTATTTAGATTGTGGACCGAGGAATGATTTATCTTTATTTTTTTTTCTTTTTGTATAGTACTTTACTTTCAAGAAATAAAGTATTGGGTACATTTTCTTTTTCAGAGACCTCATGCGAGAGTGCATGATGTCCTGCCATATGGTACTCTAATATTGCATTTAGCCATTTTTACCTTTTTTCATTAAGTTTTTTTTTACTATTACCCAATAGATCATAGTAACTTCTTTTTACTAATATATAAATTTAGCATTTTTGATCTCTTTTTATTAAATTTTTTTTTTAACTGTTACCCAATAAATCATAATAACTTCTTTTTACTATTATATAAACTAGCCTTTTTTATCACCCAAACCTAGTCATTATCTTACCTATTATGACCCAAGTTTGACCATTTCTACGTGTAAATCAAAGTCAAAACTCTTATCCACTTACAAACTCTTTTCCTCCTCTCCCACGTATTATTTTGAGCTTAGAACTCACAAAGTATAAATATAATTTTTTTTTGAGAAAAATGTATTTAAAATTTTAAATAGCCTAACTAAAAAATGAAGTCATTCCACCACTTTATCAAACTGATCCAAAGTGAGGAATACAGATTCAGAAGTTTTATTCTTATATATCACCCAACACATGAATAGGAGGAGTAATTGTTCTATTACAACTTCTTGCATCTCTTATGGTACGTATTTCTATTATAATGTAATTATCATTACATTGTATCAAATGTGTCTTAAAAGTTTTGTACTTTGTAAGTTCTTGCTTAATTTTTAATTTTTTTTATTATTATCTGATTTTTAATTCTTAAGATTTTATTGATGTGTTTTGATGTATGTTACTCAAACTTAATCACTAATTAAATTTGTACCTACTCTTAATTTTGATATAATTTGTTTCCTTTTAGTTTTAGTTTGTTTGGGTATGTAACTATGTTTTGAATGTAAGTAAGAGAGTGTTGGGTCTGTTGCTGTTACTCAGTTTTGAACACTTCATTACTTATTTGTATTTTTTTTATTACAATTGTTGTTATATACATTTATTTAATTTAATGGATTTGTTTTAGTTAATGAGATGGCTAGTTTTTTTTTTTTTTTTTGAGAATGAGATGGCTAGTTAAATTGATGTAATATATGAACTATAATTTTTATTTTTAATTCTTATATGTATAAAAGCTATATTGCAATAATCTCAAAATTGTATATTAGTATCAAAATATTTTGTTCCAATAGTTAAACCAAAACGGTCACTAAATTCAAAATTTTGGATTCAACTGTTAGATAGGCTCAAAGATGTGAACTTAACCAAATAAATATTCATTCCTTGGAACCTGATCATGGATTAAGTTAGAATTAATTATAAATAATTTTAATACTTCAGTCTAGAACATGCATGAAGGAAAATTTTTAAGAAAGCTTTGTAACAAAGACATGCAAATAACTATAAATTTTTTTTTTTGGCAAAACTACATTGATAGTGATTGATCTATGAAAAAAAAAAAAAAAATCCTTTCATCCCTTCTTTTAAGTATGAAACTACAAAAAAATCTATTTCATAAAATATCATTGTATACAATATAAAGGGAAAACGAGGGGTACTCTTCTGTTCAAACCACCGCCTTCTCATTCTCTTTAGAAACCCTAACTAAAGCTTAGATAGCTCTCTTACAATATTAATTTGGTCATTCTAGAAAAAGAAATCTGCACAAAAGCAGCTAAAGCATTGTTTTCATTGAAATGAACTAAACCCAAGCAAGGCCTGCATGTAAATGTAAAATGGGCTGGATATTTTAAGCACTTCCCTTTTCTACTGCTTCCTTGAGTTTCCTCCCCAAAGAAAAAGCCAAAGGTGGAGGGACAGCATTTCCAATCTGCCTATGTTTGTGCTGTATATTACCTGCAAATTTATAGCTATCTGGGAAACCCTGCATGCACAATATGTTAGAGCAGTTAGAGGTTAAACAAGCTTATCTCATTTAGCAAATGAGAAATTAATTCATGAACTTCATGATGAGAACTTTCTTTATTTTATTTTATTTTATAATTAATCTATTTTTTATTCCATTCTTAATGCTTTTTTTTATTTAATTTTTTTTAATCTGTTTTTCTTTTTCTTATATTATCAATCTGTGGCCTACTAATAGCTTGAAAAGTCTTCCCTGCCCATTTCCTGATACTCAGGTCATTGTTCCAACCTTACTAGCTAATAGCTTTCCCCATCTAATAAATTCCAATTTCACATGTATTATGTATCAACAAGCCTCATTACCCGTGCTTCGAGCGTGTGATGAGGTTTTTTTTTTTTTTTAGTAGTCGTAACAAAAAAATTTTTTTTTGAGTTTTTATTTTATTATATATATAATTTTTATTTTGAGAATCTAATTTAAAAGTGAATAAAGAAATTTGAAAATTAACAGGAGAGTGACCTTATTTTTTAGGCAATGTTTTAATGGGATATTGAGTTGTATTTTTACCAGATTAGTCTTTAGTTTTGTTTCTACTTAAATATAAGTATGTAGGGGTATTTTAGAACAAAAAAGATCTTGTTTAAATATGAGAAACTCCTTAAATAGTAATATAAGATAAATACAAGAAAAAAGTTCTATTTCTGCGTATTAAAAAAAAAAGAAAAAAAGAACAAACAAACGTACCTGAGATCGAGCACATTCACGGACTGTGATAATCCTATCCTGCTCAGGATGAAAACACATCCCAACCTTACCCATGGGCTGTGGATCTGTGACTGAGGTAGGGAAGTTTCCTTCCCAATCCAACCTTCCAAACAAGCCCTTCCATTGATTGTGTCTTTTGGCTGTATTTGGCAAGCACCAGGGTATTAAATCGGCCATTTGTCCCGTGGACAACCCAACCTGCATCAGAAAAAGACATTAAGGGCCTAAAACTACAAAAGCAATTATGAAGAAAGCTGATGCCAACTTCAGAACACTTCTTTTATTTTCTGCTAACTGTAATAAACTTCATCCACTAGTTTCCTCTATTCAAATGAAAATACTAAATTTATTATCAATTTTACTATAAAAAAATTTATAAACTAATGTAGTAGTAAATTTAACCGATGTCACCTTAATAATAATAATAATAATAATAATAATTTTTTTTTTTTTTTGTTTTTTTTTTTTTTTTGTTTGTGATTGGTAAGACATCAATTTAAAAAAGTTATGTAATAAAATTGGTAATATCGTTAATTAATATCACTCTTATACCTTCTCATTTGGCAGGTCACGCCAATCAGCACCTGGCCGTTTTGGAATTCTTTTACATCGAATGAGATTCAGCTCATTCATCTCCTTCGAAATATGGTCTGTTAAGACTTGATTATCTCCTTGAATTTTGTGTTGAAACCAAGAAACGGGTTGGCTTTGGTACTGCAAAATAGACATTGAAAGGAGAGAACAATTAGAACAATAGTAAGCTTCATCTCGTGTTCACAACAACAACTAAGTTTCCCCAACATGCATGTATATTAAGTCCATATATGCATAATAGAGTGACTAAATTTTACACTACCATGAAAGGTAAAGAAATCCCACCTCCATAGTTGTTTTAGAAGCACCATTTGTAACAGCAGGGAGGTTCCCAATGGTATCTCTTACAGTTATTGCACGAAAAGGAGCACCATTTGCAGTGCTCGGAACAGCAGTATAGTGGGTACTTTTAGATAATGTGACCTTAAGCTCTGGACCAGCAAAGACATGCATGGGTTCTGGCCACTCAGGAAGAGTTTCTTCAGGAGAAGCTGCCCATATGAATGCACGTTTTCTAGACTGTGAAACACCATAGGCTCCAGCTTCCAAGATGCCAAATCTCACCTACAATTTATTAAAAAGTGAAGCAACCGGTGAGTCATCTCAATTTTTATCTCAAACACAGTAGAGGCAGAAATTATATCACAAGCAGATGAGCAAGCGATTAACTATGGATTAAAATATTGTAATACTCAGATGATATATATGGATTGAATTGGACAAGTGTGGGTTGTGAGGGCATGCTTGATTGATCTAAATGATTATAATGAACCCTAATTACTACTTGACTAAACCTTTTAAAAATATAACATAGATATGTCTAGCGTTTTTTTTTTCTTCTAAAAAACACATATATTTCAAATTAGTAGGGCTATTTGTATTGAACATGTATATAGTACCGATACTCTTGGATACTCCAAGAAATGACTTTCATTCCTTTGAAAGTAATAGTTTCTTCTTAGTTTATAGAATATAAATGTGTTGCATGTGCTTTCGCATTTGTTACATAATATTTGCTTAAAAATTATCAAGTTTTATATTAAATTATTAATTGATAAAAGTATTCATGTCATATACAATAACAACAACAACAACAGCAAAGCCTTAATCCCACAATTTTGGAGTCAGCTATGGACCTTCAACAAATGAATTTAGGGATTAAACTAATTAATTTTGTATGCCAAAGATTATTAGACTAGCTGATTGGCTATCCAATATGTAATATGTATATATTACAAGGATGAGGTTGGGGTTATTGAATATGATTTATTTTTTAACACTAACTCGAGAAAAATTTCTATGTTCAATATGTATTTGTTTGTATACAAGTCATGTCTCATGAGCATATATATACAAAGGGAGTAACGAAGGAAGTGTTGACCTAGGGGCCTTGAGAATCTCGTAAATCAATATTAATTGATATTTCATGATTCAAAGTCATAATCTAGTCCAAAATATATGTAAATCATGATAATGACAGATATACCAACAAGGGGTGTTTCATTTGACAGTATAAAAGCATAAATCTAGACCTATTACCTGATACCCCATCTTGAGGAGTGAAGCTAGGGTTAATCGAAATGTTTGCCCTTTGTTGAAAGTCACAAAATTTCTTACATTCTCAAGTAGGAAATACTTGGGACGGAAATAATCGGCAAAAGATAAGAACGCTAAGATCATCTCACATTGGACCTTACTCCAAGTGCTTTGGTTGAACCTATTCATTCCTGAAAAACCCTGAAAATATAAAAGTCTTAATGAAAAGCTCTTATATGTTACATAAATTTGAAACTTCCTGAAAGACTTATTATTGCTGTGAAGTAGAGGATAGAAGCTCTTGGTACCTGACAAGGAGGTCCTCCATTAATGAACTCCACTTCCCCAGGCCGAGGCAAATTATTGATCACCCTTTCGTCAAGTTTTGCCGCTAACTCAGCAGCTTCAGAAGTTGATATACAATCATCTGCATCTCCACATGCCGACATGATTGCCCTGCAAATCCATTTGTCAATATTCAAGTAAAGATGAGAATTTACTAATAGTGCACATGAACATATATAATGTATTAGAGCATCAATATTAACAAGCTACATGTGAAATCAACCTACAGATGATATTGCTAGGAAGGTGTGTGTTGAGTATACATATGTGAGTAGAAGTGGCGCGAGGTAATAAAAAAAAAACTTGAGAAATTAATAATATAACATGAAGTCCTAGACTTAGGTTTTAGGTTAAGTGGTGTCCTAACGTACTGATAAATAAATAGGAAGAAAATGATGAAGAGGAATAACAATTAGGATAAAACTTCATACAAGAGCAAGCAACTACCTGAGAATAACATTGCAGTTATTAATAAACATCAATGTTTCTGGATGATTAAGGTTTAATGCTTCCCCTGCAGGCTGTTCGTATTCAATTGCCCACTTGGTTAGAGAAACACCTATAGGTATAAGAAGTACACATAAATTAGTCACTAATTGAGCATTTAGCAAGCTTAATATAGGTCATGCGGCTAATGAAAACCAAAAGAGGTTACCTGCTTGTTGTAAACCTTCAGATAAGCCGCCACATCCAGCAAAAATATCTAGAGTGGCTAGGCGGTTCTTATGGTATGTATTGGTTTGTATGTCTGTATCATCAAAATTATTTTCTTCTTCTCTATACTTTCCTTTTGTCTTTCTATATGCAGAATCATCAACCTCCCTTTCTTTCAAGGAACTTAGTTTGATGTGAGCTGGCAACTGTCATTAAACAGCAATAAGGCTTTAGAGGGATATATACAGTTCCAAAATTTAATTCCCAGCATGATTATTGCAGACAGTGAAATAGAGGTTTTTGGAGAGTCTACTTCACACACAGTTTATTTAATGAAAGTAACAGTGGACAGAATCAAATGATGTAACATTGGATGCACCTTTAGATTTATAACATTTAATATAATCTATGGAATGAATTCATTTCAAATAGACAGAATATTTTTGCCATAATAAAGGTAATGGAACAGCTATTGATCAGTGGAATCAAAGAACAGATTGGAATATTTAAGGATCTAGGAGAGAAAAATTAGCCACCTGCTTAATCGCTCCATTCTCTGGATCATAAAGATGGTCACAAAAGAAAAAGTGTTGAAAGATAGCAGGGCTGTCCAAAGATGGTAGATCTTGCTTCTTTCTAACTTCACACTTTCCTCGTATTGCCGTTACAGGTATTTTCAATATTTCTTCACTGTAATAAACCTGAAGATAAAGTTAACAAGGAAAATCTTGGGTGAGCATACAACACATAATTATCAGAAAGTAAAATCAAAAGCAGCTCATACAAACATTGGAAAAATCTTAGTTTTGATTTCTCAGAACTACTCTACAGGCACATCACTTTTGAAATGAGGATACTACATGATTTAGAATGTTCAGCAACTTATTTAATGTGGCTTGCTAGTGGTAGATCCTACCCTCACTAACATAAACTAGTACTTATTAACCATGGTTCACCAGAACAAACGATTGGCATAGAATAATGCTAACTTCACTAAACCTAAACTAGTTCTTACTAACCAGGGTTCACCAGAACAAATTACTGGGATTTAAGACTTAAAATAATACTTACTTCTCGTATATCAGAGCAATATGCTTTCTCTGATGAAATGTCTTCTGGTCTGAAAAATCTCCTAACTTTCACCACGGTAGACTCAGGGCAAGGTCGTTCATGAGAATTAGGAACTTCAATCTCCAGCAACTGGCAGATAACATGAGCTTTCAACCCCACATTTCTTCCACTCTTAAAGGTTTCATGGTCCCTTCCATCTGCTGCAAATTGATTAGGTGCTAGATAGACAAAGTCATGAACATTGTACTCAATCCCCTTTTGGGTAAATCCAGCCATTGACAAATTCACCTTAAAAGTTTCTTTCTCTCCCTGGATTTCCTTTAATTTACAAGAGGAACAAACTCCAGTTCCAAGGCCCATGTTTTCTGTCGGAAGACAAAAGAATGCACCTCTATTAGGCCAGTACAAACTTTTGCAGAAATATTCCATAGGCAATCCTCTGTGTTTTCTGTCTTCTGCTCTTTCCCGGTCAGCCTTATCCTTTTCTGCATTGTTCTTACGATGCTGATGTCCCCATGGCCTCAGCCGAGTTTCCACTACTATATTTTCTGCAAAATCATTCACTTCAAATTCTTGGCAATCATTGGTAAGGAAAAGCTCTCTCTCATCAGCGGTATTGCCAAGTACAGTCTGATTCCCTCTCAGCATCAGTCTTCCGTGAATTATTTTTTCAGCCTTGGAATTTTCATACATGTATTCTACTAGATATATGTGAGAAAAACCATTAGAGCCTTCATTATCCACCAGAATAAAATCACCAACACTGACTAATTCTCCGCAGACAATGGCACTTTTATAAATAGCCTCCCCAGAACTTGTTTGTCCAACAACTTCCCCATCCCACCTAACATCCTTGTTAGAAGACCATGATTTTTTCATCTCTAAAATTGAATGAGGACTATCCATTTTTTCCTCTTCAAACTCTTCAGAGTCTTCCTCTCCATATTCTTCATGATCTACTTCTTCTTCGTCCTCTTTTACTTCACAAGTACTTGCTTCCTTTGAGTCTTCTGGCAAGTAATTTGAGTAGTATTCTCCCCAAATTCTGTTAATCAGTCTTGTTGTCGTAGCCGGCATTGCCTTCCTTTTAGACACAGCTGGTGCTATAGCTGCTCTTGGATTCATATTCACTTCCTTCTTCAACACCACTTTTTTCTTCACCAACCACTTGTTGTGATGTCTTTGTTCCATTTTATCATAAAGACCAGTGGCAAAAGCACTCTTCTTGATAGTATTGTCGGGATACTCAGCAAATTGTTGCAGTATGACCTGTCCATGGACAGTTACATAGCTTTCCACTAGTGCTGGATTAGAAGAAATATAAGCAGGGTGATCCTTGTCATATTCAGACACTCTCTTGATGACATCTGCAAAAGAAAGTCGTGATACTCGGCTCTGCTCTTTCAACATAGCAATGATGCTTATTGCAAGCCTTGCAGTTCTCAAGACTGGTTCATACCAAGGAGCATACTGCTTTGATGGCTTTCCAAGTCTATACCTAAAGAAACCAAAAAACAGAAACTAAATCAAATGTAGAAAAATAAACATATAACAATAAGGTATAGTAAAAATTTCTTACAACTAAGAAACGCCTATAATAAATGTCAAGTTTTCTAAATTTAGCAGAATATTTAAAATAAATAAACAAAATTAAAGGATAAAAAATAAAAATAAAACTTACAAGGAAAGGGAAAAGAGAAAAGTATAAAAACTTGTACTAATGTTTAAGTTCTAATTAATAAGAGATATAAGGTATAGATGCTTAGTACCAGGCCATGTCTGTTCGGATTGATATAGCGATCATTGATGATCCAAATTCAATCTTCCATTCCTTTATCGCACTCAAATAAATCTGCATCCCGGCCACATTATAAACTCCACGAGAACTTGAAGAAGATTGGTTCATTTCATCATCATGAAAATATCCACTGCCATCATCAGCAGTCATAATCCCTGACCCATAACTTGTCACATCAATATTGGCACAAGGATTCATTGGCAGGAGCTCCAACGAAATCAACCGAGAGTCAGAGTTGTAAAGAGACCAGTTATGAAGCATGGCTTGTGGAAGTTCATCATAATGAAATGCATCAATATCACTTCCATAGATAATATGCTCATCAGTTTCTTGAATGGAGTTCTTGTAGTAGGCAGGTAGTGGGTAGTCATTTGCAATTTCATCCTCATTAATCTTAAAAGAGAACTTGTTTGATGATGATGCACCCTTACGCCTACTTTTCTTTTCTTTTCTTTGCCAATACTCATCTTGCAGCAACCTTGCTAATTTTATATCCTCATCATCTGGAGATCCACAAGTACTGGATGAACTAGGCAGATTAGTTGTCTGTCCACCACAGCTACTACTCTCAAGAGGCACTAAATTTCCTTGTTTCATGTTCTCATCCCTGAGAGCTGTCAACACAGGCATTTCTCTGAAAGTTTGCTCATTTTCTTTAGATTTGCTGTCTAAACCAATTTGTTGGTTGTAAATGAATTCAACTTGAGAAACCTCATTATCTACAACAACATTGTTTTTAGTTTCAACACCTCGCTTTGGTATTTTCCGAGAACCAGAAACATTTTCACTGTTATTAGACCTACTTCTCTTCTGCTTTGGTTTGGTGGTCACTGAAGGTGCAGCATTTGAATTATCATTAGTCGTTTTTGCCATCCCTAAAGCAAAATAACCAGTCAGTTGGGAACTTGGGAAGAAAATAGTACATGCAATCCACAAAGATAAATGATGATTACAAAGGAAAAAATAATAGAAAGAGAAAATTAAAGAACAACAAATAGAAATAAGTTAAGCCTACAAACAATATGGTTGGAATAAGGAGTAAATTTTTAATATCTAACTTAGCTGAGAAAAACATTGTGACACATATTGATGATTAATCAGAAGAAGTGCACTCGTAAAAGGGAAAAAAGAGATTTAACCACAAGCATTAGTGGAAGCTAAACAAACAAATACACATGCGTGCACCCACACACACACACACACATATATATATATATATATGCAAATATTTATGTATGCCATATTTTGCAAATTCTAACCTATTTGGATTAAGAGAGGAGGGAGGGGGAGTGGAGTAGAATTGGTTGAAAAAATGCTAATTTTGGACCAATTCTACTCTACTGTACTCCCTCTCTCTCCCTTCAATTCAAACAGACCTTAGAAGGAAGATAGAAGACATGATACTTACAAGTTTGACTCCAAATATAGTTCCCAAGAGAGAGAGAAAAAAAGCCCATAATTTTGATGTTATAATTATAATATTATATCATATTTTATACTAATTTAAAATAAGATATATCTCATAATTCATATTCATTGCCTTTTTTTTTGTTAGGAAAAATTTCATAACAAATCACAAGTGGTTAATTAGTTGTTATTGGTTCAAATTTGAATCTACCACTGAGATTACTTTTTTACCCCAACAATAATAACTAGTAATAATCTACTATTTAGGATTTGTTGTGAAAATGTTGTGAACATAGCATTTCTATAAAAAGTAAGGATTCTTAGAAAATAAAAAATAAAAAATAAAAAAATAATAAGGAAGAAACGCTAACATTCCTTATCTAATTCTCTAGAACTATCTGTTGACAACATTGACAGTCAAACATACTCTTTTTCTCTTTCACCCCTAAATTTATTTTCAAGAGTTACTTTTAAAGAAAGTCAACTTTATTTTCTTTTATATATTTTATGCTTTATATATCATGTATATGAAAATTTTGTATTAATTTGATTTTAAGTGCATTCGTATTTTCTTTTGAAGGGTAGGAGCTTTTGGGTACTTCGATTTTGTAAAGTAAAGCTATATACTGTATATAATTAAGAAATTATGTCCTATTAATGAATTAAATTATATAAAAAGTGTAGATTATTTTCCAAATGCCTATATTACCTGTATAAATTTATTGACAGCAATGTTAAGTTGCTGCTATAGAAGGAATTTCTTTCAAAACTAAACTTAATAAAATTCTGCCTAGACATATTATCAATTTTTTTTTTTTTTTTTGGAGAAATATCATATTATCAATTGAAAAGAGATGTTAGCAAAACTTCAACACAAAAACAACATTATTATTTTTTCATCTAAAAATGAAATAAAATTATAAATTAAATAAAAATATTATAATATAAGAAGTTAATATATAGTCTTTAATTGATATTTTAATTACAAAAAACCGTACTTAAAATTAATTCCTTAAGACTCAAAAATCGTATCGAGTCAACCTTCTACTAAACAGCCTGATAGACATTAACGCAATGGGAACTTTTTTTTTTTTTTTAAGAGAGTTTCAACCTATGGCGTCCGCTCCTAATGGTAGCTCATTATCATTAGACCAAGACATCAATCAGTTTTTGGTGTAGGCGGGGATTAAACCCCAGATCTCTTATACAATCATCAGAGATTTTACCAGTTGAGCTAACTGGAACTCACAAACGCAATGAGAATCTTAAGTATACTATCCAAAGTGATAAAATGGGAAGAAAAATAAAATAAAATGATGTAAGGAAAGTGAAAGCAAGAGAATATAACCTGGTTCGGCATAGCGACCTATGTCTACAACAAAAAGTCCTTAAGAGCCTCATTTTTGCTATTCTAAATTGTGTGTTACAATGGATATCCAATGTACGTAGGACTTATATAGGAATCTATTATCTTTGGTATGGTAACCTTAAAACTATGGCAGTCCGTGGTATTATAAAACTATGGTCGTCCATGGTATTATAAAACAGCGGTAGCTCATAGTATTTTACAAAATTGTAATCTATACACATATGGTAATAACTTAATATATTTTATGGACTACATATTTATGGTTATATTCTAGTATATTCTAACACAGTGCAATTTAAAAAAAAAAAAAAATTGATAGTGGGGGTTTGAACCCTCAACGTCACCATTGGAAACACTAAAAAGTATTAAGTTGAGCTACAAATGACTTGGCCTAATACAATGCCACGTTAACTATGCAACTTAAGCAAAATCTATGTGCATTCTAGGCAGAAAATAGGAAGCTAACTATCCTTCATTAATTACACAAAATTAAGAATTTGAAAATTTCTGATTAAATCATCCAATAACTAAATAAAATTTTCTGATTTTGAATTATTTGTAAAGGTTGGAAAAAAAGGTATTCGTTACAAAATTGAATTAACTAACAGTTTAAAAAAAGAAAAAAAGAAAAAGAAAAAGAAAAAAAAAAGCAACATGCATTCTCATAGCTAGAAAAAAATACAAAGGTGAGTCTTGGCCAAAATTGGGTTTTACCCCTTTCAGCCAAACTTTCTAGCAAAATGCCTCATGTCTGAAACTATTTAGGGATATGCCAATGTTTTGAAACTTGTTTTTAGAAAATCGAGTTTCAATGAAAAACTCGATTTGGTGAAAAGTGAGTTGTTGGAAAAAACCTGCATGGAACTTGAGTTCCATGTAGTTTTTTTTTATTTTTTAATTTTGATTGCCCATAACTCGATTTTCACCAAATCGAGTTTTTTTATTGAAACTCAATTTTCTAAAAATTGAGTTTAAAACAAAAGCATATCCTTAAATAGTCTCAAACATTGGGCATTTTGTTGGAAAGCTTGGCTGAAAGGAGTATATACCCATTTTGGCCTGTGAGTCTTACCAAACAGATTCAATGCTTCCACTTTTGGTAATAATAATCTCTTTTTGCATACCATATTCTCTAAGAGAAATGCAAATCTTCCGACCCCCACTTTTTTGTGTTCCCACTTTTTGCTCCCCTAATTGTGGTATAATACATAACCATATTTGTAATTGTATAGGATTTCTTATTCTTCAAAGTGGAAATTATTTCACACAAATAGCCAATCATAAAGCGTTTTTTTTTTTATTTTTTATTTAAGATAAAATTTTACTCTAGCATAATCTTAAGTGTATATGTCTATGAAGGTTTCTCCTAAAAATTAGAATTCCAACCCTTCCTAAGTACTTGTGAAATGGCCATCACACCAAAAGTATGAGATGATCAACCAATATAGCTTACACCCTTAAAGCACAGAATCACATTTATTCATTGCCTAAATAGAACCAAATATGATATACCCTTCCATTACATCACTCTGATCAAGTCCCACACCCCCACTTATCACACAACCTAGCTTTATGGTGAAGACTCTCTTAAAATGATTCCCATCTATAACCTATTTTCAACTTGATGGTCATTTTACTGGTAATGGTGTAGAAAATGTAGTGTGACACATGATCCTCCTAGCCATTACAAGATTTCAGCTTAACAAGATATCTGATCATTTTGCTCCATCTAAACCACTAAATCAGCACATCTATCTTCTGCAGATTATGCAATTGCGGATTGTTCCAATGGAAACATGTGCAGATTATACAGGGAATGGCTACATTTAACACATATGTCTAACAAATATAAATAGTTTCTAAACAACTTGATCAACTTTTGATATAATTCGATATGCTACTATAATCGAAGTGTAGTAGATTCTAATAGTATCCAAATGTTCTAAACACATAAAGGATGCTGGAAGAAATGAATTGAATGAGGCTGCAAGTGTAGCTTTCTCAATCACACAGATCAAAGACACATTTATACATCTGATTTTGAAACCTAGGTTATAGCCCTAAACTATATAGTCTGAACAAAACTTTCTCACCCTAAGCTTATTGCAATCCAAAGGTTAAAAACTTCCAAACAACAAAAAATTTCAAATAACGAGCTACTTGTAATGCCAACACATCAGATCACATGTTTCTGGTCACTGATCCAAAATACTGGCAAGGAAAGTTACATATTGTGCATGTTATGCCGTGTATGTGCATGCGTACGAGTGTCTATTAATCCCAAAAGATAAGCAAACTGCAAGTTATTCATCTTTTATTTTGTCACATACATGGTAAGTTAAATCATTAAAAGGTTACCAAGGCAATGTCAGCCAAGTATACAAGAGTTTACATTGTCAGCCCTTCCACTAGCTAGGCTACTTAAGCAATAGTCTATAGTTCCCAAATTGAAGAGGTTCCATAATTTTGGTCCTAGTCTCTCATTAGACAATGTTAGTTTGCAAAAGTATTTTTTTTTTATAATCTTGAATGTTTTCTTAAACATAATATTCATTCTGATATTGATGATGCAAATTAATTTTCAAAACTTAAAAAAAAAAATTATAAGGAGAAGAAAAGAACTTCAAATTTGACATAAATTTTTTTATATAAAATAAAAATGCCCAGAATTTTATTGATAATACTAATCACAGTTTTTTTTTTTTTTTTTTATAAATTAAAAATTGATAAAATATCCTAACATCAACGGCTTTATAAGATATATTAAGTGGATTATTCATATTAAAAATTGAAAAGAAGATGCATTTTAAATAAATATATATAATATAGAAATTCAAATAAATATTATTTATTGATATTTAATCATAAGTAAAGACCTTACTTATATGTTGCCCCTTAAGCCTCAAAATGTATCGAACTGTTCCTGCAAAAGAATAAAAGAACTAATAATAAACAACTGCAAGTTCTTCATCAATATAATATAAAAATCTTTCCAAAGGCATTAGCGTATCTAGATCGATATAGTAATTTATTACACTTAATTTATAACAAACTACTTAGCAATTCATTAGATGATTTTGCCTAAATTTTTGTACAAACTTTGATAAATAACTTGCTAATTAATGCTATAGTGTTCACGATGAAACAATCATTATGCATGCAACTACGACATATGAGAAATATAGGGAAATAGTTACAAAATACAACTGCTATACTTATACACCGTGATAGTATATTTCTATCTTTTTGTTTTTGTTTTTTCAAATAGTTACGATATATTGCTAACTTTGCAATTCGAACTCTTTCCCCCCTTAACCTCCAAACACTATATATATGGGAAGCTGCCAATTAAGCTACAAGGCTTTAGGAATATTTTTATCTCTCTAACCCATTGCTTGCACTATGTATGTTTAAGACATAAGTGACTTGAACCATCCAAAAAGTAATGTATGTAGCTTCCAAAGTCTAGCATTTTATTCTATTCATCGAAGTGATAAAGTAGTACTTGATAGATGAAATGCATATACAAGACCTTCCGTCTATATTGCTCAAAGGTATATAATCAAGATGACGAGTGCCGCCCCCAAATTCAAAGAGAAAAAATTATTTCAATGCAGAAGAGAAATTGTTCATGCAAAACATCTCACAGAAACACTTTAATTGTAGCATTAACGTACGGCTAAAAGCCCAAACTTTTATGATTATATAATAAACAAATAGAAAATATATATTTATATATTTACAATGGCAACACCAGGATTTTAATTTGGGGACAAGATTAAAGAAAATGTTGGAAATTAAAATTAATTTGAAATAATAATAGAAGTAAAAAATAAATAAATTTTTAATTTTTATATAAAAAAATATAATATAAGTGAAAACTGTAATTGAGATATGAATTTAAAAAAAAAAAAAATTGAAGTAAGGATTCATGGAAAAATTAAAAATATATACACGGCAATAATATAAGTTCATTTAGGATTTAGTTGGACCAAATAATCTAAATATACTTATAATCATTAATATATTAATTAAAATATAAGATAATTAAACTTATAATTTGAATATTTAAGAATAAATTGATATAAAAAATAAAAATAAAAATAAAATATATTAATCAAAATACAAACAAAAGTAGATGTTCATGAATAAAACTTTTTAAATCACCGATATTGCTTTTGGATATTTCATGTGAGAGAGAGGAGAGACAATTTTATATATTTCATATAAATTGTAGTGACTCTATAATCAACCCTAGAAAACACGAGGTGATTTTTTGTGAAATCTTTGTAACAAAGAACATCCAAGACTGCATAAGAAATCAAGAAAAATATGACATGGAAATAATTATAATAGTGTCTTTTGCAAAATCCCAACAGTAGTTAGACTATGCTTTCCCAAATGAGAAGAAAAGAAAACTTAAAAGCAAAAGCATGAAAATCTTTACATATTACTAGGCTATTATTTACTAAGTAAACAATTGATCAAAGGTAAGGAGGAAGAAAAAAGAGTAATCCATAATTATGAAATGAAAACAAACATTTAGAAAATGTAAAAGCGTAACAACCAATTGAGAAAATCCATCTTCTTTTGTCATCAAAGAGTGAATAAGAAATCTCTCGTACATACCTATATCAACAGCAAAATTTGCAGGAACTCAATTTACTAATTAATTAAGCGTATATATATATATATATATAGATCTATGTATTTAGAGAGAGAGAGAGAGAGAGAGAGAAAGCACTTGTATGTATTCATAATCTATTTCACTTTTTTTTTTCTTTCTGTTTTGAGTCTATATTTCACTCTGAAACATAAGAATGGACACCATTATTCAAGATTTGTGTAAATAAAAACTACGAAAAATAAATAAAAAATTAAACAAAAGAAGAGAGAGAGAGAGAGAGAGCCTTACTCTTCTTCTCCCAACGTCACCAATTATAAAGTCATTTTTAAAAATACACACACAAAAACAAATATCCTCTAAACTGAACATCCACCTGTTGATCATTCACACCTTTCTCTCTCTCTTTCTAGATGTGCATGGCTACATAATTATACAAAAAAGAAAGAAAAGAAAGAGACTCAGATTCTCACCTCGGTGTTGCTGTTTCAGTTACTGCTTTTGTTTTGTATTGAGTTTCTACACAACAAACAAGCCCTCCATTACATATATAGTGCTCTCAGGGTGTGACTGGGGCGGGAAATTGTTTTGGAAAAAAAACAGCGTTACAATTGTAGTGTGAAAAGAAAACTATGAGCCAAATAATAAATGTATAGGATATGGAATTAGGGAAACTTTTGCAACATTTTTAATTTTCTTCTATGTCTATAGGCCATCAATGTATTACCAAACATGGGATCTTAGATTATGACAAATTTTGAAGATAAAATGGCAGTCTGATAATTGTAGTTACCGTTTTGCCCCCAATGATGTTGCCAATGTGTTCTTACCAAAATTCTCAAAGTTCTTCAATATGATGTTTTTTTTGTAATTTTCTTTTCCATACTATAGGGAATAAGAACTTTTAAATAGAATTTTGGTTCCATTATTTTTTTTTTTTCAAATAATCTAATAGTTGGTAGAAGGGAATTTGAATTCTAAACGTCTCTATTGTAAACATCAAAAAGTACTAGTTAAACCATATGGCTATTGACCAGTAATCCGTTGAGTTGAAGTAGGAACTTGAAAGGTTTTCTATAAATATAGTTATTAGCTTGGTGGTTATAGTTAAATTTTGACAACAGTAACGGTTTCTTTTTATATCAGATTAATTGATTAAATGGTTGTAACTTCTAACTGTCATAACGGATTTCGGTAGATAAAATCAAATGATCAATCAACTTGATTTCTTACTTAGTACCATTTACGCAGGTTATACTTCTCAATTATAAGATTGATTAAACTTTGTAATTTAAAAAAAAAAAAGATATTTAATAGTATTTACACTTCCTATTCAGCTTGGATAATTAAATTCTTTATAATCATAAGAAATCAATTATTATAAATAAAATAAATAAATAAAATAAAAAATAAAAAATGTTCTCCTAACTCACCACAGCCTCCACTCTCTAATGCAGCCTCCAAAAGTCATTATTTCGCCACCCCAAGTCACTACCTTATTCATAGTCCAACTCAAATCACCAGACACTAGCCATCTCTCTCTCTCTCTCTCTCTCTCTCTCTAAAATGATTGCTTCTGCGTTTAGTACTAGTTGATGTTTATTTGGTTATTCTTATACATCACATCATTTTCTTTTTTGAAAAATTACACTTTATCGCTTTAAATTATACTTCAGATTACACTTTGCACCTTAGAATATAGTTTAGGATGGTAAAGTGTAATTTTCTCTTTTATTATGAATCAGTAAGAAACATGACACCAATTTGTGGACCAAAGTAGTTCATGTCTAATATAAACAAGTGATCAGCAGCTGACACTTTTTTTTTTTTTATGATATACTATATTGTTTTTATAGTTAAATTTGATAATTAATAGTGGTTTGTAATTGTTTATATGATCTTTATATTTGATAATAGTGGTTTGATTAATTAAATTAAGTTATCCTTATATTCTTGTCTACTATATAATTATATTTGATTAAGTAGCATGTGCAATAATTTTATTGAGACATTAAGATGAAGAAAAATTTGCACCTCAAGTGATTGGTTTTGTCTAATAGAGTATAAATAATAGTTTACACTTTTTTGGGGAGAATTCTAAGAAATTTAGTATGGAATCAATTATAAATTATTTAGGACCATGAAAGAACCAAGGGCACAAATTATGCTGATCACTTGTAGTTAATTTATGAAATGAAGTTTTTTTCTATTACTTAAAAAAAAAAAATTTGTTATAATTTTCTTGACCCTGCTTTTATATATATATATATATATATATATATATATATATGTATGTATGTATGATGAGCTCTACTACGAGCTTCATTTTTATTTTTATTTTGACATTTTGTCATTAAATTAAGAATGTACTCTATTTGTTTTGATCCATAACTAACAAATGTGTAATGTATACTTTTCTTTTCTTTTTTCAATGAGATGTAATGTATACTTAAATACTATGATTTTCTATACTTTGGTTAGCTTTTTTTTCTTCTTTTTTGCACATTAAGGGATCAAATTATCATTTCTCATCCAAAAAACAAAATGGTGATTTTGGATAGGTTGATCTCAAATGTGCAGTTGGATTTTATTTTCTATTTTACTTCAAATTAACATCAATATTCGTTGTAATTTAGGTTTTTTCTTTTTCTTTTTTAAGCAACATGTGGCGTGACATTACTACTTGGATAAGAACAATGCTCCTAGTAAAGTATCTTATTAAAAGAGAACCATAATTATAAATGTAAAAGATTTGGAATTGGAGTTGTGGGGGAGCAAAAACTTGGGCCCTTACATTGGGTTTAAGTCCCACATTTTATCAACAATACGTCCGAAGAGAAGAAATCATGGGGGAACCTCGTAACTAATAGTAGAACATGTAAATGTCCAGAGATGTTGGTCCGAGAGGATTATCCTCCTCGGATCTGGCATATGTCGGTGAGGTGGGTCTAGTCTTACCCTAGTCCACCTTCCAGGAAGTTCCAGCGGTGAAGATAGACTACAAATGTACACGGAAGGGATAAGGATGCAGAAATATCTAAGGAAAAAGCTGCTACCACCGCATTAAATGCGTTACAGCAGCTTTCCTGGCCGCATTAATATGGAGAAGACCTCTGAACAGTGTTTTCGACCACCTTTACTCCCAGAAAGTCAAAAAGCTGTGGGAGGGGAGACAGAAACTCAAGTACCAAGTTAGATGGTAGACAAGTGGACGGTAGGATTGAATAAAGAAGGACTATATAATGGAGTAAAACCTCCAGAAGAAGGGGATCAGAAGAGAAAAAGAAGGAACATTAAGGAAGAGTTACTGTAGCATCTGGAAGCACACCATCTGAAACAACCATTTTATCTAAGAACCTACCCCTCGGACACTATTTTGAAATAACCAACCCATCCAAAACTTGCTCCTCGGACCTGAGATCATCACTTGCTTGTGTGTTTTATTCTCCTCGGATAAACTCCTATCATCCATTAATTGTTGTAAGACCCTTTATCAGCCCAATTCTTTCGCCCACTCTCTTACAAATTTATTGTACTGGGCTTATTGGGCCCATCCCCTGTTTCTACCTGGGTTTGGGCTACGATTTGTGACCCTACAATTGGCGCCGTCTGTGGGAAGAATTAGTGCTAGTGAAGTTTACAACAGTTATGGCGGGTTTAGGACCACAGCAGACCAGTCTACCTCATACAGAGTCAGGGAACGTCAATCAACAAGGCGAACTCCACGACCTTGAACAGGAAAATCACGTAGATAACCAACGAGAGGGTAGCTCGCAAACGATCCGTGCTGATAGAAGTGGCTATCGACGAAGGGGCCATCTGGTGCAAGAGCACACTGATGAAAAGGATTTGCAACGAGAAATAGAAGACTTGAAAAAGAAACTTCGTCGAGCACAACGAAATCAAACCCCTTCAAGTTCTGATGTCTCTTCCAACGATGAAGGAGAGGACAGTTACAGGGAATTTTCAGAAACTCCACCCAGTGAATCCTATTCCTATAAAGAGGAACACTCTCACAAGAGGAGGAGAAAAAGTTCGTCTAGAAGGGGAGTGGGAACCAAGGTCATGAAGAAGGCTCTGAACCAAATTTCTAAGTCCCCCTTTACTCGGGGAATAGAAAAGGCAAAGCTTCCCAGACGTTTTCACCAGCCTACGTTTTCCATGTACAACGGACGTACCGATCCTGTAGAACATGTAAGCCAATTCAAACAAAAGATGGCGGTCTACTCTCAGGACGAAGCTTTGTTGTGTAGAGTGTTTCCCTCCAGCCTGGGACCGATGCCAATGAGATGGTTTGACGGGTTGAGGACTAATTCCATCAGTTCCTTTAAGAAGCTCACTCAATCATTCTGCTCCCGGTTTATTACATGCAGCAGAGTTCCTTAACCCCTAGATTCTCTGTTGTCAATGACAATGAGGGAAGGAGAGTCTGTGAGGTCATATGCCGAAAGGTATTGGGAGATGTTTAATGAGATTGATGGGGATTTTGATGAGGTTGTTGTCAGAACCTTCAAGGTCGGACTTCCCTCCGAACATGGTCTGAGAAAGTCCTTGACAGGGAAACCGGTCACCAGCTTGCAACAACTAATGGATAGAGTGGATAAGTATAAAAGGATAGAAGATGATCAACAACAGCAACAACAAGGAAAAGGGAAAGCTAAGCTTGTCCCTTAAGAAAGGAGAGAATTTAGGCCGGACAGATACAATAATAACCGGCCGAGAAGGGATTATACTGAGCAGCAGATATCAAGTAACAGCCAGGTAGTCGGAGCTGTATTCCGAGAGCCCGTGCACCAAGTCCTAGAAAAGGTTAAAAATGAGCCCTTCTTCAAATGGCCCAATAAGATGATGGGAAACCCTGAAAAGAGAAACCGAAATCTCTATTGTCAATATCATAGAGACCATGGTCACACTACCGATGACTGTAGAAGTTTATGGGATCACCTTGACCAACTTGCCCGAGAAGGTAAATTGAAACAGCTGTTGCATCATTCCAGCAGTTTGGGTGGTCAGACTGATACTCGACCGAAAAGGGAGAATCCTCCAAGACCCCCTCTTGGAACTATTAACATTATCTTTGTGGCGCCTGGCAGAACAGGGTCATGCCCCTCCAGAGTAATGTATGTGGCTCGCCTGTACCCTGAGGATGATTCCCACGAACCGAAGAGAGCTAAGTTAAATCGGTCCCTAGTCATGGGATTCTCGGACGACGACAAGATCGGAACTGTTCAACCTCATGATGATGCTTTAGTGATTACCCTTCGAATCGGAGGCTATGATGTAAAGAGAGTGATGGTGGATCAAGGCAGTGTAGCCGAGATCATGTATCCTGACCTCTTCAAGGGGCTGAACTTAAAAACTGAAGATCTGACACCTTATAATTCCCCTCTAGTAAGTTTTGAGGGGAAGACTATTATCCCGAAGGGACAAGTCAGACTACTAGTGCAAGCCGGATCGGAGATAGTGGAGGTCGATTTTATAGTGGTGGATGCTTATTCCCCTTATACGGCAATCGTTGCTAGACCTTGGCTTCATACTTTAGGAGCAGTCTCTTCCACCCTGCATCAGAAGATCAAATACCCATCCGGAGGCAAAATAGAAGAAATACTGGGTGATCAAACCATGGCGCGACAATGCATGATAGCAGCAATCTGACACAAGCTTGAAGCAGAATCTGTGACTCATAGAGAGGAGTTATAGTAGTTAAAACCCTCAATGTTATCTAGTGGTGGGTTGTCTGATGAAGTGAAGTGTGAAGATCTTGTAAAAGTCACAATAGGAGATGACCCGGAGAAATTTTTTCAAGTCGGATCTCAACTACCTCAGCAAGAAAGGGAGGAATTGGTAGAGTTCCTTAAACGAAACATCGATGTCTTTGCATGGAATGCTTATGAGGCTCCAGGAGTGGACCCAGACTTCATTTGTCACCATTTGAATGTTAATCCGTTGATGGCCCCCAAGAAGCAGCTCCCTTGTCGACCATCTAAAGAGCATGCAGAAGCAGTCCGTCAGGAAGTGACGAAGCTCAAGCAGGCAGGGGCTATCAAGGAGGTTTTCTATCCCGAATGGTTGGCAAACACTGTAGTGGTCAAGAAAAAGAGTGGGAAGTGGCGAGTATGTGTTGATTTCACAGATCTAAATAAAGCCTGCCCTAAAGATCCATTCCCCATGCCCAAAATCGATCAGCTGGTAGACGCCACAGTCGGCCATCCTCGGATGAGTTTCTTGGACGCGTTTCAGGGTTATCATCAGATACCTTTAGCATTGGACGATCAAGAAAAAACTGCTTTTGTTACGCCCGTGGGGAACTACCACTACAAAGTGATGCCTTTTGGTTTGAAGAATGCAGGTTCCACTTATCAGAGAATGATGATGAGGATGTTCGAATCATTACTAGGAAAAAATATGGAGATTTATATAGATGATATGGTGGTGAAAAGCAAAAAGGTATCCGAGCACCTGGGAGACCTTCAAGTTGTCTTCGAAATTCTCAGAAGCTATAAACTACGTTTAAACGCCTCCAAATGCTCATTTGGTGTAGGGTTGAGCAAATTCTTAGGTTACATGGTTACTCATAGGGGAATTGAAGTCAATCCCGACCAGATTAAGGCCATCACCAATATGCGAACTCCTCGGAACCCAAAAGAGGTGCAAAAACTAACTGGAATGGCCGCTGCTTTGAATAGATTCATATCTCGATCGGCAGACAGGTGCCGGCCTTTCTTCCTATTGATCAATAAATGGAAGGGCTTTGAATGGTCGACGGAATGTGACGTAGCCTTTCAGCAACTCAAAGACTATCTAACTCGGCCGCCGGTTATGTCGAGTCCTGAGCCAGATGAGGTTCTTTTTGCCTATATTGTAGTGGCCTCCTATGCAGTAAGCTTGGTGTTGATAAGAGTAAATAACGGCATACAACGGCCAGTGTACTACGTGAGTAAATCGTTGCACGAGGTGGAAGTGCGCTACCTTCCACTGGAAAAAGCCATCCTGGCAGTGATGCTTGGCACACGCAAGCTGCCTCACTATTTCCAAGCACATACGGTGATTGTTCTTACACAACTCCCACTAAAGACCGTACTTAAAAGTGCAGATTACACGGGAAGGATAGCCAAGTGGGGTACAATTCTTGGAGCTTTTGATATTAAGTACATGCCTCGCACCTCAGTAAAGGGACAGGTACTCGCCGAATTGGTGGCAGAATTCATCAAACCTGAAGCGGATGGATTACTAGCACAGGGGGAAAAGGATGAAAAACTGGTCGGTAGTATCTCCCAATGTTTCCCTCCGACGTGGGAAGTGCATGTAGATGGAGCATCAAATCAAAAAGGTGCAGGGGTTGGATTAGTACTGACGTCTTCCGAGATGGTTACCATTAAAAAGTCTCTGAGGTTAGACTTTCCTGCCACGAATAACGAAGCGGAGTATGAAGCTTTATTAGAAGGGATGGCTATGGTCCTAAGGATGGGAGGAAAGTCCATAAAACTCTTCTCGGACTCAAGGCTAGTTGTCGGTCAAGTCAAAGGGGAATTCGAAACCAAGGACGAAAGAATGCGAGGTTATCTTAGCCAAGTTAAGATTATGCAGATGGAATTTGAATCCTTTAGCTTGCTACATGTCCCAAGAAGTGGCAACGCGCATGCGGACTCTTTGGCCACGCTTGCAACCTCCTCGGCACAGAACTTGCCTCGCATAATCCTCGTTGAGGACCTGCATCGACCCTCGACAACAACGAACGTAGTTCAAATCAATCAAGTGAGAACGGGGCCAAGTTGGATGGATCCTGTCATGCAATTCTTAAAGGAAGATATTCTGCCCGAAGAGAAAATCGAAGCTGACAAAATAAGAAAGAAAGCTACTAGTTATTGGCTGTCGGAGGACAGCAAGCTATATAGGCGTTCCTTTTCTGGGCCTTATTTGCTATGTGTTCATCCTGATCAAACTGAATTACTCTTGGAAGAGATGCATGAAGGAATCTGTGGAAGCCATACTGGAGGCAGATCCTTAGCGCATAGGGCCATTACACAAGGTTATTGGTGGCCGAACATGCAGAGAGAAGCTTTGGAATATGTCAAAAAGTGTGATCAATGCCAGCGGTACTCACCAAGTATACACCAGCCAGGGGGGGTCCTCAATCCATTATCTAGTCCATGGCCATTCGCTCAATGGGGCTTAGATATCGTCGGACCATTTCCTAAAGCTGTGGGAAACAAGAAATATCTCATAGTCGGCACTGATTATTTTACAAAGTGGGTTGAAGCAGAGCCTCTAGCCAATATCCGGGATGTGGATGCGAAAAGATTCGTCTGGAAAAGCATCGTTACTCGGTTTGGCGTTCCTCATGTACTCATCTCAGATAATGGACTCCAGTTTGATAGTAAGATGTTCAGAAATTATTGTGGCGAGCTGGGGATTACTAACAGATATTCTACTCCAGCTTACGCTCAAGGGAATGGACAAGCTAAAGCTGTGAATAAAGTCATACTAAGTGGATTGAAGAAAAGATTGGATGATGCAAAAGGCAAATGGGTGGAAGAGCTTCCGCATGTACTCTGGACGTACAGGACCACGCCTCGTAGGTCCACCGGAGAGACCCCTTTTTCAATGACTTATGGAGCTGAAGCAGTCATCCCTTTGGAATCTGGGTTCCCGACGACGAGAACAAGTTCAATCAATCCAAAAGACAACGATGAAAACCTAGCAAGAGGTCTAGACTTGATTGATGAAAAAAGGAAAAACGCGAGGGTTCAATTGGCCCATTATCAACAGAAGCTGAAGCGAGGTTATGACGCCCACGTAAAGACAAGACCTTTGGCCCCAGGTGATCTGGTGCTGCGCAAAGTTATGGGCTCGGCAAAAAACCCAACGTGGGGAAAATTGGGGCTGAATTGGGAAAGACCATATCGTATCACCTCCAACGCTGGTACTAGAGCATATTTCTTGGAAGACCTGGACGGACTTGTAGTACCCCGCCCTTAGAATGTCAATAACTTGAAAATGTATTATTATTAATAAATGTGTATTTGATCAATATTCGTTCTTTATGTGAAATATGTATGCCACTCTTGCAGTTCTATGAGAGGTTTAAACTTAAATCCAATCATGCATGAGTCCTCGGACCAGATGATTTGGGTTAGTTAGCAATCTTGCCGTTCTATGAGGTGTTTAAACTTAAATCCAATCATGCATGAGTCCTCAGACCAGATGATTTGGGTTAGTTAGCACTCTCTCCGTTTTATGAGGTGTTTAAACTTAAATCCAATCATGCATGAGTCCTCGGACCAGATGATTTGGGTTAGTTAGCACTCTCTCCGTTCTATGAGGTGTTTAAACTTAAATCCAATCATGCATGAGTCCTCGGACCAGATGATTTGGGTTAGTTAGCACTTTTACCGTTCTATAAGGTGTTTAAACTTAAATCCAATCATGCATGAGTCCTCGGACCAGATGATTTGGGTTAGTTAGCACTCTCTCCGTTCTATGAGGTGTTTAAACTTAGATCCAATCATGCATGAGTCCTCGAACCAGATGATTTGGGTTAGTTAGCACTCTTGCCGTTCTATGAGGTGTTTAAACTTAAATCCAATCATGCATGAGTCCTCGGACCAGATGATTTGGATTAGTTAGCACTCTCTCCGTTCTATGAGGTGTTTAAACTTAAATCCAATCATGCATGAGTCCTCGGACCACATGTCTTGGATTAGTTAGCACTCTCTCCGTTCTATGAAGTGTTTAAACTTAAATCCAATCATGCATAAGTCCTTGGACCAGATGATTTGGGTTAGTTAGCACTCTTGCCGTTTTATCAAGTGTTTAAACTTAAATCCAATCATGACTGGAGACCTCTGACCAGATGATTTGGGTTAGTTAACACTTGTTCTAATTTCCTTTTAAGTGTTCAAACATAAGCTTAAATGCATGATTTAAATTTCCTGTTAAGTTTGGTTATATTTATTCGGTTCATATATTAACCCAATTTCCAGAATTTTTTAATCAAATTAGTTATTCATATAACACAAGTAAAAGAGAGAATGAAATGACAGCAGAAGGATTCACCATTACTTGTCATAACACGTAAAACAAAAGGAATATATCTTCATTAATAATGAGAACACAGTACAAGTCTTTAAAACAGTAAGCATAGAAAACAAAAACAATACTAAAACTAATGTCCTAAGCTTTTGTCTTGGGAGCTTGGGGGTCAGCTACTCGTTCGGACTGAGAAGAGGCAGTATCTGAAGCCTTGCCCTTATCCTTTTCTTGGTTATTACCCTTACCCTGGGAGGCCTCAACTTTCTTCCCTTGACCAGCAGCTTGGTGGGAATCTGTTGGGACTTCCACAGGAGCAGGAAGAGCTTGATTTGTTGCAGGGACTTCAGATACTGGGGCTGGTTGCTCTGGGGGTGGAGAGTCAGAACCTGGGAGCGCCTGGATATCGGGATCATAATATACGCTCTCAGGCCGTCTGAGGCTAGAATCAGCAGGAACCCCAGCTGCATCAAGGGCTTTTTCCCAAGTGATGTCGCAGTAGTCCCTGGCGACGGCAGAAAATTCTTCAGTCAGCCTGCTCTGAGTCTCTTGCACTCCCAGAGCATACGAGGCCTGCTTCTCGGCCTCAACTGCCTCCTTCAGAAGTTGTGCAGCTTCCCTGGCCTTGCGAAGCTCTTCGCGGAGCTCTTTCACCAACTGCCTTTCTGTTTCCAGATTGATTTCGCAGAGGTGTAACTCGCTACGAAGGGTCTCAGCCTGCTTCTCAGTTGTCTTTAAGCCCGCTTCGGCACTGGCTTTATCCTGGAGAGCTTTCTTCACTTGGTCGGCCATCTGTTTTTGTGTATCTTTCAGTGCATTCAGATGAGCCTCCGCAGTCTCTCGGGCGTCGTGGGCAGCCCTCGTCTCATCACGAGAACTCTTCACCCACTCCTCAGCCACGTAAACTTGTTGCGTAACCTAATATGCACAATAATGAAGTGGCTTATATAAAAAAAAAAATGCAAATGAAAATGAAAGAAGAATGAACAGAATTACTTACCATAGCCAAGTCCCTTTTTAGGGAAAGAAAGAGGTCAGGATGGTTGAAACTCCTGTAAGCCGCCATGTCTGCAGGTAGGAGGAGGGGCTGTTGCAGAGCCTCAGCCATCCAACCTGCATGACCACCACGAAAGTGCCTAAGTGAGGCATCCATCGCGATAGGTGCACCGTCAACCTCTAGTACTGGCGACCAAGTTCGTGGTAACCGACGTACTTGGCCCACTGGCTGCTCCTCTCGGCTGTCCACAGAGTGGGACCTCCTACTCCTGTGTTCCTGCGCTTGTCTGGCTTGCTTGTTTCCTTTTGATGGGCCCAACTCCCCCTCCTCAGCAGGCTCTACTGGCCTTTTTCTCCTCAGATCTGGGTTAGGTTTTAGCCCAAGGTCAGCAGGCACCTGGGGTGGAGGGGGAGGAGGATTTGCAGATTGTTTTGACTTGTTTTTCTCTTGAGGGGATGGCGCCTTATTCCTATTCCGCATCAGCTCCTTCAGACTAGGACCAGTCTTGGGAGCCATTTCTTCCTTTTCGTCTGATGTATCAGCAATGTATGTTACTACCTGAGCAGGAGTTTATACACACGAATGCTCGTCCGCCCTTTCTTCGGCCTCCGACACAAGGATTTTTTCTTCTTCAAATCTGAATTTGTCAATCTCTTGTTCGAGGGAGGAAGAGGAAGCTGTGCCTTCTCGGAGGATGGCCTCCCCTAGGGGTACTTCGCATAACGGTTGGGCAACAATGGGTATCCCCTGTGGGATGGGATGGTCAACAGGAGGAAGATCGTATGGGGCGAAAAAGTTTGGCCGAGATACGTCTATGCGCGCCAAACGATGGTCTCTTGCTCGGATGGAATTGCCGACGTCTAAAAACGACCTTGAAATTGGCTCAAAGTCCAAAATAAGGTGAACTGCCCGAAGCTGCCCGTCGTCGTTCACAAAGATTTCAGATCTAAGCAGATAGTTCAATGCTGGAACGTTGATCAGGCTAAGCTTGGGGTTGGTGAAAAATTTATCTGTCAAGCAAACAAATCACACAGTTAAGAGCCTCAGCAACAAAAAAAAATAAATATAAAATAACTAAACAAATAAATGTAAATGTATTAAAACAATATCTAAGTACTGTAAAGAGAAACCAAGTACTCCTCAAATCTAAAGTTAGAAATCCTAAATCTAGGTTGCTCCACCTGGTTCCCCAGCCTTGGTTGGGCAGGCTAGGCCGTCACTCCAAGGCCCCGACAAGATAAGGTAGTCGTCTTTCATCCCCTTGTTAGATTTGGGGAGGCAGGAGATCAGTTTGACCACGCTGTTACGGGACTTAAGGTAAAAGCCTGCCCGAGACTCTATATGGCCTTCATATAGATGGGCGACGTCGTGCCAAGTCAATCCTAGCCCCAGATGTCGGTCCAAAGCGTCGATTGATCCTAGGACTCTAAAGAAGTTGGGGGCACACTGGTGGGGGCAGAGTTTATGGGCACGAAGATAATCCCGTGTAATCCTACCCATGGGGATGGTCATGCCCCCTTCTATGAAAGCAATCATAGGGATTACCACCTCTCCTACTTTCCGGTCAAACTCTACCCCCTCTGTTGTGCAGTGACGTACCACCACCTCCTGGGAATGTGGTACTTTTCTTTGAATAACTCTATCAGGGCCGGAGTGTTTACTAAACGCTCAAATCTACCCATTGTTAGTTTGTGGAATGTGGAGTGGTTAGCCGAGGAGGTTAGCCGAGGAGACAGTAGAAGTTCGGAGTGCGAAACTTACGTGAGGTTGGGTACGGACTGATCTTCTTGTCTCTGGAGGATCTTTAAACTCTCTCTTGTGAAGGTATGATGGATGCCTAGATACAAACGCTCTGAAGTTGCAAACTCTGATAAGAAATGGAAAAAATAACGTCTGAAGGTTTTTATAGTTGGGGCGAAAGAAGGAAGAGACACAATCCCGCCCAAATATTGAAGATGAGATCTGAACCGTTGGATTTGTATTCCACCGTTGGATGTCTGGAGCGAAACGCAGTCCTAAGCGTTTAATGATGATTGTGCGAGTTCCCAAGCGTCAGAAGCTCTCGTGAAATGGTAGAAATGACCCTTACACGTGCCTGGGTTTAAATATCATTATGGACTATATCGTAATTATGGATGTACATCAAAATCATAATTTTTCTCCTCAGATAAGAGGGAAAAATTAGAATTTTGAGGGGCTATTGTGGGAGAGCAAAAACTTGGGCCCTTGCATTAGGCTTAAGTCCCACATTTTATCAACAATACGTCCGAGGAGAAGAAATCATGGGAGAACCTCGTAACTAATAGTAGAGCATGTAAATGTCCAGGGATGTTGGTCCGAGAGGATTATCCTCCTCGGATCTGGCATATGTCGGTGAGGTGGGTCTCGTCTTACCCTAGTCCACCTTCCAGGAAGTTCCAGCGGTGAAGATAGACTACAAATGTACACGGAAGGGATAAGGTTGCAGAAATATCTAAAGAAAAAGCTATTACCACCGCATTAAATGCGTTACAGCAGCTTTCCTGGCCGCATTAATGTGGAGAAGACCTCTGAACAGTGTTTTCGACCACCTTTACCCCCAAAAAGTCAAAAAGCTGTAGGAGGGGAGACAGAAACTCAAGTACCAAGCTAGATGGTAGACAAGTGGACGGTAGGATTGGATAAAGAAGGACTATATAATGGAGTAAAACCTCCAGAAGAAGGGGATCAGAAGAGAAAAAGAATGAACATTAAGGAAGAGTTACTGTAGCATCTGGAAGCACACCATCTGAAACAACCATTTTATCTAAGAACCTACCCCTCGGACACTATTTTGAAATAACCAACTCATCCAAAACTTGCTCCTCGGACCTGAGATCATCACTTGCTTGTGTGTTTTATTCTCCTCGGATAAACTCCTAACCTCCATTAATTGTTGTAAGACCCTTTATCAACCCAATTTTTTCGCCCACTCTCTTACAAATTTATTGTACTAGGCTTATTGGGCCCATCCCCTGTTTCTACCTGGGTTTGGGTTACGATTTGTGACCCTACAGGAGTAGTTTTGGCAATATGTTTAATTTTCTTATGAGTTAGTCAAACAATGTATTACCAAAAGTACAAGCATTAAAGATTAGGACATATTCTAAAGTTAAAAGGTAGTGCAACAAGTGGAATAATGGTTTTGTCCCTTGTTATCATATAACACTTTTTTTTTTTTTTTTTAAGAATACTAAATATTTTAACACATACGGGGAAATGTGAGAAAGTTTTAAAGAAACTAACAGTGGTATATATCCAAAATAGCGTAACTCTTGAATACACAATACAGACTTTAAACCTCTTTAACTCACAGCAGCAATGCCGACACACATAATGGTCATTGTATTTGGAATTGTAAACCTCTTGAGGAGCAGATCTCTCTCATCTATTTTTATGCCTTAGAAACATTTTTGTTTTTTTGATCTCAAAGGAAGATGAAGCACAACCTTATTTGGTTAATAGTCAAGGCCAAAAGAAAACTAAGCTTCCAGTGTTTAATCATAAAATTTTTGATAAATTCCTTTTTTGTGTTGGGTTAAATAGCAAGTAATGGAATTTTTTGTTTTGTTTTGAATTTAGTTTTTCATTACTTGAATTTCAACCTTTATGAGAGCTAGACATCGAGAAAGATCTCCATTTATACTGGCGATGGTTTCTACAATCTTAAAGTAGAAATCTATATTTGTTTCCCCTATCCCATATTTTGCTCTTGTATAGATAAATCTCATGATTTTAAGCAGGCAAAAGTGAGGCTTTGTTCTGCCGCTTTCTTTGTGTGAAAATTTTGGAACCATTAGCATGTGCTTTGGTTTTTCTTATTTTTATTCTGTAACTTGAACATGCTTTTGGTGAAGTAATTTCAATGTTTGTGAATGTGGGGATGTGGATTTAGTGATAGTATCAGGCCCTCTTATATATCTTGGCTTTTCTAAATTTAAACCTTGGCTGGTTCTCTATGTTTTATATATGAGATATTCATAATTGTAGAATTGGTAGACTTGGATTTTTTGTGTTTGATTTTAATTGAAATTCATGTTCAGTTTGATTGTCTCCACTACCATCAGTTGGCTTTCCAGTTGATAGTATTGGTGATGATGCTCATGAAGATGTCACTTCTCCATATGATCTAACAAAATATCCATGATCCACCTCTTGTTGTGTTCATCAATGGTGATAGATGTTTCTTAGTTGGGTGACATTTTAGAACTAATGAATTGTTCTTCAATGTTGATAATTTATTCCTTTGAACTTTGGTGATTTGATATGCCCCAGGAGGGATTACTAGGAATATGAGAGAGTAGATATCTTTGCAAATTGACACAAAAATCTGGACGCTGCTGAGTCTGCTCCTCATATATTATTCAAGAAGTGGACAACACAATTTATGTCATATACAAAATTCAATAAAATTAATATCTTATTTCCATATAAAAATAACTCTATAAAATTAATAGATGTGTGTATGTCAGAGAGAGAGAGAGAAACATCATACCAAAATTGATATTTCTGCTTCTAGGCTCCATTAACAAGGCAATCTCTTTTTCTTTTTTTTTCCTTTTTTCTTTTTTGATGAAATATTGATATATTAAGCACAAATAAGTCGATTACAATAAAGCTCAACTTTATCTAAAGTAGGCAAGCAGTAAGTTGTCAAGACTCAAAAGTATAGTAGTTCATTGATTGCAAGGATCCATTTTTAGCCAAGATATCTGCATATTGATTAGCCTCCTTGTAGACAATCATTGAAATTATCTTAGAGGTCCTCTTATATATCTTGGCTTTTCTAAATTTAAACCTTGGCTGGTTCTCTATGTTTTATATATGAGATATTCATAATTGTAGAATTGGTAGACTTGGATTTTTTATGTTTGATTTTAATTGAAATTCATGTTCAGTTTGATTGTCTCCACTACCATCAGTTGGCTTTCCAGTTGATAGTATTGGTGATGATGCTCATGAAGATGTCACTTCTCCATATGATCTAACAAAATATCCATGATCCACCTCTTGTTGTGTTCATCAATGGTGATAGATGTTTCTTAGTTGGGTGACATTTTAGAACTAATGAATTGTTCTTCAATGTTGATAATTTATTCCTTTGAACTTTGGTGATTTGATATGCCCCAGGAGGGATTGTTCTCGCAATACTCCCTTACTGCTTTTGCACAACGTCTGTATAAATCAAATTCAATATTTGGATAAACTGTGCGCTCTATGTATACAAAACAAGTAATCCACAACCACCACCCATGACATAATTCCCAGCAGCAGCAGGAGGGTCACCCTGTACTACATCAGGCACAAGTACAATGAACATCATTGTCATTAGCATAAGCCTCCTCACAGTAATTACACCCATAGTTTCACTTTCTTGAAATATTTGATCATGTATGAGAGTATGGCTGATAACAAAGGCACAATTCATAGGGTCTAATTCCTTTATCAAATATGCGTTTTTAAAAAACTTCAAATTTTAAAATTTGTTTTGTTTCTAAAAATTAAACTTTCTTTTTATAATTAAACTTCAAAGTTCAAAGCCCTTGAACAGAGATTACTTGATCTTCAGCAATTGGAACCCTCAATGTAGAACCTTATTGTGATAGACTTTGCGCAACAAAAATATGGATGAATGGAAGATAAGATAGGAAGTAATTTAGGAGCCAAAATTGCAAGAACTTAATTTGGTTGGAGGAGGGGGATAGAAACACAGTTCTTTCATCTCTCCATGATTATTAGGAGGAGAAGGAATTATGTGGATAGTTACAGTATCAAGGTGGATGATAACCTTTGAATTAAGGATTCTAATGACATAAAGTAGTACTTCATTTCCAACTTTAGAGCATTATATGAGTCCAGCAAATCTCGATTGCCAGAGGAATTGGAGGGCATCACCCAAACCATTTTTTAAAGGTATTGACAATGAAGATATGTTGGATACTAACGGCAGAAGAAATAAAAAGCATTGTGTGGGAAATAAACCCATTTAAAGCTTCGGGCATTGATTGATGGTGCACAATCTTTTTCCAATTTAGGCCTATTAACTTTTATGCAGCTTCTTCTACAAGATCATTGCTTCAAGGTTGTGCACCATGTAGGAAAAGTGAGCTCTCCCTATCGAGCTGCTTTTCTTCCTTGCAAATATATATCCAAGAATTCCATAATATTTCAGGAGAGTTTAGAAATTCAAAATGAGAAAGAAAGGGAACGGCAAGTTGGGAGTGAAATAGGACCTGCAGAGGGCATATGACAATATTGAATGAGACTTCTTGTTGGAAGTGCTAACCAAGTTTGGCTTTAATAAGGTCACCAAACTAGACTAAATTGCAATTTACACTCTCAAAGTTTGAGTTTATTTTAATTTTTCCCAAAATAATTAAAAATTTGGATTTAGACCCTTGATGTTATATACGATTTGGTTCAAGTCCTTTTATTTGTGATGATAGATGGTCTGGAAAAGTGTTGCATTGCATAATTAGAATGAGAAAGTGAACGTATTCTATAGTTTGAATATTGTACAACACAACTGCAACCCATGTAAATGTCCAAGGTCTCTCTTAAAAACTTTCTCCTAGTTTAAGGAAAATATAATCATTTATCAATAAGTAATTTCTCGAGTGTTTACCAGTCAACTTACAGATAAAGCCTAAGGCCTTGTCTGTGACCTGTAGTTTGAGTTCTTTTACAGATTCTGCTGCTAAATGGCATGCAATTTGGAAAAGATACTAACAACTACATGTCATTTTATATTGTAGATTGTAGTCATAACATTTTAGTCATTAATCTGGCTTTAGTTCTGTCATCTGTGTAACAATCCATTGGTTAATTTAGTTATTGCCCGTGAGAGGTGGTTAAGTTGTTAGATGTCTATTAGCATAGTTGAGTTACTGTTCAGTTAATCCATTATAAATAGTCTATTGTACAATGATTCAGAGGTTAGAGTGGAATAATACAAGTTTTACTTTCTCTCATACTCTCGGCTCTACGACTCTGCATTTCCCTCCTCTCTTCTAATTTTTCTTGTATCAAATACTTAACTATCAAACGCTTGGCTATAATTTTCACACCAACCAATTCTCAATTAGTAATCTCCAAAGGTGTCAAAAATTAAGAATTAATATGTTGTAACTTGGCAGTGCCAAAAATTATGAGCTCTACCTGCACTAAAAAAAGCAAGTTTAGATTTCTTAAATTCTAATACTTAAGAGTGGGGTGATTCAAGGAAGCAAAAGTTATCATGTAGATGAAGTTACAGTTCACAATTCAAATGTCTAATTCACATGCAATATTTAATATTAAATTCCTAAATTCTTCATAACAACTTTAAATGACCACAAATAATTTCAAAAAGTTTGTCACAAATCCTGTTAATTTTTCATTGGGAGTAAGGGAAATAAAAAGAAAATCTGAAAAGGCCCAACGCAAGCAAAGGACGGAGCTAAGCTTGACCATTTTTTATAAAAAAAAAATATTAGTATATATATAAGTATTAATTTTAGCAATTTTATTATATAAAATTACACTTTGTCCTCTTAATAATTGCATTGATTCTTTTAAAAGTAATGTTATAGTCACAAACTTTTCTATAACATTTTTATAAATTATTGACATAATAAATTCTTATTAATTCGCATTTGGGCTCATTACTTAAATAATTTTTTTACTTACTAATAATCACTCAACGCATCAACAATTTATAAACAAGTTTATAACTCTAACATTTTTCTCATTTTAAAGTCCACAAAAAAATTTATAACTCTAAAATCTAAAACAAAATATACAAAGCCAAACAAATCACGATAAAATTTATCAATAACAAAACTAAAAAAAATTAAGTCCATCCAACAAATTTTATCCAAAACAAACAAGCCAGCCCTATAAAAAATTTTAAACAAATAATTTTTTCCTTAACTAGCGGCAGACACACATTATTAAAAATAAAAATAAAAATAAAATAAAAAAACCCTTATCATCTAAACAGCAGCAGAGCCAAATGCCAATGTCACCGCACGCAGCCAGCAAAAAAATTGCCCTCCTAATTCGAAGTTCTACCTCGGGAATTTAGAACCTAAAAGATAGAGCACTGTCATTGGCAACACCAAGTTCCTGGTAGACTATCTCATGAAAAAAAAAAAAAATCGTCAGTCTTTAAAGCTAATGTCTTCTAGATATTTTGTAATTCACATATAAACACACAGTCATGCACATAATCATCTATTTATTCATGCTTTGAACAAACTTTTGCAAGCGGCTTTTTTCTTTAACATAAAAAGTTACAGAATATGAAACACACTTCAAAAAAAAAAAAAAAAAAAAAGGTACTCTATTAAATTAAATGTGCTTCCTCTCAATCAAATTAAATTTGGCCATCAACATGTCTCTTAGCCAATTGCATAGCATCATTTGATTCCATTAGTAGGCTTTGAAAAATCTCCTTTGCATCTCCTTCTATTATAAACTGTGCAAAAATAGAGAGAGCGAGAGAAAGAGGAGAGAGACGTCCAAAAGGGCAATCAGTTACCTTTTATGTGGACCAAAATTTCAGTTTCTGAAGCGCCTTGCAACCATTCCTTGATTGTACTGGTGGACGTATTGGTGGAGGTCCTGGAAAATCGACAAAATCAATGTTGGGGATTCGAGCAATCTTATGCCAATCCTCGCCGCTGTCTTTCTTGCACCGCCTCTGCAGATGTGGACAACTTACAATTCTCAATGCTTTGAGTGCCGTAAGATTTTGCAACTCGTCCGGTAAAGACATTAGATTATGGCAGCGCAAAATTTGCAAAGATGAAAGTGACGTGAGGCATCCTATCTGCTTCGGCAAGGAAACTAACTTCGGACATCCGTTAATACCTAAGTACTTAAGGCTAGTTAAATATTGAATTCCTTCAGATAAAGAGCAGAATTTGTGGCAGAACTGAATCGATAACCACTGTAGTGAAGATAAGCCCCGCAATCCATTTACCGGAAAGGACAAAATATTTGTACAGCACGATATTTCGAGTCCCCGTAAAGAATGTAGGTACTGGAGTCCTTCTGGCAGACTTTCGAGTCCCCTACAATTATGAAGCTCAAGGCGTTTCATTGCAGTAAGATTTTGAAACAGTCCATCCGGAAGAAGTGTCGATTCATGCATACTTCCAATTTCAAGGGAAGAAAGTGAAGTGAGATTCATCACTGACTTAATTAACATTGCATTGCTCTCACCGATATTCAAGCTTGTAATGGAAGGAAAAATAGGCATTTCAACTAACTTCGGACAAACCTGGATATTTAATTCCCTTAGGCAGGGAAAATTTTCTCTTCCATCCATTGTTCGCCATTCCTCCAAATTAGCCATCCTTGCTAAGTGCAGTGTCTCCAATGATGGGAACGAACTTGCACCATCTCCATGTAACTCATTGCCAAGATACTTCACAGAATCCATGCCAATTATTACAAGAACCTTGAGGAATGGTAGTTTGCCGAGAGGTGGCAGATGTTCACATCTTTCACACTCAATTAGAGAAATTTCAACCAGATCATGAAGAAGTAAATCTTGCATCCATGTTGGAAATTTTGTACCCAAATAGTTATCAATGCGCAACACTTTCAGATTTGAATGAGGTTGGAGACCATCAAGAACATCTTCAAACTGTTCTGGTACAGGGCACTGACTTTTGTTCTGCCAAACCAGACTTAGTGAATGAAGACTTTGTTTTCCAATCAAATTTGCATTTTTCGCCTCCGCAAAATTTCTTACATTATCAAGTTCCTTTATTGACAACTCATTTCGAAGGTGTAGTCCTTTCAGCTCACTTATTTGATAACCATTTTCCTTGCCAACGACGAAGATGCTTAATAATTGGAGGCGCGTTAGTTGTCCCATCCCTTCAGGCATACAAGTAAGAGAATAACAATTACTAAGCCCAAGATAGATAAGGTTTTTCATGTGCCTCATACCATTGGGCAACTTATGAAGAGACCAACAATCATCTAGTTTCAGCGTTTGCAGGTTCAAGAGGCAAGTTATTGATTCAGGTAAAACTTTGAATTTGGAAGAAGACATGTCGAGATACCTCAAGTGTTTTAAACTAGTGATTGATCTTGGTGCTTTTTCTGATGGTTGGTCAGTTAGGTCGAACACCCGAAGATACTTTTGTTTCAAAAAGATGGATTGACGAGATTTATACTCACCATAATTTGATAATACAATGCATGAGCGTAGAGAGCGGACTTTGCATACTTCAACATCCCAAGAAGTGTCTGGAGTACAAGACAAGTGACGAATCATTTTTGGAACTTTCACCCCTTTACCAGATTCCACCACAACGCATTCAAGCTTCATAATAGACTGAGCAAGGTCATGCATAAGATCATGCATTTTACATGATATGTAAAAAGAAGAATCCTCCACAACATCTTGAAAGAAAGATCTCCGCACTAATTCATTGAAGATAATAATGCCAACATCATGCGGCTCCAATGATTCTTTAAAGGGAATAAAACCATTAGCCATCCACAATCGTATCAACTTATCCCTATTAAGCTTGTGATCTTTGGGAAATATACAGCAAAAAGCAAAACATTGCCTTAGATGTGGGGATAAATAGTGGTAACTCAACCTCAGCGCTGGCAAGATGGAATTTTCACCTTCTGGTAATTCCCAAATTTGACTTTCTTTCACAGATAACCACTCACTTTCCGTACTTTTTAAGCTCATGAGGCTTCCAAGAGTCTTTATTGCTAGAGGAGCCCCTCCACACTTCTTCACTATTTCCTTGCCAATTGATTCCAATTCTGATCTCTCCTTTAGCCTTCCCATCCCAAATGCACATCTTGTAAACAGGGACCGAGAATCATTCTCTGACAAACATCCTATGTGGTGTATAGGTAGTGTGGCCATCATAAGCGCTACATTCTCAATCCGGGTTGTCACTATAACCTTACTTCCGTTCGACCCACACCTCAACACATCTTTTAAGCCATTCCATTTGTCATGGCATTCGTTCCAAACATCGTCCAAAACAAGCAAAAATTTCCTCCCACGCAATTTTTCCTGCAAGCGTTGCTGTAATGGGTCCAACTCTGAAAGATCACATGGACTACCATCAATGGACTCGATGATTGCTCTCACCAATTTTCTTATATGGAAATCATCTGATACACACACCCAAATTCTCATATCATAATGCCCCTGTACCCTTGCATCATTGTAGATCAACTGTGCAAGTGTTGTTTTCCCCAAGCCCCCCATGCCCCATACGGCATAAATAGCAAGATTATCTTGATCAGACACATCAATGAGCAATACTTGAATGATTTTTTCTTTCTCTTCACCTCTTCCATAAATCTCACTTTCAATCACAACTGAGCCAGTTTGTCTTCTTTCTATATCAAAGACTTCCATGTTTATATCTCCCTCTCTCAAGTGAAACTTAGATCTCTCCATAGAAATGGATTCCAGTCTATCCCTCACATTCTTCAGTTTATGTGCCATCTTTATGCGAAATATAAGTCGGTTTTGAAGAGAAAAGAAGCTACTTACTTGGCTTTTCACACCTTTCTCTTTCTCCGCCTCTTGTATTAGAGCTTCAGTTGCAAACTCGTCCAGAACATCATCTGCATCATAAGCTCCTTCTTTGAGCTTTCTCAGCCAATTCCTGATAGCCTCACTCTTCCACTGCTTCTCCTCTGCATCTTGCAGAACAGCTTGGATGGTGGAAAGTGTGCTCTCAAGGTTGTCAAGCTCATCTCTCAGGCCCAAAGCAATTCCCAATTCTTGAAGTGCTGAAGTATTCAAGTTACCCACCATAGAGCTCACCAGGGCAGATAGAAGTATGTCCGCCATTCCGTCTCTTTCTCTCTCTCTCTCTTTCTCACTCACTCACTCACTCTGGCAAGAAAATGCTATTGGGATACAGGATCGCACAGGAGAAGTGAATTGCCAAAAGGGAATTGCTTAGTTACTTTACGTGTAAAAGTGTTTCTAGCTTTGGCTCCACGCGGTGTGGACTTGACTGAGGCAGCATATTCTACTTTGGATGCTAAATTGTTAATGTCCTTTGATTGGCTAGTGGTGCCGTGCAGCTGTAATGTAGCTGCATAAAATTTAAATTTAAATCAGATTTGTGTAACAGCTGGAGATAGATATTTAGTTCTTGATTTGAATTGTAACAGAGTTTAGATTAAAAGATATGATAAGATAGGATAGGATAGAATAGTATTATTTATATATATATATATATTTTTTTTTTTTTTTTGGACTGAAAGAGGTAGAGAGTTATTTATATTTTGAACTTCCTTGTATTTGAATTTTTGTATAGCTGCATAACTCTATAATAAATGATAAGTCTCAAATCAGATTAGATTGCGTTTGCAAATTATGTCAGATAACTATTATCTTTACAACTACCAATTGATTAGTGATAGCCCACGGGGTTTCTTTCTTCTTCAAAAAGTCTTGTTAGAGCATCTCTAATAGTGTAACTAAAAGTAAAATACTCTCTATAATAGAGAGTAAGACCAAAAAAGAGGCTCCAATAGCTTCTTTATACCTCAAATTTTTTTTTGCTAATGAACAGTAGCTCATCAGGTCTGATGAGCTACTGTTCATTCTTCAAATCTTTTTTTTCTATTATAATAATTAGGTGTTGAATAAAAAAATGCTGGAAGATGTGTAATTATTAAAAAAATAATAAATAATGAATGAAGAAATAATATTTGAATGAGATAGAGACTTTGTTTGAAAGTGTATTTGAAAAAGTTGGTAGATAAAAGTAAAAGTCACTGTTTATTCTCTAAATAGTACAAAAATTTACTGATTCTGTTGGATATGTTCTTAGTTGTTACTTAGACCTCGAGAGGAATTTACCTGCTCCATTGGTTTTGTAATTCCATTAATCATCTAATTTATGATTTTCGGTGTGTACAATCAATTGCTTAAAGGCATTAGAATTCGGTGTTTAGAAAACCTCTCATTAGCATCTGATTTAGAAAACCTCCTATTTTACCATCTTAAAAGTTATTTTATCTATTATAATATAATATTTTATAATTCACTTAACATCCCAACTTTTATTTTACTATACAATATATTAAAATAATATATCTACACAATAAATAAATAAATAAAAATTGAATTCAAAGTAATGCACTTTACATCAAATAATTTGTTACATGACTTTTCAAATGGCAAATACATGTTTTTTTCTTTATTAAAAAAAAAATTTCATGCGAAAAATATGGTCGACCCAACCCGCAACCCGATTGACCCAAACTCCTTTTTAACCTGCTTAAAATGACCTATTTTGATCCGCAACCCGTTTGACCCGACCTGACCCACCCGTTTGCCATGTCTACCTATGATGGGGTGATTGAAGACACCATCTATATGTAGTTTTAGTCACATAACTTTTTAATGAGTCATGTGACTTTTTGAATCATACACATGGATAGTCTTATAAATTTTATAGTAATGTGTTGGAAATTAAAGATTTCTTCAAACCATTTTGGGGCCAAATTTTTGCCACTGGTATCAATATTGTTTTTTTATTGACTAACCTGCCCTTGGTTAACATTCTTAATTATACCTTGATAAATTGATGACATCTCTATTTTGCATTTGAGTTATTTGGTTTACTTTTTTTGGATAAATAAAAGTGTTCAAACCTTTTCAAGTGTCTGACTATTTCTTTGGGCATGTGCACACACCAAATTATTATAGGAACAAATCCCTTAGAATGGTCCCAGAATGCTGGCAAGAGATTTTGAACTCAAGATATCATAAATATCATGAGATCTTAGGAAACACTAAGTCAACCCCTTGAGATTAAGTTATTTGGTTTACTTAAAAGTTAGTTCAATTGAATCAGTTATTCAAGTAACTTGGACAAAAAATTGAGATTTTAGCGCATCCTTTTTGCTTATCTCAAAGTTATGGTGAGGCTGTCATTTCTATAAAACTTTAAGGTTTCTATGTTTTTTTATGCATCAAAAGAAGTAAGTATAACTCTCTTTAAAATAAACTATCCTCCCATAAAAAATTGTGAAGGTTAAAGGTCATATCTTCAAACCCACTTTATACATTTGGTAATTTTCTATCAAGACAAGCCCATTCCTCAGTTTGATCCATGGTAATGTTTTAAAATTTAGTCTTTCTCTTTTATTTTTTATCTGCTACCCATTTTATCTTGCACTGTCCTCTTATTTCTTTCTTATACAGTAATTTTGTGTTTTCAAATGGCATATTTTAAAACCGCTATTTTTAAAAAAATGGAAAAAACACTTAACATTTATTCTTTTGTTTAGAAGATGAATCACTATTGCAATATTCATCTTTTGAACAAATTTGTAATGACTTAAATAATCTTCTTTTAGATCCTAAGCTATGAGAAAAGATCTCATATTTTCATCCTAATGACCATAATGAAATAAAAATAACATATTTACAAAGAGGTTATTGGCAACTATTTGTTTGTTTAGACCCCTTAAAAAGCAGATTAATTTAACCTAATAAATTAGCCAAGTAGTTATTTAGGTTAATTATGAGATCTAGGTTAAATTGCAAAATATCATATCATGCACTGTAGAAGAGTAAATAACACAATGATATGATTATCTAGGAAAACCAATGAAACCAAAAGTTTCAAGATAAAAACCTAGAGAGGATTTAACCTAACTATCCTCAAGGTAAATAAATCCACTGTGATAAAATCAAAGTTTACAAAATATTTAACCCCAAATCTGATGCTACCTCCAGTAGAACTTATTAACACGATCACGTGTAGCTCCAACTCCACAGACTCTTCTCTCTTGGATTTGTAGCACACAAGCTCCCACGCTTATGACTTTAAGATCCCACTCAAAGATTTCAAATCACCAGTTGTTGTTGATCTTGTAGCAGCAACTAGATTCCACCAGCACTTAATTATAAATCTCCTTCCGGTAGACACTTGTAGAGTTAGAAGGTTATAGAACCTCTCAGATCTCACAGGTCTAACTTACAAGTCTTCCAAGAGTCTTCAAAACATGGTTAGGGTTTTCCTTTTATACTTAGAAATGTTGGACTGAAACCCTAAACGTTTTTGCGGGTTTGCACCTGATTTAAATACTGCAAAATTTGATTTACTACGATTTTCGATCGGTTGGATCTAATTTTCGATCTGTCGAGCTTCACTAAACTTGAACTCTCCTTTCTGCAGCTTGAATGTTCTTGAATATTAATTTGTACAATCTTGAGCAATGTCTAACACCTAATCTAGACATGTTTTTGTTCTCGGTTTGCCAACATACACAAAATAGGAATCTAAATATTTAATCCTAAATCTTTAGAACCTAACAGCAACCTCTTAACCATGCATGATTTTCCTAAAAATGAAATTAGTGGAGCATTGCATCGATTTAGTCCTAATTAGTTTACCAAATACAAAAATTAGTTAGAACAAATTATAAAAAAAAAAAAAAAGATTATTCAATTTGTTTATATTGTTGCAATGAAAGATCAGTAGTTTAATGATTGATTGGTTGTGTACATTGAAAAATATGTAGTTGATAGAATTGATAATAAACCTATCATAAAATGATTTCAAAATATGAAAACTTGTAAAACAAAATTTAAAACTTTATATACATTTGAGTGTGTTTTTTTGTGATGTCAATATATTCAAGTTTTATTTTTATTATTTTAAAAAAATCTTTTTTTTTATTAAATTTTTTTAATTTAATTTTTTTAATGACCATCCTAAAAAAAAATTATAGAGCCACCTACAAAGAGATTATTATTACCAAAAATAATAATAATAATTCAAAGGCTGCACCTGCACCTTCTGGTGTTGCTAAAGTATATTGCAATGCTTCAATGACCACCAAACCAAAGTAGCTGATGAGAAATAGGTCTGATATTAGTGAAAGAGTTTGTCGTCCTCCAAAAAAAAAATACCAAAGCAAGTTATTGCATGTTCCAATTTTAAGGATAAATCTCTTCGTTTATATGAGAAATCCTCTATTGTTAAAAATAAACAAAATGATATTGTAGAAGATGAGGTCGCAGTGCCTTGACACCTGGGCCTAATGTTCCCCGACCAAATAGAAGGCTTGCGGATTTTACCCTCTACAATTCTAATGGAAAACCAGAGTTTGTAGAAATGGTGCAAGTTGATGATTTATTCATTTCAGGTACCATCTTGCTTTTGGAAGAAAATTCCAAAAAAGGGAAGGAAAAGGGTGTGAGATGTGAAGGCTTTGGGCGGATCGATTCCTGGGCAATATCAGGATATGAAGAAGGCACACCAGTGATTTGGGTCTCCACTATCATAGCAGATTATGATTGTGTTAAGCTGGCAAATGGCTACAAAAGTCCCTATGGTCTATTCCTTGAAAAGGCCAATGCATGTGTGCAGGTCTACCAAAAACTGTCAAGGACTCCTGATGGTGGCCCCAATTTGACCCTGGATGAATTGCTTGCAAGGGTTGTCCGCTCCATAAGTACTACTAAGACATTCTCACTTGAGAATATTAGAGAATTTATTGTTTCTCAAGGTGAATTCATATACAACCAACAAATTGGTTTAGACAGCACATCTAAAGAAAATGAGCTAACTTTTAGAGACTTGCCTGTGTTGACAGCTCTCAGGGATGAGAACAAGAAACAAGGAAATTTAGTGCCTCTTGGGGATAGTAGCTGTGGTGGGAATATGAAAATCAGTGGTGGACAGAAAACTAATCAGTCTAGTTCATCCAGTACTTGTGGAGGTCAAGAAGATGAGGATATGAAATTGGCTTGGTTGCTGCAGGAGGAGGAAAACCGGCAAATAAAACAAATGAAAACTAGGCACTCGGTTGCATCATCAAACAATTTCTTGATAGTTTATTTATTTTGCCGCCTACTTGTTTGTTGAAGCAACCTGACACGGTTTTATTTTGTTTTGTTTGCTAGTTTTCCTCCTTATGCAACAAGCAAGCCAATTCCATATTCTAATCTTGCTGAGCTCTACGAGTACTAGGTGAACCAAACTAATTTGTTTCTATCCAACACTGATTTTTAAACTCATACCCATCACCCCACCAAAGCTACTAGCCTACTACCCTTAGGAGGCACGAAAACACCTCGCTTCCTTCTCACATCCCTAGGAGCAGTCAACATACGCAAGGCCCTAAAAATCTGCTCATTTTTCTTAGATGTGTCATCTAAACGAATTAGTTGATTCTATATAAATTCACCTTGAGAAAAAATAAATTCTATAATAGGTCTCAAACAGAAGGTCTTACTTGCTCATGGAGAGAACAATTATTGTAAGTAATTCATTTAGGGTCATATTAGGGTCACCTCCAAAAGTCCTTGACAATTTTTGTTAGACCTGTACACATGCATTGGCCTTCTAAAGGAACTAGACTATACAGGCTTTGGTAGTCATTTGCAAGTTTACACAATCATAATCTGCAATATTAACAAAGATCCAAATGACTAGTATGCTTTCTTCATATCTAGATATTGCATAGAATTCAATTTGCCCAAAACCTTCATTTCTCAAAGCCTTTTCCTTTCCTTTTTCAGAACATTCTTTCAAAGACAAGATAATGCCTGAAATGAACAGATTATCAATTTCCAACATTTTCACAGTGTGTGGCTTTCCATTATCATTGTGGAAGGTAAAATCTTTAAGCCTTCTATTTGGTCGAGGATCATCCAAACCAAATGTCAAGCCTATGGCTGCAATCTTATTTTCTACAATGGCATTCTTTTTAGTATTAACAACAAAACCATTTCTCATATGAACAAATAGATAATTTATCCTTGAAATCAGAACATGCAACACGTCAATTTGGTATTTTTGGGGAACTAAAAACTTTTTCATCTATTTCTCTTCAACCACTTAGGTTTGGGGGCCATTAAAGCATTGCAATCTGCTTTAGCCACACCTGGCACACCAGCAGGTGCAACCTTTGAATTATCATTAGTCTGTTTTCTTATCCCAAAAGCAAAATATTTAGTTAGCTGGGAAGAAAACCGTACATTCAATCCAAACAGATAAATGATGACTATAAGAGATACAACAAAGTATATATAGTTATTATAAAGAAAGAGAACAGCAAAAAGAAATAGGTTAAGTCTATAATGATACAAACATATGGGTTCCTTTAGCAGGAGCCAAATGGGTATAAGGAGCAAATTTTTTGTATCTGACTTAAACTGGGACAAAAAAAATGACAAATATTAATGGCTATATGAATTAAATTGCCATCCATCGAAAGAGGTGCAAAGCTATAAAAAGAGAAAAATAGAGATCAAACTACAATTATTAATGGAAGCTATATACATATATCTTGGTTTTTCATATTTATGTATGTATGTCTATAAGTATGCATGTATTTACATCTAAGCACCCATTTTTGAGACACTGAAAAACAGAAGTGCATGCTACTAACTTACTAAGCAATCGAGACCTTTAGGCTAACAAGACTTCACTTGTGGTGTGTCTTGGGTTCGAGTCACCCCTCTCTTATTAGTGAGTGTGTTGGTATCCATCTTCCTCTCTCATGTGCGTATAGGGGTTGCCCTGTCCCCACTACACATTTTTTTTTCTACCCCCCCAAAAAAAAGCCATACTAAGCACTCTCCCTATTCCTTTTTTTTTTTTTTTTTTTTGGTATAACTCTTTTATATATATATATATATATCAAAATTTCTTAAAAAATAAGAAATAGTTCTTATCTTATCGAATTTTTTATGGTTCAAAATTTATAAAATTTATAAAAGAAAATATTGAAGTAGAAGTATTAATTAAAGCAAAAAAGTGGGTTCCAATTAGTTCAACTAGTAAAGTCTCTGATGGTTGTATAAGAGATCTGGGGTTCAATCCCCACCTACACCAAAAATTGATTGATGTCTTGGTCTGATGATAGTGAGCTATCATCAGGAGCAGACGTCATAGGTTGAAATTCTCTCAAAAAAAATTAAAGAAAAAAAAAAATTACCTATCACAAGTGTTAAGAATTCAAATTCTTTAAATAATAATTTTTTTCCATGAAACTTATAAAATTTGAAAAAAAAGTTATAAAATACACTTCATAATTTGGTATCTTTTTCAAGTTAAACTGTAAAGAATATGCACAAATGATTACCATATCATTTTAAATTGTATTAGTTTTTTCATTTTAATATAAGCATAAAAAATCACTCAAGATGTGCTTGAGATTTATCTAAGATTATAAATCATTATATAAGAATTATAAGTGGAACTTTGACTATGGAAATTAAACATGGCCTATTAGTATAAATAAATAAAGCTATCATTTTATGGATTTTCTAACATTGAAATACTACTCTCTTCTTTTTTTATATAGGGCAATAAAATACTACTCAATAGTCATATGAGTGACATATTATTGGTCAAATTAATCTTTTTTTTTTTGACAAAAAATTAATCTTAAGTATTATATATATATATATATATATGTGTGTGTGTGTGTTTTGTCCATGCGCCATGTGTGTATATAACTATATATGTTTGTAAATATATAAATTTTTCTCCTGGAAGTCAAATCTTAACTTTGCCACTAATATCATGGGAACCTGTCACAAATGTTTTCTAATCCTTTTTTTTTTTTTTTTGGAGAAAGAAATGTTTTCTAATCTTATCATGCAATCTAATGTGATAAAATATAAAAGAAATAAAATCAAATGATGTAAAGAAAGCAAAAGGGTAGAGAATAATTAACCTAGCTCTGCCTACAACAAAAAGTCTTTAACAACTAAATCTTTGTTATTCTAAATTGTATGTTATAATGAACCAATTGTAAGCTATATATATAAGTATACATTAGGCTTAGATGGTAATCCTAAAACTAGTATATGGTTTTACAAAACTACAATAGCCCATAGTATTCTATAAAACTATGTTCAAAACATTTATGGTAATATAGTAATATCATAATATATTTTTTGGGTTACACGTTATGGTAACGCCCAACTACTTTTTAGGAAGAAAATAAGAAATTAACTATTTAAGTGAATCACACAAAATTAAAGGTTTGAATCAAGGTTGGAAAGAATGTAATCACAAAATATTCTACAAAATAGAGTTAAATAATAGGACAAAATGCGATCTGATCACTAGGAAAACTTCCAAAGTGATTCTTTGTAGTCTTTTTAAGATCCATTGCTTCCACTTTTGGTCATACTAATCTCTTGGTACACCATATTCTCTAACTGCACTTCCATATTTGTAATTCTTTCGGATCTCTTATTAATTTTGAATCCATCTGCCAACCTTAAGACAATCAAATCATACATTTCCTTAACATAACCAACCCAACCCAACCGAGCTTTATGGTGAAGATTTTGAAAATGATTCCACCAAACCTGGTTTCATCAACTTGGTAGTCATTTTCTGGTGATGGTGGTAGAAATTAGAATGACACATAATAGTCATAGGCTCGTAGCCATAATAAAATTCGAGCTAAAAAAACACATATGCATGATCATTTTGCTCCACCAAAAGTTCTAAACCACTATATCGGCATAAATGGACTACATCACTTCCCATCAGAGGCTAAACATGGAAGTGAACTCTTTTTGATGAAGAAATTCTTGCGTCTTTTTTTGATTTCGAATGGTCTTGTTTATGTCCCGTTTGTAAACATTAGAGATAGTTTGATTTCAGTGATCGCTTTTGTCTTTGTAAACTTTCAATATTTGTTCTTTTGAATCTTAAAATGACCCATTTGTACCATTCAAACACAGGATTGCAAATGAAGTATTTCCTCATTACCTCTCTACAAATTCTTTTAAAAAACTCACTCTAAAAAAAATAAAAAAATAAAAAGACAATCTCTAATCTCAATACACCTTCTACAGAAAGTGCACATGAATCCAAATAGGTATGTCAATTACAAGAAAATATATCATGTATGTAGTGTGACTGACGAGAAGTGGGGTTCACCTCTATGTGAGAAGGAGAAAACATACACTAAATGCATGGTATATCTTCTCATCAATCACACCAATCTTAAATTTCCGTAGTGCACTTTGTTCATCTACTAGTGCCTCAGAAGTTGCAAGCTTTTGTTTCTATGAAACTTGCTGCCAATTGTCATGCCATAAAGATATATTCTTTTCATATGCCTCAAAGATATACATATCGAACGAATATAAATCATCTATCCCACTCTTTCTTTCTTTTTTCAACCAAATATAAACTTTCATCAAAGAATTAAAAATATCAAGGAGTTACATCAACAAGCATCTGGTGATCTAGGAAGCTTGACACTTCATCCAAATTACTAAATTTGAATTATTTTTTGCATGATGGGCTAGGTGTTCATGTTTCCTTATGCTCCACTCTTTTAGTATTTCATTTTATGCTCTAGGCCTCCACCAATTGATATATGTCTTATGTCATTTTTTTTCATTTTAAACTTTAATTATTTTATACAAAAAAATAAATAAATAATATAGAGTACTAAGTTATGATTAAAGGAATATATTCGAATACTCAAAATGGAGTAAAGGATATTATTCATACTCCCTAGGACTCTAAAAGTTTGAGAATATTTATCTATATTTTTTCATCTTAATTTCCTCTAAATCATAATTTTTCATTTTGCAATTTGTGTAAGCAAGAGGTAGTATTGGTATGATGGCAAGTCTTGGTCTCGGGTTTGAACCTTAGATACGAATCAGCCCCTCCTATAAATTGGAGGTAAAACTCTTTATATCTTCTTTTAGACTCATCAAAAATAAGAGTTTTATACGCTTATACACAATTTGCGTAAACAATATACAGAACTATAAAATATATATGGACTACACACGCAGTGAAATTGAGTGCACTTGTACGACATGTGTAAAAAATATACTGAACCATAAAATATTGACTTAAAACACTTGTAAGCGAAAGTGAAATTGAGTGCAAATTTATTCTCTTGTAACTTATTACGGCGAAGATAGCGATCTAACAGCTGAATAAAGTCGCCTTAATAACGGTCTTTCTTAACGAGATGCACATTTATCGTTACTACGAGTGATTGTTAAGTCAAAAAGAGAGATTGTTTTAACGACATTAAAAATCGTCGCTACAATATTATATTATATCTATCAAAATAAGACATGGCATTAGAGTTTGCCACGTTGAATGCAATTTGAAGAGTGAGGGGGTGAGTGAGAGAGAGTGGTGGCCATGGCAGTAGCAGTGAGCTACTGCAAGTCTTCTCCTTTTCTAGGCCAATTCCCATCTAATTTCGTAAGCAACTCTCTCTCTCTCTCTCTCTCTCTCTCTCTCTCTGTGAGTTTACATATTGCTGTGTATATACCAACTGGTGTTCTAAAATTGTGTGAAAAGTGATTATTTGGTTGGATTTGCCTCTCAAACTTTCTTAAAAATTCATTTTACGATATGGGTATTGGTTATTGTCATCTATTTTGGACTTATACACCTCTTTTTTTCTTCTTTTCTTCCCTTTTTTTTTTCTCTGGGGACCATGTTATGATTACTTGCTATGTTTACGAATAATGGTACAATGAATTGGATAGTTTGCTTTTTGAAGGAAAAAAAAATATATCTTTTAAATATGGAGAATTAGGAATAGTCTAGACAAAGAAAAATGATATTCCTGTTTTTTCTGACTATTGCTTGGTGGTTCAATCAGGGCCATGACAATAAGAGGATTGAGATGCGTTTCATGTTTCATTCAATGTTTACTTTTCACAAATTGGGCTTAAACTGATAGATGAACTGAAGAAAAGAGTCTTTTTTTGTTCTGTTGACTTTGTAGGGAAAAGCACAATGTAGGCATATAACAGGAACTTCGGTTCAGGTGCCTAAAATTAGTGCACTATTTTGGGGATCTAAGAAGTCTGCAGCACCACCACAGGAAGTGGACTTTTCACTTGGAGATTTCACTTTGACAGGGTCAACGCCAGAGGTCCCCCCTCTGCTTTGGATTGTTGATTGCATATTTATCTGTTTGTTGTTTTTAGTTGCTGTAGCTAATGGCATTGTTCTGATTCTCAATTCAGGGCATCTCAGCAAATGAAGTGAAATCTAAAAGGATATCAGTTTCAGTTGTCTCTTCAATCTTAGAGGTTTCACCTAATGACTGGGATGCGTGCGCTTTGGATGCCACGGGTCCTGAAAAATATAATCCATTTCTTACACATGGTTTTCTTTCAAGCTTGGAGGAGTCTAACTGCGCAGTGAAGGTTAGGAATCATCGCTTCATATTGGACCTCTATAATTTGTAATGTTATCTATTTCTCCTAGTGCCATTTTAGTATCTCGCTTTTTAGCTTATCTAGCACTAGAAAATGAATGTCCTCTGATACTTTTTTTTGCTAAAGAGTATAACAGAGGCTTTGCCATGAGTATTACTCCAAGTAATTAGTTCTGCTTTCTTCGAATTTCCACTTTTCATTAAGAATTGCTCCCTTATTTACTTCCTTAACGAATATTGTAGTATTTATTGGTGGAAAGCTTGTATACCTCAAATACAATACATAAAATTCTGGACCTAAATAATCACTGTCTATAATTTCTGTAAGCATAAATGAATCTTTTGTTCAACTCACTCACTTTTGTGGATCCCTGATTGAGCAAATCCATGGTGCTACACCAACACATTTCATGTTCAAAATAAATCATTCCCACTTGGAAACTTTATGAGAAATCGTAACTTTCCCAGTAAACATCAATGGGTCTGGGATCATCAGGGCCAATGGTCTCTAGCTCAAATGGGACTTGCTCCTCTTGTAAGAGCAAGGTGGAGGTGAGGTCTTGCGTTGATGTGAATGAACGTGAAAATTCCTGTGTTAAATCAATTATTAGCTTAATTTTTCTTTCAGGAAACAGGATGGATGCCACGCCACATGATTGTGAAGGATGAATGTGAAAATATTTTAGGTGTTGTTCCACTCTATCTTAAAAGGTTTACCATCTGCTATGTTGTCCACACAGAAATTTTTCATGTACTTTCTTCTACAATTCCATAAAATGCTTAAACTTTATCTCGTCCCTGCTGATAATATTGTTTTATTCACATTTGCAGCCATTCCTATGGTGAATTTGTTTTTGATCATTCTTGGGCTGATGCATACTACAATTTTGGGGCAAGATATTATCCAAAGTTGCAATGTTGTGTACCTTTTACTCCAGTAACTGGTCCAAGAATTTTAATTCGCAATACGTCTTTCAAGGATCAAGTTTTTGACATTATGGTCTCTGCTCTTAAGGAGCTGGCAGCCAAGGTATTAGATGAATCCAATGGCTCTTTATTTTCATGCATTAGTTTGTTTTTGTTAAGCTATTTCTATACCTACCGTTTGTATTTTTTTCATATATCTATTCCAAATTTATTTTGAGTACAGCTGTTGTTTCTCTGTCAATGTGAGAAACAAGGAGACATATTTTATTAATTGGGTTAACTGAAAAATTCCTCTGTTTGTATTGATGTGACATATTATAGTGTGTCTAAATCATGCGTCAGTTTCCTCTCTTTTCTGGATTAGTACTGCTGAAGATGCACCTGCACTTGTACATGTCTATATAATTTAAATATTGAGGGGAACAGTATCTTCATATGAAAACTCAAATTTGATGTGTATATACTATCTTTACTTAAGGGCCTTTTGGGAACTTCCCTCACATATTTTTGTTGATGAACAATTGTTTGTATTTCTATTCAGATATCTTTGTAGATATTGAAATTTTAGTATCTGTTTTTGCCTCTTTATGAAGTTAATTGACATATCACTTGGTCAAGCCACAATAAGTACAGGTAGAGTTTTAGGAAGGTCAGAATGAGTGAATGAGAATGGTGAACTGCTTTGCAACAAAAACTCTTTGAACTTTTGGAGATTGATGATTACCAAAGTTTGTGCTGAAGCAACCTTATACTACATCAAGGCACCTAGTGTTGTAGCTCAGTTCAGATATCCTGTTAAGAATTAGAGGCTTTGCCAAGACTAGGCTGCATATGGGATCTCTGCTCACAAAAGATTTAATTTAAGCAAATATACTCCGTATATGAGGGGAAAAAAATTAATTTAAGCCTCTTTTACATGTATTTAATGAATCATTTACTTAAAAAATTAAATAAAATAATAAAGCAGAATAAGAGAGCATAATTGAATTGCATGGCTTATGTGGAATTTTCTTCGTGCCTGTGGAGCCATGTCTAGTGGGAGTATGTATATTATAGTGCTACAATGTTAGACCCCTAGAAATTTAGAAACTAGCCAATAATATATACAGAAAAGGAAATTTTGGGAAAAAGGTATTGACTGCATATTAATCATCACAAGGAATAAAATCTTCTTAGTAATTTTCTAAAAAGTTCATACAGATGAATAGAATAATTATATAATTTTTCTTTGTGTGCATACTTCTTGTGCATTGTATTTCCTAAGTGTATGCACACACAAATATGTATGCTATGTATCTATGCGTGTATATGTGTGTGTGTGTGTGTGTGTGTGTTTGTGTTTGTTATTGCTTAAGTCGGCTAGGAGAGAAGAAACTGAAATGCTTCATAGGTGGTGCTGAGATGAGTAAAGGTTTCTTGTGATATTGGTCTCTACTTACAGTGGGTGGAAAAAGATAACTGATGAGGAAAATATCTGATATTTAAGTGAGGAAATCTTATAACTGCATTTTCCATCTTTGGTCTTAGAACACACTTCCACATTTTTTTGATAAAAGGATTTGTTTTCCAAAGAGTAATATTTAATATTTGTTTAATGCAGGCTTTAAGTTAATTTGTAGTATGGCTCTTATTCTAGTTATATTGTGATTATTACCTTTTCCTTATTCATGAGATTAGCTACATTCTTGTGATTCAATGTTTTAGATAATCTGTTTTGTTTTGGTACAATATTTTAGATAATCTAAAGAGCACTTATGGTGTTTCTATATTCATTTATGATGACACGCAAGAATTGACTGCTGGGTCACTTAAGGTTACCTTATATCTTTTACAGTCTCAGCTTTCATCATTGCATATTACCTTCCCGTCCGAAAATGAGTGGCAGAAACTGAAGGAAGGAGGTTTTCTGCAGAGGATTGGAATGCAGTACCACTGGAAAAATCGTAACTATAAGAAGTGCGTGATACTAAACAGTTTTTTTTTTCATAGTAACATGACTTTTATAATACAGTCTATTTATTTTATATGGCACTCCATTGTTGCATCATGACACGTCCCTTGAAGATTATGTGGTGATTGTCATTTTCTTCATATATGCAACCAAGTGTAGCATCAAGGAAGGTAATGATGAAGTCTAGGTTTGCTTGCATTGATTTAGTCCACTAGTAGCAACGTTGTGGACCTACATGACCCTGGTCAAGCAACTCCTGAGCTTATTTGTCCAATCCTTATGATTTTGACCACCCTTTTAGGCAAGATGCATCAGTCATATAAATTTTTATCCTCTCTCTCTCTCTCTTAAGGTTTCCATCTTGTTGAGTATTCCTGGAATTTTTAAGCATATATTCTGTTGTTATATTATTTGGGTTTAATGCATCCCTTCTGATTTCTGGTCCTTTCATATTTATTCTGTCCTCAAGATTAAAATCAAATTTTCAAAAAAAAATACCTGACCACAGAAGGGGTGAATTTTTTAAGCATAACATTATTAGCTCTTCCACTCTTAAATGTCAACATAAGTATAAGCATTTGTATAATTAGAACAAGTTGCAGTAGTAAATCCCTGAAATGCCTCAACTTATTAGTTGGTGCATGATTCAGTATTTCTTTATTTTTGCTCTGCTGTGTTGTATGCACAAATAATATAAAATGAATGAATCTCCTTGTGTTCTGCAGTTTTGATGAGTTTTTGATGGACATGAAACAAAGTAAGAGAAAAAATATTCGTCAGGAACGCAAAAAGGTTGGTTTGGTCCCTCCAAAACATTGTTTTATACATACACATATTATGAGAGAGTTAATGGTCATGAGAAAATTCATCTTCAAGCAAAAGAGGAGCTGGTGATTTGTTTGTACTGATTTAATTGACTCTCATCAATGCTGGTTAAGATTAGCTTCAAGGCTGAATCTTGGTAATAATCATTTGAATTGGACATTGATGGCAATGGATGACTATGGAAAGAGTGCATGGATGTGATTGGAATGGTACGAAGATACATAATCAATTTAGACAACACTAACATACTTGCGGAAACTTTTTATGATACTCTATGGAATCAGTCGAAAATCTGAAAATAAAATCATGGATTGAAAACAGACAAAAGATGTAAATTGTTATAGAGTCTGGGGATTTAGTTGTCTTCTACAACTAATAGAAGAAATATCCAGAATTTGGGGCCCACGCAGGATATTGGTCATGAATCCTCTTGTGCATCTTAACCCAATTATATTTTGTTTCCTGTTTTCATACAATTTAGAATCTCTCTCTCTCTCTCTCTACACACACACACACACACACAAGTAGAAGCCAATGCCGATTTTCTAAAAATGATTGCCTTTGCCTCTCACTTTGGTATACTGTTAATTAGACTAGAATATCAGCTGACATGCTTTTGGACATGCAAGTTGTATGTTTTCTCATTGAATTTTCTATGATGCAGATTTCTGTACAAAATCTGACTATGAAACGGCTTCGGGGTTATGAGATAAAGGTAATGGATAATAGGGATAATTTCAAGTTATTATGTAATTATGTGCTTTATGTAATTATGTGCTCTGTTCATTGTCATTTTACTGTTTTGGGTATGATAACTTATGTCTGAAGCATATTTGTTTATCCTGCTTCACATTTGCTTTGTCTGTGTTAGAGTTGTGTGGTTAAATGATTAAATTTATCATATCTCAATAGCTTAAACTTTTGGAACAATCGGTAATTAAACATGGTATCAGAGCATGAGATCCTAAGTTCGATCATTGTCTCCTCCACTCTACCTCCCATTTAAATTCTCACATGTTGGGCCTCGCTTATTAAAAGGTAGTTTCGGCCCACACATGAGGGGAAGTGTTAAAATTGTGTGATTAAATGATTAAATTTGTCATATCCCAATAGTTTAAGCTTTTGGGACAATCGGTAATTTAACAGCCCGTATTTGTTCAAATATTTATATATGGTTAAATAAAATTTCAAAATGAACTATATACATAAATTTGCATGTTTTTGGTTAAAAATCTAAAATTTATCCAAGAAAGAGTTTTTTCACCTCTCTAAAATCTAAAATTTGCATGTTTTTGTGTGTACTATGCTGCCAATCTACCTCTCTGAATTGTGGAATGTTTTCAATGTCATTTCACCCATAGCAGTATGGCTTTTGTTTAGAAATGTTGTAACAAGCCAAAATTTAATGATGACTTCAACATAAACTACCTAAAACATGAATTCAAAGAAATAAGAAAACATGAATATGTTTTTATTTAATTATCAAACAGTATATTTGTATACTCAGTTAAAGATGGGATACATTGTCTTCATAATTTGTTGGGTAAAACTCCAAAGATTGCAAAATGTTGCACAGTTTGTAAAGCAATTACATATGGTTCGCTACTTCTATAAATTTCCTTCCTGTAACATAGACTAGGGTGGTAAATGGTGCCAAACGGATAAATCCAACAAAAGCTTCCCTTTAGGCCAAAATGATCTGGTGCTCCAAGTTCTTCATATTGATTCCCATCGATAATGGTGTGGCCAGTTTTATAGTAATCACATTTATTTCTCTCCTATTCTGATATTATAGTTGAAAAATTGTTGGTGTCATAGGGTCGGGACTTCTTATCCTAATTATTTTATGGTTCTGTTGGCAGGCGAGGCACTGGGATACTTTTTATAATTTTTACAGGAACACCACCGATAACAAGTTTGGTCCTTAACATTGGCCCCTTTTTTTTGGCTTTTTAGTGAAAGTATATAATTTACAAAACCATTTTCAATATGCTTTTTGTACCTTATTTTGTCAAAGATTTGTTGAATTATACGAAAATCTTGAGATGCTGCATCTTAGATATGCTGTTGATTCATCCATAGGTGGGGTACTCCTTATCTAACAAGGGAGTTCTTCCACAAGATGGGATCAAAGATGGGGGATCAAGTACTACTTGTTGTTGCTGAAGAAGGGGAAGAACTTGTTGCTGGAGCTCTTAACCTTATAGGAGGAGATACTTTATTTGGGCGGCTATGGGGATGTCAGCCACGAGCTTACTATCCAAGTTTGCATTTTGAAGCATGCTATTACCAGGTTTGTCTGTTTGTGAACCTAAATAATCTACAATTCTCAACTCCTCACCTTCGGTTCTATATCCAGAGGAGCAATCTATAAAAGTTTCCTTGTTCTGAAACAACAGCTATATCTATGATAATGTTAGGCTATAACTATTGAAAGTGATATTTCACGTCCTGTGTATTAGGGCTGCACTCCTCTTTGCTCTTGTTTCAATAAAACTATTTACATGTCAAAAAACAAAAAATAATTATGAATGTGATAGTGCACTTAAGAACCCTTGAGCCCAGGGTGATTGTTCTCCCACTTAATCACAAAGCTCAAGCTTACAGGCAACCATGAGTGCCTAGAATTTATAAATTATTTCTTTTGGAGTTCATTATGCCAAGAATTCCAGTGTGTAAAGAACATCATCCTGCGAGGAAATGCTTATTATTTTTTTGTTTCTTATGGGTGCTTTGATTTGATATAACAGGCAATAGAAGCAGCTATTGAACTCAATTTGAACACAGTTGAGGCAGGAGCTCAGGGTGAGCACAAGATTCAGCGGGGTTATATGCCTGTGACAACTTACAGCTGCCATTACCTTATTAATACAAGTTTCAGGAAGGCCATAGAGGATTTTCTAGTCCGCGAATCAACTCAGGTGATTAGTGTTATATTGCTGCATTTTAGGCAGAAACTTTTTTTTGAGGAATGAGGAATTATTAATCGGCCATCAGTATGAGAATTTCATCCTTTCAAGGCAACAGAGCTCCATCTTATGCCCAATTTATTTGTGCATGGAAACAATTGCATGTACACCATTATGCGGATGGTTGAATATCAGGAAATTGGGTACATGGATACGCATAATCCAAACTGGCAACAGTTTTTATAGTGGATGTAAGACTACATCTACATACAGCATAGTTTTTGTGCATGAGTGGTGGTGTAGTTTCTTCTGTCACATGCATAATAATCAAAGTGACACGTCTTCTCCATAGGAGGTTTTTTATTTCATTTTTACTCTAATCTACTCTTCCAATGCTCCTTCAACCTCTCCCTCATTCCCCTCCCTCTCTCTTCTGAGCAGTGAAATTTTAGTGAAATAAATTGTCTATAAGGGAAGAAAAAATTCTGATAATATTTGTCTGCATAGAAGATTAAGTTTTCTTTTTGCTGAAATAGAAGATTTAGTATTCTTACATACATGCCTTGCATGATTTTACAGTATCTAATTAGTTATTCTGTTTGCAGGTCAGGCTTGTTACGAAACTCTTGCATGAGTCTGGTCCCTTTAAGGAAGGTATACAGCAGATAGAGGAAAACGAGGCCCTAACTTGAAGGAAAATATTTATGTTTTTATACCTGTAAATGTATTTTTCATCATTTTGAGATAATCATAGTTATGATCTTTTGCTTCAAGAATCAGGAGTATGTAAATAGTTTCATTGACAGCAATCACTAGTGGACCATTCATCATTGTATCATATTTCTCTCTAGTAGGCAACCAGCTAGCTGAGATATCAAATGCTAGCTCTGGACTCGTTTAAACCCATGTAAATCATGCCCTGATATCTCTAAAAACTCCTGTAAATGTCTAGAAGGAATCATCTCGCTATAAATGCAGACAGTATAATTCATAAGTTGAAAATTCGCTCATCTATTCAGCAGTAAGTCCTATATATAAGAGCCTATCAAGAAAAAACGATGCTCTTTATATAAGTTGTATAACACCTCCAGAAGCAGTGCTGATGAGTGATGACTCTTTGGGAGAAAAGGGAGGGTGCTTGGACTAATGCCTTTAATCACTGAAATATATGTACAAACAATGGAAGCTCTTTAATAATTTTATGGCTTTTTGGGATATTACGGAAACAGTAAATAATTCCTTCCTTTAAAGAATAAATTTGAAAAATGTAAAGAAATCCATACTTTTCCCGTCTATCAATTGCAAGTTATTATTACTATAAATGGTCCGCATAGCATTTTGATCCATCTCGGTACACGTCAGTCTATTTGGTCTCATTCGGTTCAAGCGTGCCCATGGGGCTGCCTTGGCCATGGTAACATGCATGACTTGGCAGCATGCCCAAGGGGATACCTTGGACTTGGCTGCGTGCCTATAGGGCTGCCTTCGCCATGGCTGCGTACCCATAGGGCTACCTTGGCTGCTGCTTACCTTTGCCTTGGCTGCGTGCCTATAAGGCTGCCCTAGGCTTGGCAACATGGATGCCTTTGCAGCCAGCCCATGGTGGCTACCTTAGCCTAGGCTGCATGCCTTATCCCTGGTTGCCTGCCCGTGGGGATTCCTTGGCAACTGGCCCATGGGGGCTACCTTGGCTTTCGCAGCGTGCCCCTTGGTTGCATTGGCCATGGCAACATGTATGCCTTGGCCTTGGCAGCATACCCATGGGGCACAAATCAATCTTTGCGCTCCCGCCAAGATTTTATGGCGCCTTCTCCGATGTGAAGAGATCTGTATTGACATAAAAGGCCTGAAACGCAGTGACATAAAATTGACGTTTGTTTTAAAAGGGAAGGAAGAAAGGGCAAAATAGTAAATTTAGGGGAGAGGGATGGTCTTTATTGTGAAGAGCAAGACTGAATACACGCAATCGGCTGCTCATAGATATTTCATATTTTCTTTCTTTCCATATCAGTATAGTCAATAGAGGATTCATTCGGTTCAGTTCAATCCATTTTAGTTCATTTTAGCCAATTTCAATCTATTCGGCCTATTTGATCCACTCAGTCTACTTCAGTGACAATTTGGGGAGGTTCGTGAAAAAAAAAGAGTTGTTTCATTGACAATTATGCCACATTCTCAACGTAATATTAGTAGGTTTGTAATAAAATTATATTTTTCTTATGTTATTAAATTTTTGTATTTTTTTTTTCTAATTTCTCTTAAGTCATTCAAGTCAATAGAGGATAAACCATTTGTAGAGAGTACTAGAAACAAATTTCAATTACACATTACATTATTTACAAAATATCTCGCCTTATATAATAATATAATGCAAAATAGTTTCCTTGAAAAAACAAAAACAAACAAACAAACTTACAAAATTTAAAACACTTTCAAATAACGAATATAGATAGCTTAATTTACAAATGTTAATATATTATATCGACTGATGATGCCGAAAAAATCACCAGTGAGCCACACGACACTTGCACACTCGAAATAGCACCTGCAAGAGCACCGGTGTGGTGCCGGCCGAATACTCTCCGAAGGTCAAGTTAGAACTTCTCACAACTCTAGAGTGCTAGAGAGGGGTAAATTATGCGTACCTTGATTTATGAAGATATTGAGGCTTTTTATAGTAGTAAAGGGTTGACCTCTCTTCCTTGGTGTAAAGTTCTTTTCCTTATAGGAATCCTCATGAGTGTATTTTTTGGAATTCTTTCCTTGTAGGAGTCTTTTTGATTAACACCAAGCATGGAGCGCAAGATATTTCTATATATATGCAAACGTGGAGACCAAGCAAGGCCACGTCAGGTCGTCAGCTTCGCCTACTCTCTCGTCGGGGTCGTCAGCTTCGCCTACTCCCTCGTCGGGGTCATCAACTTCGCCTACTCCCTTGTCAAGGTCGTCAACTTCGTCTATTCCCTTTAGCTTAATACTGTCAGCTTTCCATCTATAACAAGTTAACCCCATCTTCCTAAAGTTGTAGACATCCTAAAGTTGTTTGACCGCCATTTATGACAAGTGAGGCCGACGGGTTTATTTTGAACGTCACTTCATGATACTATATTCATAAGTATTCATATTCACAATTTTACCCTTATCATCGACTATACTTTGTTATAAAATAATCACATCATATCATTTTAAGAAGAGTTTGAAACCAACACTTATAAATCTCATATAATACTTTTATTTCACTTTAACAAAAAAACAGATTATCAAATTTTTTTAGCATTCACTGGTCAGCTACTAGTTACTCTATAAAACTTTAAAAAAATTTATCAGTTCCTGATTGGGGGCACTTTGAAACCTTTATAAACAACGAGAGTGCCGTTCTACTTTATTCGTTTTGCATCGAAGGTTAAATTTGATATGAAGTCATTGAAGTGTATGACGTAATATTAACTCTGCTTAACTGTGAGTTTGGGACAAAACCAGCAGTCTAGTGTCACAATCACAAAGCACTAAATTGAGTCCCTTAAGATTAATCAAAATGCAAAACATTCATTATTTTGGTATCCTTAATCTTTTAACATTCTAAGGTGGGCTAGACAAAAACATGTTGGATAGGATTTGCGTTCAAATACTCTCTTCTTGATCTTCTTTCACGCTTGAGCAGATGCTGATGGTTGCACTATCTTATTTGCTTGTGCAATACCTTGTTTTATTTTTAAGGCCAAAAGTCAAGCTCTATGGTTCACTCAATTGGAGCGTGCCAACAAAAAATGGCATTTAGATACGTCTAAACAACGTCAAATTTTACAAGAAAGCACAATATTTCATCATTTCTAGGGAGAGAAATTGAGGCAGATTGTATCTAACCACAGATACTATACCTGCTAAATAAAATTTTACAAATTTAATCAGATTCAGTACAACCAATTACAATTGTAGCATCTGAGGGTGAAAAAGGGATAAGGGTATACCCCACCCTCATTAAAAATTCTTTTATGAGACTGACCGTCTCATGAAGCATCCTTCTCACAACATATGGGTCCAATGGGTTTGTGGGGCCACCAAATGTTAGAGAGACACTCCATGCCTCCTCCCACTCCCCCTCCCCCTCCTCTCTCTCCCTTCCCCTCTTTCCCCTCGCCAGTCCACCCATATGGGAGAAAGAAAATTTTACTTAGCATAGAGAAAATACACTGCAAAAATCACAGATGTAATAGCAAGATTTATCTACAAACCTATTCCACTTCTACAAAACCACCCTAACTTAATGTGAGCTTGGCAAAAGCTCAATCTGAGCAGGAGCAACACACACCAACTGAATAGATCGTTGTTATTTATAACCTGACTGTGGCGGAGCGGGCGGCAACCGGTTAGGTGTGCGGCGACTGCCGGAGTTTGAGCTTGAGTTTGAATCACCATTCTGAGCTGGATCACTGTACCGTCGACTGTGACCCCTGCTGAACCTAGATGAGTCATCATATGAGTCAACAGATCCATTTGCAGCAGCATCAAATGCTGACCTCCAGTCATCACCTGTTGGGGGTGCAGTGGTTCTTGGGCTGTTCTCTGTACAATGAATTGTCAGAAATCAGTACCTAGTAATAATATGAGAACTATTAGAGAGAAACTAACAATTTAAATTCTTCTTAGTAAAAAGTAATTCTTCTAAATCAAAATGTTGAAATTTCTTTTTTTTTTTCTTTTTTTTTTTATAGGAAAATGTTGAAATTTCTAATTAAACATTTTGCACTCACCACGTAAAGTGCTCTAAGGACGGATATCATATTGGGAGAGTGCATTTCCAATGGGAAGGTCTAAATAAGGAAATGTCCAAAAAATCAAATCTCTAAGATCACATTAAATTTAACATTTTCACCCTCTTTGCCCATACTCCATACAGTTGAAGAACACAGTTTCAAGTTCAAAATCATCATCTATAAGATCCATCAGTTTTTAAATAAATTCATTTCCTTAAAATCACAGTCATGATTCAACAACATTGACGATATACAAAAAGAGAGATGATTCAGCAACTAGTGTGAACAACTTGCAGAAATCTCTCAAGTAAGTTCAACTCGATAATAGAATGTACCAATAATTTTAAATTCATTCTACAAGTTAAAGTTCAGCTGGCCACATTTAAATGAGTAACAAGGGGAAACAAAATGGTAACGAAATGGAATAAGAATTTTGCGTCATTACTTCACAAACATGGAAAGTTTTTTATTCTGCATGCATTATTATCTGTCCAATTGAGATACCCAAAACACAGTAAAAATGGCAGTCTGCAACATATGCAATTATATTTACCTGCTCCAACCCCACCATTGGACCAACTAGAGGCAGCAGCTGCTCGATTGTCATGAATGCTAAGTTGCCTGGTGAGTTTTGAAAGAAGAGAGGACTGCCTCTGGATTCGCTCCCTCCTATGCTTTACATTCTGATCTTCCTGGATCAGTTCTTCAATCCTTGCTGTGCTTAGGGCACTATCAACCAAGGAGTAATAAAAAAAAATTCATAATTAAGAACCAATTTAACAAGAAATATATTGGAAGAAAGAAACCAGAGGTTGTATTTGGATGACACATGCATGTCTTAAAGTTGCAAATGTTCGTACTTTAATTGCAGAGTGTAATATCGTATTATATCTCAAGGACACATCCAACCAGAAAAGCATTTAAAAACATGAAAGGAAGCACACATAAGATTTTTTATTACAATTAAGAATTGTTCTCTTCCTGTGAAATTTTGTATAAATCCTCACACATAAAGGAACAAACATCAGAAATATATACTATTAAAAATTAGAATACTTTCATAACAGAATTGGGAAAAAATATTATGCATCCATACATGCGAAACAGTATCATCAGTATGTCACCAAAGAGATTGATATGTTGCTAACCTGATAGAACTGTATAACTGATTAAGCATGTCTTCCTTGGCTTTCTCTACTTGGCAAAGAACAACTGCCTGCTCAGCCAGAACAGTTACTGACATACATTAGAGAACTATAGATAAACAGTTACAGAAAAGATGACTGGCACGGAGAAAAAAACTGACTTTTGGGACATTCGCAGCAAGGCTGTTAAGAACAGCTTCAACATAACCGCGTACTTCTTGGGACATCCATCGAAGCTCTTCCTCTGGATCAGCTGGTTTCCTCACCATTGAATCCTAAAACAAGTGAACACATCAGACATATGTCCAAAGACATGTGAAACAAGCTCTATTGGCCAGCAAGAAAAACCAGGAAAGACCACAAACAAGTTAAAAATTATTTAAAGAACTATTTTCACTCCACAAGGAGGCTGAAATATATATATATATATATTTATATAAACTACAGATTTCCATGTTCAAAACATGTCAAGAGAACAAATTGCTGAAGAGAGTTCAAACATAAATATGGATACTCTTTAAATGAAGTCAAAAACAAGGACCTCTTTGATTTTCAAATCCCTAATGTATCACATAACTAACAAATTCGTGGACTCCAAAAATCTAAAGGAAACTACAAGAAACTAAAACAGCTGCAAGATCAAATATGCTATGATATTGGATAAAAACAATCAACATTGTTCAGTAACTCACAAGAGAACCATCGGAAAAACTATGCCGCATGGGAAAACCAGATTCACCCTTTGCTTCACCTCCTTTATAAGGCCCAGCAACTTTTCTTAACCTATTTAACCACTCAACCTTATCTGCGACACTCTCAGCCTTTAACACAACAGCACTGTGAGCTGCAAAAATACATATTAATTGAAGCATGTATTGGCACACAACTTCATTGGAGAGGCATTTTTAAAAATAGAATTTTTCTGAAAACAGTACTAGGAAGCAATTTAAAGATAAATATTACTACCTTTCAAAACAGTCTTATATGGAATCTTGCTAGTTAACTTGAAAACAAGACTAGGTACTTTAGAATCTGGTCCATTTGCTTTTTTGTTCTTGGAACCTTTTGAAGGTGCTTCCTCTTCATCAGAAATTTCCTCTATATTGCATTCCTGAGTGATTCATTGAAATATTCAGAGACAAAGGCATTAAAGTGCAAAGCATGCTAAATGACACCAATATGCTCATCAAGTTCAAACTCATAGTTGGGGAAGAAGTGAGCAAAAGTCAAATAACTAAAAATTCATTGAATATGAGTTAATTGTGGGAAAATCAATGACTTTCATAGGATCCAATTCAAGCTATATGTCTATTATAAATAGTAAGAAATTGAGAGAACAGAAGAATCACAACTTCAAAAGTGCTGAACTACATTTAAATTCACTTAAATCCAAGCTCTTAAGACAAGTTGATCATATGAATCATGATCAAATGGTTTTCATTTCTTCATCTTATTGATCTCCTTGTTCTTAGATTGTAACATTTGGAGATCTTGTATACCTACTTGTACTTTGTTCTGTTTTTTAAGAACTTCTTACTTATCAAAAACTATATTCATAGAAAATTTACCCTATTGGCATTGAAGTTGAAAAATAAAATTCAGTAAAAATAACTCTCTTATTATGGACATGTTCACATAAATAAACCCACTTTAACTCATATTCAACTCAGTTAAGCCTTAAACCCAATTAATTAGGATCATCTATATCGATCCTTCTATGCCACTTGACCCTAACTAGGGCCATGTGCCCACTTACATATCTAATAACCATATTGTTTTCATTATAACATGTATCCACATCATTTTTAGCTACCCATTTGTCCTTTCTACTCATCGCATTGGTGCAAATGCAAATCTTCATTGCACATGTCCAAACCATTTCAAACGACTCTGCCTCATTTTATCCTCAATTGCATTCATACACAAGAACAAGAGCAAGAGAAGCAAAGATTTTACCAACTGGTCCCACAAGGGTATATTTTTTTCCAATCCTAATAACCCTATGGAAACATTAACAACCCTATCCAAGTTTCTCTTTCCCTCTCTCTATTCTCGGGTAGATAAAAACACTGCTTAAAATGTACTTTTCAATTGGTGGCACCAATTGAGGAGCAAAGATGGTTGTTCCTGGGTATGACTCTGATTTGAATCCACCTCATTTTAATACACCTAGTTTATTTTTAAAAGGATAAGTAGCTTAATTTGTAAAAATAAATAAATAAATAACTGGGACTATTTGTTCCAATCCATGTCAAATATACATTTTTTTTTTCAGGTATTAAAAATCAGACACCATGTACCCCAGGTTTGCAACAAGATTATACACTTTTTGCATGTGAGGCGTTGTAATGTTTAAATATTGATTTTAGTGTAGGCTGGAATTTTCTTTTTGTCTATCACATTTTTCTTCCAATAACAGGGATCTATCTAACAATTATGTGGATCATTAAAATAGTCGCATAAATCTTGAGAACCATGAAACTTCTATATATGAACTTGATAGAACCAGTACTTGCTACAGTATTTACAAAAACAGGAATAGAGATGAAACTACTGATTTGCAAAGAATACCGAGAACCTGCTATGGACACACAGAACTGCGAGTCTGCAATATAACCTCATTTAAGTAAACGAAAACCACCAATTTTATATTAATATGTACTTGCAAAACCAGAAATTTACACAAATATATGATGTATTCGGCCAACATGTTCAGAACAAGAATATCATATAACAAAAAGGGGAAACTAAAAGAAGAAAAAAATTTCTAAAAATTTGTGTCTCTTTTTGGGGGTGGGGGTGGGTCAAGAAATAGCCAGAAGAGAAGTAAACAGTAAAACAAAGTCTTTGAATATGCTGTCCAACATCAGAATCCATTGCTGCAAGCATCCCAAGAAACTAACAAGAAATTCATACCTCCAAGGTGATGACTCCACGAAAATGTCTTTCCTCTTGTTTTTTAGTGTATCCAAGCTGCAATATAAAGCTAAATTAAAACATATTACATCAACTAAAAAAATTTCTCGATATTACAAAACAATGGAAATGATAGAGATAAGAACAATTGAATTCAGAGTCCTAATAAGGGAGATGACACATTTTTAATTGAAGTCTAAAAGTGTGCCTAAGGACTAAGGTCTTTCAGAGCCTAACAAAACACAAAGGCATAAGCCAGAGTTAAATGAAGTGCAGTTTGCAGGCATAAAACTAAATAATGACAGAAGGAGATGGAACAGTTTAACTTAACAAATGCAATGATCCAAACACTTATATTCCAAACTAAACGAAATCAATTTAAATCACTCAAGCGCCTCGCTCTCTAATGTGTTCAGATTCAAAATGAACTAAAAAATCCAACAATTCAGACATTTGAAATTTAAAACTATGTGAACAGCATGATGCAGAGTAGAGCTAGGGTTAGTTGAAAGAAAATCAGGGTTTAGGATTCATTTCATTTACATTAATTCTATAACGTCTAACAACAATCATCATAAAATTGATTAAATAAAAACAATGCATGTCATGGTGAAATGGTTAACTACAACCAAATGGTTACAACAGAGTTATACAAGTATTAGTCAACAGAAAACAAAAATGTGTGCAAGTATTTGCACCTTGACCTTTTGCAAAAACATGCATCCCTGTGTGCATAAAGAATGCCTCATTGAAGGTGCCCAAGCTTTGGGTGGCAATATGAGAGCCTTATTTTTCCTTAGGCCTCAAACATTGCCTATGTGCACTTTGGATAAGTTTTTTAAAAGAACCCCATGAACATGACTGTCACATGAAAAAACCAAAAGGATGCAACACCAAAAGGTGCCAAACAGTTGAGTTACAAGGCTCTTGGCAAAAGGATGCAACAAAATAATTAATAAACACAAGAGTAGGGGATAGATAACCCAGGAGTCAGCACCTAGGCTTGCTTGGAATTAGCATCAAGTAAGAGAGAACAAACCTAGGAGTCAATATGTAGGACTTGGCTTGGAGTTGCAAAAAAAACTTTAGAAAATTCCTAGAGAACTTTCAATAATCAATCAAATTGTAAACTTTCTCCATAGGAGTACAATACTGTACTTATATAGACTAAGGCTTATCCCTAATTCTAGTTGACTTAAGAAAACCTAATTCTTGTTGATTTGAGGAATCCCAACTATTGACTACTAAGACTCCAACCGAAATACAATTGGCTTCCACAATTAAATAAAACTAATTAAAATAATATTTCGTTGCACTTCCTGCACCAAGGAGACAATCTATTCTTCGGTTGTCAGAATTAAATACAATTCTAATCATACCATTCCTCACAAATTTGATCTTAGATTTTTATTAATAAATACAAGGATATCACAAGTGTTCTTCATTAAAGGTGCCTAAGAGTTGAATAGAAATAGATGAGCCTTGTTTTACCTTCAGCTTCAAACCATGTCTATGTGCACCTTTGTCAAGTGTCTTAAAAGAACAAATAAACATGAGACAGTCAATTCACATGCTTTTCTTTTGTCAGTATTAAAAACAATTCTAATCATACCATGCCACAGAGATTTACTGTAAGGTTTTTGTTAATATACATGAATAAGGATAAATTAAGCGTGGGAGAATCAAAGATTACATAAGAAACAGGACAAAAAATTGCAAAATATCCATGCAATATTAAGCAAGGTAATAAACCAAACAGATTAGACCACTAACCTTTCCAGTTTTCTCATTTAAAACAAACCACCGTCTACTCCACCCATTTGTTTTGGCACTTTTCTTCAATAAAAATCCTGAAAATACAGAGCAAGTATCAATTACAAGAAGCAGGATCTCCATGATCAAGAGAAGGTTGAAGGGTAAACCCTTAGGCCTTAGAAGAAACTAATAAATTAAAATTCCTTAGTCCTACATCCTTGGAATCAACATGTGCAACAAATTAAGCGTGTTAGAGAGAATACTCTCTTGTATTCTTCTAAAAGATACCATTGGTGAGGTGTCCCTACCACTTGTCAGTAACATAGTATTCTGTCATATTTGTAAATGCTCCTAATAATGGAGATCGATTGGGTGAGGGTGCAATATAGAAAAAAAGTTCCTATTCATATTTTCTGTTATTATCTTCTCTTCTCAAATTTATTAACCGGTAGAGGTATCAGAACAAGTGATTTGAATTGTTCCCTTGCCTCTGGTTCTCATTTCTGTCTCCTTCTCATTTTCTCTTTCCTTTCTTTCTTTCCATTTATTGTTCCTTTTTCTTCAGACTGCTCTGTTGGTTGATTTGGGTTAAAACGTTTGTTGATTTGTCTGGTGTTGGTAAGGGTATGAAGACATTGCAAAGGACTTCTGTCTTCATCACCATTGTCACCATCAACAATAAAACCATGTCCTTGGTTGCTGTGTTTGTTGCTTCTTGATACTCTGAATGTCACTCCTAGTTTATCAGCATTGTCTGGAGATTTCTATTAGATTTGTGAAGGTTCACAGCAGTTTCAACAGTCAAAGTGGTTTATGATTTGAATGGCAATGAGTTTGTGGGTTTTTCGGTCATCATTGATTTATGTTCTTGCAGGTGCAGTAGTCGGAAGTTTCTGAGAGTCACTGATGTCAACGCTTGACAACTAATTATGTATAATTTAACATATAATTAAGAAAATGAAAAACTTTTTAGATCAAAAGTTACATTTTTCAAACTGATTATACTCATACCTGCTGTTATCTCGCCACCAGGCCCAGCAGTCTTCAAGGCTGATCCCTCTTGTACATCCTTCTCTTGCTGACCAGATTTCTCTTTCATTGATTTTAAGCTTCCACCAGTTTGTTCCCCTGTTTGAGGACTGGTGGCCTATCCATGGAAACCAAGAAGACATAATCCATAAATCCAAATAAAAGGAACTTTCATCGTGCATTTGACGGATATAAAATCATCAAAGCACTTATGTGAAATATCATAACTTATAAGCCTCCAATTTATTATAAAGAAAGTCAATATGCCCACACCCTATTCAAAATTGACTGCTCTGCATCAGGTGCCTTTTTGGAAGGTCGGTTTTTCAGCTCTTCTTCACGGCGTTGCCTATCCATTCTGGTCAAGTTAGATACCAACAGATCAGATGACATAATGCCAAACAACACAGAAGCCCAAACAAAAAAACAGAGGAACTCTTTGAAGTACACTAATTAGAAATTATACTACAGCAATGACACGTGCATTAATAATCTGTTCGTTACAGTATATCTTTCATCAAAAAAATCACTAAAATCTCTGTTCATCCCCAAAAAATTATGTGAAGTTGGTCACTGTATTTTTCAAAAAGATTCATGTTAATCTTTTCCCTTATGTCATCTATTCAAGTGACGGAATTTGTTGATGAGTCAATTTTTGATGATGTGGCACCTTTCCAGAATAAAATATATACCAGTCAGCAAAAAATACCATGTGAGTTAGCCTCTCAACCACCATAACCCACTACCATGACGTCAACAAACATCCAATTACACCACACAGCTGAAGGGAATGAACGATCACCTTTGGAACTTAAGTTGATATTCTAACGCTCTATGCATGATTGGATGGCTACATTTCCCATCTACTTGCAAGGTTTTTTACATCACTAACAATAAAATTTCTTCCTTATAAAAAATGTACCATGTCACCCAACCCCATACTCCAGTAAATGGCATAATTAGTTGTACTTATAAAGAGGAAGGATTGCCCATATCAAGAGTACATAAACTAGTCTACCAACAAATTGTCATTTTTTATCAAGCCATTAAGCCTTCTAGAAATGGCTGTGGAGGTTTGGAATCAAGAGGGATCAAATTTGGAATACTTGTGCTTTCCCAAATTGGAATTGGAAAATGCGGTTAAGCTTTTTGATATGCTATATTCTCATTTTCCTTTGAGTGAAGGTGCAGATCATGTCTTGGAGATTAATACAATCTGAAAATTTTAAAGTTCAACCGTTTTATGATGCTTTGAGAGGATCTACGAGTAAAGTCTCCTTGGAAGAGTATTTGGACTGCTAAGGTGCCCCAGAAGTTGCTTTTCTATAATGGCCAGCAGCTTTAGAACAGACTCTAGCTGTGGATAATCTTCCAAAGCAGAACATAGTGATTGTTGATTGGCGTTGTATTTGCAAATGCATTGGGGGAATCAATTGATCATCTTCTACTACATTGCTCAGTGATAAGAGATATTTGGCCATTAGCATTTTCAACATTTGCTGTATCTTGAGTGGTGTTGAAGAATAGATGTCTGTCCTAGGCAGTGTTTTTTTGGGCTCTTTTTCTTTTACTCCACTCTTAGATCTGATTGATTATTGTAATTTAAGAGCTTGATTGTGTTGTTCACATAATATACTCTCTGTGTAATTGGGATTCTTTTTTAAAAAATGTTATTTAACAAAAAAATTGTAACCTTTTAGAATTAGCTTGATCCACTTCCTGTATTTTTTAGGTTTCTCCTCATATCAATAAGGATTTCTTTACTTGTTAAAATAAAATAAAAGGATTTCTCATTGAGCATACCGCCTTTGAACCAGACGGATGAAGTGCTGAGGCGGAACAAAAGCACGCTCCATATCCACTAGTGCTATCACCATTTTTTTTGCCTCATTCTTAAACTCGTCAAGTGCAGCACTTGCAACTGCCACAACCTGATTTTTAAATTTCACAACAGATGAAACATCCAATGATATAGCTACACAAAAAGCTTATGCTTTTTTTCTAAGTACTCAAAAAGCATATGCAAACAGCTGTAAGAAACTATTACCTCTCTCTTAAAAGGAGGATATCTTCCAAGCCCAGGCGTCGCACTTGCAGCGGCAGAAACTATTTCCACAAGTACTCGATGCACCTATTTTAGTAGTCACCCACAAATTAGATTAAATAGTAAAACTGAAATATAAATAGAATGTTTACCTTGCACCCAAATAAAACAATGCCTGATAATAGCAAACAAGAACAAAAACGAAATGTTATTTTCTAGCCACATGTACTCTTTTCTTCCATTCTATTCTATATAAAGTCATAGTTTCTATTACTTCCATAATCTACATGTCCTTTTTTATTACTTCTATTATTGTTATTTTTGGGATTTTGGTCTTCCTCTACCTCTAGTACCCTTTCTCCCTCAAAAAATGTTCCCTGATGAGCATTGGAGGAAAACAAAAATCAAAAGATGACATTTTTGGGAAATGATCAATCTCATTACAAGTTAGCAACCTATGGAATGCTCTCTCTGTTAAAAAAAAAAAACAAAACAAAAAACCTCTTTCTCTTCTAGCTAGTTTAGCTAGGGTCTAATGATCAATTATACAGTGCATACTCTTCACTATTCCGTTCATAAAAAGACACTCCTCTACATCAAGCATAATTGAGTAAGATTCCTGAGAGGACACAAAAGTCCAAAAAAACCTCTTAAGTGGCGTGAGATGAGGGACAACCAAATCCTAAGTCGCACATCACCTAAGTAAGGGGGGAACCCGCACCTTATATAGAGGCCTTGGACTCTAATTGGTAAGTCCTTTTAAGAACTTGAGGAATAAGGTTATGTGTCATTCCCAAAGAGGACAATGTCTTGCCAATGATGAGTTAGGGTGTGACAAAATGGAATCAAAGCAGACCCCACTGCGACCAGATGGTGGGTCCCAAATTTGTAAGTTTTTAGTGTTTTTTTTTTTCTTTTGGTTTGAATTGCACCCAAGGAATAAATTTTTTTTTTTTTTTTTTAAAAAAAGCCATAGGCTGTTTAATGAAATAGACACAAATTGATATAAATTCAAGGTAGGCCATTCTTGTTATACCAAATAAAAATTTAATCACATGTACACATGCCATAATTACATGCTCTTAGTGAATATAGACATTTATACATATCTGCAAGCCCTTGTATTTCCTGTTAAATTTTAATTAAAAATCACTACCAAATAGAGCTTCCTTTGAACCAAAGACTGAGTTACATGCCTAAAAAAATGAAAGACCACAAACATAAGCCTAACATTTGCAAACATTAACAAAACCTTTTTTTTTTTTTTGTTGATAAGTAATGTAAATATTATCCATATCATAAAAAGGAGTCACCCAAGTACACAAGAAGAATACAACTAAGGATAGAGTAGAAACAAGAATAAACCCCAATGTACATCAGAGTACCTCCTCGACACATAAACGAGATGGTTCCTTTGCCAGTTCTAGGACGCCTTTTATTAACGACCTCAAACCTTTCTCTGGAGATATAAGATAAGGTTGATAACCATCTGCTTCTAGGACAATCTAATAAAATTGAAAAGTGCCATATCAAAAGCAAAGCACCTGAAAACATTACAAGTCAAAAACAGAACAAAAGGAGAATGAAATAAGAAAAAGAGACTCTACCCTTTTGACATTGTTTATGTCAAAATGCCTGTCCAAGGGGAGCTGCTTGATCCTGTTAGGAAAATTTCCCTCAAAACTAGCAACAACTTTCCAACCACTACCCTGCAAAGAAAATTTGTGAACAGAACTAAGTATTTGTGGTAGGACACAATTCTTGCAACAGTACGCATCAGCGGCAGTGTATTTGTAAAATTGAACATCAAATTTCAAGATCATGACAACAAAGAAGTGGCAGAAAAACAACAAATCAAACAACCATCCCTATGCACAGTAGGAATCAGGATAACAGATTTGTACCAATTAAAATAATGCAATGCCAGGATTACTGTTAGGCCTATAGGAAGTCAAATGGCAACCAAACGTTAACTTGAATAGCACTATGATATTTGACCAGGCACTCTTATTAGGCTGTAAAAATATCTAACAAGGGGGATGCATACTTCTCAATTTTAGACACATATACTAGGCCTTTGGCATAACAACCAGTTGGAGATATATACATTCTTCCTTATGTGTCATTTGGCAAATATTTTGCATTACTGACATAAGATTATAATGAGCTACATTTGAAAGAAATTACTGACCTCACCACCTGTGATATGTAGGAGAAATTTGTCCTCAAATTCACGGCACAGTTGCAAGGCTATAGCTCTTGTACCTTCAGCACTATTAACCATTTGTTCACCAAGTCTAACTAATTCATCCTGAACAATTTGAGACTTCCCCTGAAGACTGCAGTATTGTCAAAAGGATGAAAGTATCAATAAAGTAATGAAGGTTCCAAAATTCCAGTTACAAATAAAAACTATAGACAATAAGACCCCACCTAAGTACACCCATTCATAAGCATTTTAACTAGATTGGTTTTTGAATGAGAATGATCCAGACCCCCAAACTTTAAAAAGGAAGAGAGAGTGGCAGTGTAACTATGCAACTACAGAACAAAAATTAGCTCTTCATAACAGACCTGTCTCATAAAAGGTTTATGAGTACATAGAAAAAGAAATAATTCCATGTGCTTTGTCATTAAGCTTGCTGACCCAAATATCTAGGAAGTATCTGAGAAAAGACTCTGAGAAGCAGGAAAGAACTTCAAATTTGATAACTCACCACTCAACTAGGTTAGCTTGCCCCTTGTAAACAATGATGATAATTAAATAAGTAATAAATCCTAGTTCAGCTTGCATTTAGTAACATATGAGCTAATGAAAACAGACAACTATCAAATCATAATTGAAACCCAACTTCAATCTGGTCGTCTGCATATTGTAATATATGCAATAGCACGGACTTCAAATTGGCACAACAGTACTAGTCTGGACACGCTGGATAACATTAATAGAATGTTATTTACCACAAAGATCATCCATAAAATTCTCACCACTATTCTTCCAAGACAGTCTTCCCGGAGAAACAAAGGCAAAAGGAAACAAAAACAAAGTAGACATACTTTATCAATGTAACAGATTTTAGCAAAAGCAGCACAACTATAATAAACTGAAGTACTGAACAATCCTCGCCCCAATCTAGCAATTATTAATAGTTATTCAAAATAATCTATTCATTTCCAGAAAAGGAAAAGTATCAATAAGAAAAATAAACTTAGCCACAAAATTGTATGCAGCAATGAAAAAAAGAACAGATAGAACAGTTATGACAAACTTCTATCTTAACAGAACTTTAACTTCAAAAACAGAAGATCAAGAGCAGATGAAGGGGAAAAACTTACCCAGAAAGAAGATTTGGCAGTCTGAGTTTCATACGGTTACGAATCTGGCCAGCAAGGGCCTCCACCAAAGCTACTCTACCCAGCTTGCTTTGAGGAGCTCCAGTCAAAATAGATTTTAAACTTTCACTCTCAGCTCGCCAAGCAGTTTCTAAAGAATTCTCAGAACCAGCACCAGACTGTGCTGAAGCTAAAGAAACAGATTGACCAATTAAAGCAACCCAAGGTATATCAGATGTCTTTGGTGGTCCCTGATTCAGTAGGAGAGCCTGAACAGCTGCAAGTGCTTTCGGTTCTGAAGCTGCTTGATCAATTTTACTAATAATGCCAACCGTTCTAGTGCCTGCAGTCAACCCAAAAATAAAAGGGGATAAAAATAAAAACTAATAAAATATCATTAAAAAAGGATGTGCAAAAAATAACAAACTTGAAATAAATGAAGAATGTTTTTTAAAGAAATTAGAAAATGCAAGCTTAACAATGAAAAACCCACTGTCTGCATCAAATTCCTTCACTATTTTAAGGGCTCGAGACAATGAAATTTCTGGCGCCTGAGTTGCAGGAATTACAACTAGCAAAATAGCATCATTGTGTTCAACATATTCGCTGATCTGCGTAAAATAAGTAGAAAAGTAATAATTATTTAAATGAAGTTCCAAGAGAACCTTAAAAATTGAATATACATCAGAAGCATTATTAAAAACAACCATACCGTGTTCAATCTACTCCAAGAAGAATTAGCAAGGACCCAAAAAATAAAAATAACTTCTACTAAATTCGAAACAAAAGAGAAGACCACTTACAGCCACTCACCATTGAATCATCCATAATTCGTTGATCCAATCCCGGTAAGTCAATCAATTTCAATGGTGGAGCTGAGCATATAAAAGAAACCTATTAAAGAGTGCAATGTGTTGTGATACAAGTACATTTGCATGCATAAGTACCCACATACACATACATAAAGAGTCATACAGTCAGATATATGTAAGTACATACTACATGCTTACCTATAGATATACATGTGTTACATATGCATAGGATGTACATGTGTGTGTGTACACAAACAACCAGCATTCATCCCAAATGAGCTATGTGCTTCAACGAGGGAATACTCTGGTTCTAACCTAGAGTGAAGAGTGGTCACAATATCTAACTCAATGCGACAGAGAGCAGTCAACTATTCAACCAGATTCAGAAAATAATTACCCTAGTGGCACAGTCATAACAACAAAAACAACAATAACAACCAAGCCTCAGTCCCAAAATTTTTGGGGTCAACAAGAGATCCTCAATACACAAGTCAGGATTGACCACATGAGTTCTTTTCAGTCATTCTATTCTATCTGAAGTTAGTCTCTGTTACTTCCTTAATTAACATATCTTTTTTTACTACTTCTATTAATATTATTTTTGGCTTTTCTCTATCTTTTTCATTCCCTCAACTTAAATACCTCACTCTTTTTCACTAATGCATTAACCACTCTCCTCTAAAAATGAAAAACCATCTCAAGCAACTCTTATCGTCAATAGAGGTCACCCCTATCTTTAAGCAAATTTCCTTATTTCAAATCCAATCCTTCTATGTTTTTTCATTTGTACATCTCAACAATCTCATTGCAGCTACAGTCATTTTACCAGGAGTATAAATGTTGGTATTGAGGTTTGAGCAGTCCCAGGATGTTCAAAACTTCAGTTTTGACCCAAAAACTTTAATCATTTAGATCTGTCCTTACTGTTTTGACTAAAGGACAAATGTTTCCTTTCTTTTAAGATAAACAAATCAAAGTAATGTCTGATAAAGCTATGCTTTATAGTTGTACAATAAAGCTAATGAAGTTGTAAATAAATAAAAAGTTGGACAAAGTAATGTCAAACCTTTTTAAGGTTATTCCATGTTTCTCTTTTAGTTCTGACTTCTAGTAGTAGGTTCTCACAAATTACAGTATCAAGGGAAGGGGGTGGGGGGTGTGGGGGGACAATATCATAATAAAAGCAAGGACCAACCTGTACTAGTACGAAGTTTCAGGTATATTTCATCACGACTCCTGCCCGATGAACTCTTGCTTAGCCTATCCTGTAGAGAATGCCGAATAGCACCTGCAATCCATCAAATTGAAAAACTTAAAATTATCAGAGGCAGCACAAGACCAATCCATGAGTCTCTTCTAAGGTCATAAATATGAAATATAAAAACAGTACCATTGACACGCATTTACAACATAACAAAGTACATCCAAAATACATAACAACAGACAAACAACAAAGTAGCAGTTTATTGAAAGAACTTACTTGCAGAAACCTGTTGAGATTTATTGTCAATCTGCAAGACAATTGATTTGCTGCTTAAAGAGCTATCCCTGTTTAAATCAATGCTTATGGGAGCCCTAGTCGCACCATTTTCACCGGTTGGCTGTTGATCATATGTTACAGCAAATAAACCAATAATAAGGATTAGAAAAAAAAAAAAATACTCACATTAGTAGAAGTCCATCAAATAAAGATAAAATTGTTATGACGCTCAAACCAAATATGACTTACCAAAACAGGATGTCCTATTAAACTGTTCAAAACTGCAGATTTACCAGCACCCTGACCAATGTGTCCACAGGAAGGCATATATTAAAATTCCAAAAGTAATGACTTTCAAAAGGGTAAAAAATTAAAAATAAAAAATCGCACACTGCAATACTTTCTCCGTCATTTTTTTTCTTTCTCACGATAAGTTACTAGTCCCACGCCTCTAGAATCATGCACCCATACAAGATAGAACATGTAAATTCACCCTACACATGTTATTTATGAAGAGCGAATATGCCATTTGGCCCAAAGACAATTGACATATTTGGAGCTTCTTTTTAAGGCATTGGTTATCTAGCTTCCAGAAGAGATTTATAAAAATCCTCGCCCTATCTATTAATAGAGAAAATAAAGGGAAGGCTGAGTTAAGGAGGAACAAGTTAGCTCATAAGTCTGTTTACGACAGGTAAGGAAAGGAAAGGAAGGTATACATTAACCACTAAAAGAGAAAAATCTCACTATTGGCTAGATTTAGCCACTTTAGTCCAAGATATAGAGAACTAGGATTAGAAACAGCCTTCGCCATTTTTTTTTTTTTTTTGATAGATAACGAAAAAATTTATTAATAAAGAAAAAGCCAACCTGAGTACATTGGGGATGTACTGTGGGGGCAAAAATCAAGAACCAAAATTACAATGATCAGCCTTCGCCATATATAAGTAACAAATCTAACATCGTGAAGTTTCATTTTAAGCATGAACTTACCAAGTTAGGCTCCTCTAAGAAACAAACTTGACCCAACAAAGCATAAATCCCAACTCACTATATAGATCTTTTTATACCACTCAGCCCTCTCTAGGATCATGTCATACTCATCATTCACCTTTCTCAAAACCATGTCTTTACTTACAACTTTGACCAATATCGTTTTCGGCCTCCCTTTTTAACCTTTCTGCTCCTCCCTCACCAATATAATCATTCTCTCAAAAACAAAACGAAAAACCGAGCTAATGATATTACAAATTTAATGTTGGTTGTATAAAAATCCATTTTACATTTTGAAATCTTTACTCTCACACTAAAGATTCCAAAACATTTCCATATCGCAATCTCTACTAGCTTACAACAAACATGGGCGCGCGCACACACACACACACATAAAGCTTTAGAAAGCCGCTGGATCACAAAGATCCATTCCCCTCACACACACACACATTACAAAATTCACAATCCATGTACGCTTTTTACGAGAATTCTTGGACTCTCACTCTAAGATTTCCCCAACTAGTTTGGTTCGGAAGGCCATTGGATCCAGGGATCCATTCCTCACATCACAAACACATATAACCTTATAAACGCAAAACCTATATGTAGTTAGAGAGAGAGGGGAAGGTACATACGACATTGCCGAGAACGACGACGTTGAGGAAGGAGGAAGGGCGTTTGGATGAGGATGAAGACGATGAGGATGAGGATTCATCGACATCTTCGTCGGCGAGGAGCGCAGAGGCTTGGCGCATAGAGTCGGAGAGCTGAGCCAATTCTTCGATGGCCTCCATTTTCTCAGACTGGTTTTTTTCAAAGTAATACAAATTCAGAGAGAGAGAGAAAGAGATCGGAGATTCGGAGACAGTGAATGAAATTTGGAATTGAAAATTTTCTGAGAGAGGCAGAGAGATTGAAATGAGAAGATTGGGATCGAAGTTGGGGGGGAATTAGGGTTTGATGATGAGATTCAAAATGGAAAGTTTGGGAAATGAAATGAGAGAGAGAGAGAGAGAGAGAGATGGTTCTCTTTCTGTTGTTGCTGTTGTGGTTGGGTTGGTTGTGAGAGTTGTGTGACAGGTTTGTGGGGTGATGGAACAGGAACTCTCTTTTAACCAAACTGTCACAAGAGAGGAAGAGAGAGAAGTTACTAAAATTAAATTTCAATTTCAATTTCAAACTCTCTCTCTCTCCTCAATGTGTGTCCTTTTCCTCTTTTTATTTTTTTTTCTTTTACAAAAATATTGTTTTTATCCCCAAAAAAAAAAATTTGAACTTTGAAGTTTCATATCATTAAAAAATTGGAGTATATAAAATATAAAATAAAAATCATCCCTAAACCCTACTGTTGTACTTTTTGTCCACATTAACACCTCAAATTATGTAAGATTGAATTTTGAACTTGTGTGTGTTGTGCAACATGCAAGAATCTCCCAATTACAAATTGGAAAAAGTTAATGGATAGATCATTAGTTTAAGTAACATTTTTTAAAATTTTTTATTAAAAAATACAATTAATTTTGTTTACAACTTTTTATATTTTGATTATCTTACGTAATAATAGTCTCAAAACTTTTTTAAAATAATTTATTAACAATTGTCTTAATGATACGCATTAATACGACTCTTACAAGTTTAATAAAGAGCTTTTTTAGGTATAAGTGCTAACACTTTCCTTAATAATAAGTAGCTCTCTTTTTTGTTATAAGTGCTATCATAATTCGTTGCAAATGATAACAAAAGAACAAAACAAACCTACTAACACAATGTGACTCGGCACACTATATTATAACATGACCTTTCCAAGAATATCAACAATTTAAATGAAAGAGATTACAATACTCTAAATTATGCAAATTTGATCGTTATTATGCACAAGGGCAGAAGTCTGTATAAGGGTGCCCCCCCAATTTTGAAAATTTTTTAAAATACATATACAATTATTTTAAGTTTTCAAAATTTAGTCTACAAAAATAAGAGTTAGCCTCCCCAAATATTTGAATTAGTCTATAACTCTAAAAAAATAATTGGTCTAATAGTTATAGAAATATAATTTTATTTTTAATTCTATTTTTTATTGTAAAATATGATCTTATATTTGTTAAATATTAAGTTTGGTATAAAACATGTTTGAATTTATTTTTTTCAACCCGTTATGTGGCGATTAACAAGTCAGTGACTCATTAAAAAAAATTTATCACTAAAACTACACATAAAATGTATCTTTAATTGCCACATAATGGGTTAGAACAAGACAGCTTTAAATATGTTTAGAGCCTAACTTATTCCTCTAAGTTTTAGATCATTCATGTTTTTAAAAAATTTATTAGTTCAATTGGAAGATTTTTTACATACTTTAGTGTAAAATTTAATAATTTGTATTTAAAATGAAACTTTTTAAGAATTTCACTATGAAAATGGAAAAAATGAATTTTATTTTATAAAAGATTGCCATAAAAAATAATTTTAATTAAAAATGCCATGCTCTTTTTTTTTTTTTTGGTTGGGTGTGTGTATTATATAATTTATCAAATAAAAAAGTATGTGTATATAATAAAAAAGCATGTGTGTGTGTGTGTATATATATATATATATATATGTATGTGTGAGGGTTGTCTTGACAAATATATTAGCGTCGCAACTTAGCTCCCCAAACAAAAATTCATAACTCTGCTCCTAATTGTGCGAGTGGATCTCATATGGTATAAATGTGTTATGTTGTAACTTTGAGCTTCCAAGTTCCCATGCCAAAGCAAACTAATTAATCTAAATTTTAACTTCAAAAAAAAAAAAAAAAAATTTAGCATTTCCCATATTCAACATCCAAAAACTAAAGTCCTTTTATACTAATAGCTCCAATATTTATGCTGGATATGCATACTCAAACTCAAACTCAAACTCATAACTCTAATCAAAAGTAAAATACCCAATCTCACAACATAGTGCTTCATGAGCCTGACACATAAAAGAATTCAAAAATAGATATAAATTAATCATCAAACAATGTCACAATGACATTCGCGTAAACATAGATATAAAGTTGATGAAAGACGAAGGACAAAACGTGTAACGTGTTTAATAGTTACGAAAGAAAAACGAAGTTCAACCAAACTCTAAAGATGAAAGTAATATTTTTTATAATTTTTATAAGTACTTTTTGTATTTAAATTTGATTCAAATTTAGACTTCCATCTCAAAATTTTCAAAATTACAATTGCATATTTGAAATTTTTTTATGTTAGCAACTTCATTATTTCATATATTTTCTATTAAATTTAATTAATGTCACATTAGCCTTTTAGCTGTAATAAACAAAATATATGCCTTTAAAATGAAAAATTTTTAAATTTGAATGATAAAAAAAAAAAAATCAAATTTAGAACAAGTTTTAATCACCAAAATTGCAGTTCAACAGAAATTTAGGAGCTGTTTGGATTTTCAGTTTCCATAACTCATAACTTAAAAATTGTGAGATCCATGGCTGAGAAGTTCGTTTGAATTTTCATAATTCTGTTTCAAGTTTTTATTTCCATCACTCAATTCTCTAATTTTTTAGTGATAAATTATGGAAACTGAAAACACATTTTAGGTGTTTTCAGTTTCCATAACTCTGTTTTCAATAGCATTTTGGTAATTAAACACACATAGAGGGACCCACTAGTCAGGGTCAGCCGCAACTTTTGACCTTTTTTTTTTCTTTCTTCTCCATTGTACTTCAGTTGTTCTTTCTTCTTTTCTTTTTTTTCTTCCTTTTTGCTCTTGTCAGTGCGTTCTTCCTTTTTTTTTTTTTTTTTTTTTGTTCTTCATCACATAATATTTTTGGTCTTTGCTTAGTTCTTTCTTTCTTTTTCTTTTTTTTTTTCCTTCTTCTTTCACTAGTCTACGTTGGCTGGTTATTTTTTTCCCCTTCTTCTTTCACTAGGTTCGGGTTTCTAGTTTTTTTTTTTTTTTTCTTCTTCTTTCACTAGGTTCAATGAGTTTGAGTTTCTTGTTATTTTTTTTTTTTTTCACTGGGTTCGGTGAGTTTGGGTACGGGAGTTGAAGGAAAAAAAAAAGTAAAAATTGCACCAAGTTACAAGTATGGGGCCCACAAATAGTTGAAAATTTTGATTAATGATAAGTTGAGTGATTGTGCCAAACATACTTTGTATAGAGTGATGTGGTATTTTAAATGATGAGTGATGAGTGACAGAAATTAATTAAAGAGTGCTAAGTGTTGAAAAAAAGAAAAAATCAAACAAGGCCTCAGATTCTCTCTCTCCCTAATCATTTATTTTTGAATCCCAATGTACAATAAATTAAAGCACAGTTTACAGCTTGGCTTCTTCATTTTTATTTATTTATTGATGAACAGTTTCTTCCATTTGGGCTAACTCCTGTTTGCCCTTTGTCATTTACAAATAAGGCCAGCCGTGCATTCACATTATATACATGACCGCTGCACACAATATTGGTACTTTGTTTTATAATCTTCGATGATATTGATCAAATAGAAACAGAAACACATTGGTACTTGGTAAAATATGATGTGTTTGGTGAAGTATTTTAAATAACGGTTTTCAGTATTTAAATAATATTTTTTTTTTTTTTACTCATACGTATTTTCAAAAAATACAGACAATATTATTAGAACAACATTACCAAACGCCCCCTTAATATCCTAGACTAATGATAAAATCCAACCATTAGAAGCAAACCCATAAGTTAAAACTATCTCTTAAAATATATATATATATATATATTAGTGGTCACATCGTAATACTGCGAAGTGAAAAATAAGTGTATATTTTATGATTAAATTCCTCTCATGATAAGTTTGTAAGAAATTTTGTAAGAAATTAGTGTTTTTAACAAAAACGTTTAGAGTTCAAATCTTTCAACTCGTTGATCAAATTATCCACACACAAAAAAAAAAAAAAGAATAACCACTACCATTATGTACTTATGACTAAACACTCCCTGATCAAGTTGGAATCTTGTATGTTAGTATAATTAAACTCAAACACTCCGTCCTCTTTTCGGTTCAATTAAAAATAAAAAAATGATACAAAAGTTATCTCTCTTTTTAACTGTTTGCTTAATAACAATTATGCAGCCAATGACCTATATATCAACTGATACTTCCTAGAAAAAGAAGAAAGAAAGCTAATGGTCATAGCAGCAACAACAAAAACGCAGCTAATCCTTGCACATATGTTGATTTTTAAATACTTTTTTTTTTGGGTTACATGAGTCTTCCATTTCCAAGAAATGGCAAAACCAATTATAAAAAAATGATAATAGCTTTTAAAGTGATGATACAGATCCGTTGTGTAAATTGCTCACTCTACTTCTTAGGCTGAAATTGTGGGTAAAGTCCCAATACATGCTCTGACATGAAGTCATGCCGCGTCAAGATTCCAACAACTGGAGGCCTCTGCAAAATACAAATATTTCACAGTGGATATTACTATTTGTGTGAGCTTCAAATATATTTTGATGGGAACTTCCAAAAGGTTGACAAAGGGACAAAAGATGCAATGTCCATTTGAAAATAACACCACAAAATGCATGTGTGTATTACTGCAGCAGTTTCCATTCACAACTTTTAACTCCTTTTTGAAAATTAGAAAATTGAGTTACTGCATGAAGTTTGCGATTCCCAAGGCAAATAGATCAATTAGAAAGACAACATGTACCCACCTATTACATGTTCCACATGCCATATTCACAAAAATTGGCGACTCTTTTGTACTTAAGCTTATAAAAGTCATACCCCGAATACAAAACTCGTACTTTTATGGGGTCTAAGAGAGATGATTGATAGATAGTCTTACCCTCCAAAATTATTTTTTGGAAAGGCTGATTCTCGGAATCACAAATTGTTGTTACAAAACTAGCCTTGAGTAATTGAATATGCACACATATACACACACATGCTTACAAGCTTAACATGAATGTGCATCTACTAGACATGTATATTTGCATGAGAGAGAGATCTTACCCCGGGCATCTTTGGGGTAACCAACATGTGCCTGAGGCCAAGCTGTCGAAAGAGAACTGCAGCTTTTGCAAGAGACATTGTCTCAACTACTGCGTATGGGGACGTATTAACTATGGGATGGAGATCAACATACATCTCAAGTTCCTCTTCCTTGATGTCTAAATCCTCCAGCTTGACCCCCTTGCCTGATCCTGCCTTATCAAAATCTTGTGCATTGAACGTCCTCAACATGTTAGATCCAATTGCCTTCCTCTGCTTTGTGAACTTCTTTCCTTTAAGCAACACCAGCAGATGAGACCTCAGAACAAGTCCACACAACTGGGGAGCATCTGAGAATGGTGGCTCATCAATCACAGGGAACCCATTATGCTTTGTTGTTTTTAGAGCATAGAATATATTGGCCACTTTTTCAACCCCAGAAAATGTGACTAATGGACCAGAAACAACATCACTTGCAGTCAAGTTCCTCATGTATGGTTCAGCATGGGCTTCCAAAAAAGGAAACCCCTTCATTTCCACAATTTGGTCATAGACACCCTTGTTGAAACAATCAGCCACAGTTTTTGAAATAAGGAGAACTAGCATTACCAATGGGAGCATTAGTAGACTATTAGTAAGTTCAAGAAGTATCACACAGAGAGAAACAGTCATTCTCATCGTGCCCCCCAAGAAGGATGCGGCTCCAAGTAAGGCAAAGAAGCCCACATCAAGATCAGAGAGAGAACCGAGGAGAGTCCCAACAAGGCGTCCATAAGAAGCCCCGGCAAGTATGACAGGGATGAAGAGCCCAGAGGGAACGGCAATTCCATAGGTAATAATGCCTAAGCAGTATATAGCAGCAAAGAAAACTATAAGAGTAGAGAGCTGAAATTCCTTGTCAAAACCAGAGCTAAATAGGTTGCGTATAGCATCATCATTGGTAGTCATAAACAGGGAAGCAAGATCATTGTAATGGTTAGGTGGACATTGGAATCTTTTGAAGTTTCCATAGCGACCTACAGTGGGGCACTGATCCCCCAAGGAAGCAGGACAAGGAATGCACTTTGATAACCATGGAAGGCCATAAGAACAACAGGAGGTCAAAAGGGAGATGATGATGGCAAGAAGGATTTTAAAAACAGGACCTCTCCTGCAATTCATTCCCAACAGTCAGCAACAGCAAAGCTATAGAAATTCTGTACAGCCAAGATTTTGTTTAGTACACATATTAGCATTTAACTTAGAGAGCAATTAATGTAGTATCCCTAATCTGTTTCGTAGGCATTAATAGCTGACCTTGACTAATAGCCAGCCCCCAAAACAAATTGGGAATAAGGCCTGGTTGTAACTATTAATGCAGTGTGCTTGTGTGCATATGTATGTATGTGTTTATAATTATGTGCATGTGTGCGTGTGCGTGTAATACAGAGGATAATACAGGGATGAATATAACCGGTCTTAAACTCATCAATATAAAGGGAATTTCTAGAACATACTCATTGATGATGCTGTAAGCGCGAAGGACCTTGTCCACAAGATAATTGTAAAGGCTCCCAAAAATGCCTCCAATCATTCCAAGGACTATTACAGCCAGTAGATCTGCAATTCTGTAAGTGGGATTCACTGAATTGACATCAAACATGATGAGGCCTCCTTCCCCAAATAGTCCACATTGTCCACCCCGGCAAAAAACAATGAAAGTCCTCAACACCACTGCTACTACTGCTGTTGTAAAAAATGTCCTCCAAAGAAGAGCACTCCTCCACCTAAAATTTAAATAGAAGAGAGAGGATACTAATTACCTCAAGAAAGAGGGAGAATTAGATCAGTGGATTTACCTCAACCTGGTAAAGTATAAAACTAAACTTTCTGCATTAAAGTATTGGAATTGCTACAAAGCAAGGCAACTGATTTTTGAATGCTAAAAGTTCTCTAAGGTTTCAAGAGAGATCAAATTAGATCAGTAAGTTAAAAGGAGTTATGGACCAATTACACGACGTTTGCAAGCGTTTCAATATTCAAACTAGCCCCTACTTGTTTTTGCTCAAGTACAGCATTTTGCCAATTTTGTACACCAATTGCATGACAAAAAAACATGCCTAGCAAATTAGGCCCCAGGACTCTCAATGAAATAGCCAATATGAATTGAAAAAGATGAAATGAGAGGGAAAAAGCCAAGAAACAGTTTCCTTTTTTTCCCTCTTTTTTGATACTCCCCTTTCCTCCCTCCTTTGGGGCCAAAAATTCAATTATTTAAGCAAAAAAAAAAAAAAAACCTCTAATATAATTTGAGGAGGCCATCACGTGGTTGCTTTCCCCTTTCATATTATTTTTGTTCCAAACTTTAAGCTGGCATCTTTTTAATATATATATATCTGTATGTATCATTCCACCAAAAAAAACTTACCAAGTAAATCTAACAACTCATATGTCTATTTACAGTTTATGTTGAAAATCTAGCATCCGCAAAAATAAGTTATATGACACAAAGAGAGAGAGAGAGAGAGAGAGAGACCAGGAAGCTATTTCTTCTAATGCAAAGAGGACCCCGCCGACTGGGGCACGGAAGGCAGCTGCTACACCAGCAGCAGCACCACAGGTAATTAAATCCCGCCTGTCCAGATCATTTTTGAAGTATCTGAGCCACTTCCAAGTCAAACCATACTTGCGAGAACCACCCTGTCCAAGTAAAGAGGCTATGCAGGCACCAGTGTGTACCATAGGTCCTTCCTTCCCCACAACAAATCCAGCAGCAACTCCAAAAATGGAACCAAAAATCTGCCATGTTTGGATGAACCAATTATTACAAGCTTATTTTCATAATAACTTCTAGTTGGCAGTTGGCTCACAATCGTTATACGCCTTTAGCAGATAACAACTTGACATTTGTGTTGTGATGATAATGAAGGCTTTATATTGATCTCTCTCTTTGACTTTTGGTTCCAGGGTTGGGGAATAAGAACTACTATTTCTGATTGTGATAACATTTTGAATTCCATGAAGTTTCTGATCTTCTAATTAAGTGGATGATCAATAAATCCTAGATGTGTCCACATATCAGAGAGAGAGAGAGAGTCTCAGTTTGTTACTCACCTTCACAAAAAGGGTGCTTGGAGCCAATATAGAATGGGCATCTATACCATTGAGGTAAGCTTTCACCTCAGGTATGCCAGATCCTGCTGCTGCGGGAGAAATGTAGGCACACAGGCCAGCAGCTGCAATGGCCAAAACCATGTTACAACCAGCATATGCTGCAAATGCCTGAAAATACCTGCACTGGAGTTTAAGATCGTGCAATAGTTACTGAATATATCACAAGTATTACAACTTTATGGTATGGGGATTCGCCGACCACGAAAGTTGTTTGAGAAACAAATGCTATTAGTAGGTAACCAGAAAAAAAAAAAATTACACTCTAGGAATTTAAAAAATGTAGTACAGTAAACAATTTGTGCAAAGAACTTCATCTGTTTTCAAGCAAAAACATTTAACATCCATTGCGCATGAAACTCTTTCTAGTACATCCAAGAGAACCTAGAAGAAACATTAAAAAAAAAAAAAATCTAATAAAAAGACATTAAATATTAAGCGAGGGCACTTTGCATCAAGTACCATGTGCTTAAAGTTGCAATATCTCATTTTTGGTTACTGGTTTCCAGCTGCAATCCTAAACTCCTATCTCAGTCTTGAAACATTTTTTTTATTATTAAGTCACACACGTCCAATGGGTTTTGAACCGGCAATATCAACCTCCACACTAGTGAGAGGAAGAAGTGCCATTTGAGCTAAGGCTCATTGGCAATCTCAGTCTTGCAAAATGGACATAGCTAAACATAAACTCAAACATCAACACTGGAGGGTATGCCTCTGGGGTTAAAAGCATCATAAATGTACCCTTCTATTTTCAGTAATTTAATCTCAGAAATTTAACACTAAAGAGGGCCTCGGTTCAAAAAAGGATGTTCTTATAGTTGTCACAAATTCAAAATTCAAATTTTTTAAGCTTTAGTACAAAGGACTAAACCACACAAATATAACTATTAGGTTATGCCTGCAGAATTACAGGAAATACTACAACAACTTCATCCAAGCAAACAAGAAACCAAAAATAAAAGCACTTAAGCAAAATAAATTGAAGGATATAGTGAAGCAAGTAAAGACTTGATTACACTATGAGACTTTGTTAATATTCGATGATAGGTAGACTTACTTATCCTTAAGCATGAGGCTGTTGGTGAACAAAAGTTTGAAACCAGCTATATTCTCAACAGCAAGGTTATTGAAGAAGGCAACGAACCCTGTACCTAAACCGATAATGAGTACAAGGGTCCATTTAAAAAAAACATATTGAAGTATCTCATTTTTTGTTCTAGATCTCCAATCCTGCTTAAAAAGATCATTCTCGATAATCCTGCACAAAACCCACAAAAACCAGTGAGACAGAGACAGAACATGGACAATAGTTAACAATCCTCTTTTTTTTTTTTTTTTTAAAGAGTACTCTTAGAGAGATCTGTAGCATGCTCGAGCTCTCTAAACCAAAACATCACTATGCATATGGGATTATAAACTTGAGAAAGAGATTGCGTTCAACAAGATAGCATCAAAAGACTCATCCGAACAGCAATTTCTAATGAAATGATTGCTATGTCACAGAACATAATCTATCAATTCATTTCCCTAATAATCCAAGGTTGAGGTGATACTTCATATATTTTCTCATTTCTAAATGAAGTAAACCATGCAATCCTGGAAAAATAGATGTACTACATTTTAACTGGCCTTTGTTAAAGTGATTCGCATGCCTTTGAACTTGAATTCCATTAAAAAGAAAATTTTAACCATAAAAGAAGCAGCAAAGCGAATATAGCCTTTTGCTCTAAGAGGAATGAGGGAAAAAGAGTAGATGTTTCAGGTCAGTATAAACGTTGAAGAGCATTTAAGCAGGGAGATGGCTAAAATGCAAAGTAGATTCTAAAAATTTTGGTACTCTAGAGCAAATCACAAACAAAAATTCAACTGGAATATTTTCCCAAATCCCAAAGCATAGTCCTGACCAACCCAAAGGCCAACATAGATAGTAAAATGAGCAAAAAAACATTAATACCAATGTACTTTTAACAACATTATTTGTTATGAAAATCATGTTTCCTCTGAATTGCAGGACTCATATTTGTCATCTTCGCGCACATGCACACCCATGTACAATATACACACTTCAAAGTTTTTCAGAAACAACAACAACAACAACAACTAAAAAATAGAGTAAGCCCTTAATCTATACAGATTTAGTCCTAATTACTAGAAGATACACTGACATCAACCACTGGCCTTTCAAGGTACATCTTCATGAAAATACAGGATTCAGAATCTAATCTAAATCCTTTTTCAGCATTTTCTTTGCAAATAAGTTTCTACTCATAATGCACAAAATATTTCATCATTTTCGGAAACCCAATTACCCAACACAACATATGGTTACTTCTCCCATTCCTTGTCAACCAAAGGGTAATGAAAATAATTGTATAAAAAAAAAGGTAATATAGGAAAACAATACTAAAAAGCACAAAACTCAATTCCATTGAGCCTAATATGATTAATTACCTAAATTTTGTAACTCTTCTTATTGTCTGTTTTGTAACCAACAGAAAAGATGCTGAAAGATAAAGAAAATGCCACAATAAATGGAAAACGCCAACATACTTTCCTCCCACTTTCCTTCTTCTTATTTTCATTTTTTGGTGGCAGAACAGTTTCCCTCTCTTTTGGTCTCCCTCCATCAAAAAACCAAACATAGTGTTTATAAAAGAACTCTGCTTAACTGAACCTCACACAACTTCTTCTTGGCTTGGTCTTTAAGAACCAAAATACCATGATAATACAGTAGACTCAATTATGTTTCTTTTACACATCTTCACTTCCTAGGTAGGCACCCAAAGACTTGCTAAAATAATAGATAATGGCAGCCCAAAGTCAAAACTTTCTTCTTTTTTCCTCCATTTTCTCCCCGACCAACCAACCACACACACATATATACATACATACATATGTATATGCATAAGCATATGCATATATGCAAGTATTGTATAAAAGAGATGCTTAACCTATTAAATGATCCAAATTACACTTGGTATTGGTATAAATTTTATCAATGTTATAACTTACACCCATCATTAACTTTCTAATTCTTTCTCAAAAAAAAATTAACTTTCTAATTGATTTTTTTTTTTTTTAAACACCACCATTGAATTAATTATATTTTCTTCATATACCCTACATACTCACGAAAAATCAAAAAAATCAAAGATCAATATATAACATGCCATCCATAAAATGTTTATAGTCAAATTCTTTGAATTGTAAAATTTTTTAAATCAAACATGAGTTTAACGATCATATAATATATATCACCCCATCAACACAAGATTTAACATAGAGCCAGAAGCTATAACAGATATTAAAATATTAGTTTAAGAAAAAGTCATTAAGTAATGCAATTTTACGTAAAAGTAAAAGCTACACATGGTGAAATATCTATCTCTACATGTGTGTGTATATATATATATATATATAAAAGAAATGGGGTTGATAAGAGAGAGTAGAATAGTACTCGTAGTCGAGGCTTTCAATGGGACAGACATTGGCGCCAATAATGGCGAGTTGAGAGGTCTGGTTGGTTCTCTTGGCATCATGAGGAAGAAGCAGCGGTTCTTTCAGCGAAGACGACGTGATTCTTCTCGACTCAGGTGATGCACTTCTTGATGATGACGACGATGATGGTCCCCTTCTCTCCACACCTATCTCTATATCATTATTATTCTGGACCTCTTCTCTCTCTCCCATCTCTCTATTTCTCTCTTTCTCTCTCTCTAAAACACTACTCTCATTTCATTCCATTTTTCTCTCCAGTACTGTGGAGGAGCAATGGAAAGTTGAGGATTGTTTGTTTGTTTTTTTTTTGTTGTTGTTGTTAAATGCTTTGTTGGATTCTGACCGTTTTGGAAAAGCTTTACTTTTAATATCCAGAGAACGTGAGAGTTTTGTGTTCTGTTTTTGCTTTTTTTTTGGGTTGTGGTTTGTTTTTTTAAGGATAAAATGTAAAATTTACCTTATATTTCAACCGAATTCGTTTTAGTTATCTAACTTTGTTATTCATGTTGTATATCTTAGTCAAATTCCTTTAAATTCATTTTATTTTTTAAATCTGGAAAATATTATTCAATCATTAATTGAATTTTTTTTTAATTTAAAAATTTTTGAAAAAAAAAGGTAAAAATTTGGAGAGTTAATTGTAACATTAAACAATAGTTGATGAAGATGCTTTAATTAGATAAACTTGAAAGTTAGAGAATTGAAATAAATTCTAATGATAGGGTAAGTTTTGTATTTTAGCTAATTTTTAATTATAGCCATCAATTTTATCTTTTATTGTCTATTTTTCTTTTTTAGACAACAAAGTGACATTGCTAAATTAATTCACTTTCTATTCACGAGACATCCCACAAAATGGATAAAACCTAAGATCTTAAGATTTACGGTACGGTTTTCAAGTACATTGAAGATTGAACACACCATCAATATTTGGAATGGACAATTTTTATTTATTTTAGAAAGAAGTTTATTGAACAATTTGGATTTCGTGTTGTGTGATTATTCATTTGTGTATGATTTTGGGACGTTGGATATGTCAGATTAGTTTCATAAACATCATGATATTGAAGATTGTTGACTGTATGTATATATATATATATATATTTTTTTTTTTTTTCAGAGAAGTTTTGGGATGGATGTGTCAGGTTAGTTTCATCAAAACACTGATTTTGAAGATTGTTGATTTTATTTATTTATCTATTTTTCATAAAATTTTAGCAGTGTCTTACTTAAGGTTGTTGATTTTCATCACAATGAATGTTAGGAATAGGAAACAATTGTTGTAATCCCTTTAGTTAGTAAGTTAGTTAGTTAGTTAGTTAGTTGAGATTATGACGAATTAGTTAAAATTTGAGTTAACTTATGGCTTAACTCATAAAGCACATGTTAAATTAACTAGCCAATTATCTTGAACCATGTGAACTAATAAGACTAAAAATAATCTCTTATAAATATATGATTGTAATTTAACATTAGATATTGAAAAATAAACCAATTGCTTTGTGCATCTCTCTCTTAATCTCTCTCTTTCTCTATGGAGGTCTAGGTCCCCTTAAAGTAGCCTACAACAACTATTATTCCCATTTATCATTCTTACTCTTCCACAATTCATATTCCTATTCCAGCAAGTTCTCATCATTTGGTATCAGAGCTGTCGATCTTAAGATGGAAAAATATTGTGATCGACGAGAAATCTTGAAAGAATTACAGCAGATGATTAATGAAGTTTCAAAAAAAGTCAAGGCTATGAAAGAAGAGGTTTCAACATTACAAAAGAATGTTGAGAACATATTCAAAGAAGAGTTACGACCTCTTGATTCGATGGAACTCAAGAGAGAAAATTAAGTTCCAAAGATCCAACACCAATCATGGAGGCGAATAACCATTGTTGGGCTATACACTGTAGAGATCATGATTACAGATATGTCTTATGCTAAAACACCCCAACACCAATTATCTACCAACCACTTAATTAGCTTTACGTCACCATGCAACCTTCTAGGCCTTGCATTATTTCTTCAAATTTGTAATTAATGAATCTAATTATATATTATTGATCATCGAAACACACTCTGCCCATTCTAATTTACTGTGTAATTATACTTCGCTACTGTGTAATGTGTTCAATGTTTATATCAGTAAATAAATAAATATTATCATGATGTAATGGAGAACTTTAAATTCCAATATTTATATCGTAGTTGTCAAAAATCAAGAGTTTTATGGTTCAGGGCATTGTTCCATATTTTAACGGAATATTATGTGGTTTCGGATTCCCCTTTCCCCTTGCTGTTGTAAGCAAAACATATTAGATGTACCCGTATTATATAATTTTTTATCGTCATGGGAATTGAAATAATAATAACTTTTTTTTAAGAATCTGAAACCATAATCTACTCTTACAATTTACTGCACCAAAACTCTAGTCTCAAAACCATAACAACTACTTTCTCAAAAAAAAAAAAAAAAAAAAAAAAAAAACCATAACAACTGTTAAACAAGACACAAAATTACTGATTTTTATCATTTTTAGGTTCAGTTTGCTGTGATGTGCTTTTGATGTGACACATATTACAATAATATGATATTAAAATTTTTGGTTTATTTTATTTTTTCTAACATTACCATAATTTAATATTACAAAATATATCACACAATTTTAATCTCATCACATTTCTAAATAATGTAATGTTGTATTCTTGTATTGAGATTATATTAATATAAAATTACAATAACGTAATATTACAGTGTAATGTAACATCATGACGAACTAAATGCCCCCAAAATGGTCTGATTGGATTAAGAAAAAGGGAGGAAAAAAAGAAAAGAGTAAAGTAAAGTTAACAAGAAATAATCTAATTTTCTGATAACTCTAATCACAGTTGACGCACCTTCCTCCCTTTTAATCCAAACGAAACATTAGTTTTAATGGCCTGAAATGGCCCACAATCACAAAGCTGGAGTGATAACTCGGCTTGGATAGAATACTTGGGGCAGGTCCAACTTGAAGTATACTATTACCAGCCAGCATCCAAAAAAGCCCACATAAGCAAATATGGGCTTTCAGGGACCATTCTAAAGGTTTAACCCTGAGCACCAAGCCCGTTGTTATTTGTTGTGATTTTACACTTCGGTAATGTCCTATTTCACATCAGCAATTAATCAAGAAAAATGTTATAGTATTACTTTCTTAAATTGATGTAACAAGGTAGCTCACATTCTGATTAAATTGTCAATTAATTTTTTAGATTGTGTCGTATGGATGAAAGATATTCTACCACCTATTTATCATGTATAAGGCTAAGTTGGTTTAAATAATCATGGAAGTCTTGTTTCTCAAAAAAAAAAAAAAAATTGATATAACAATAAATATGAGTTGTGAAAATTGAAATTTCAAATAGTATAAAACACTTTAACTTGTTTAGACCCCAAATTTTAAATTACGGCTTAATTGCTTTTACTCAAACTTATTTAAGTGTGGAACAAGAGTAAATGATACACAATAACCGAAACTACTCTCTAAGCTATAACCACAAGCAAAGCAATAAAAATATAAAGTTTAAAGAGTAAGGGAAGAGAGATGCAAACACAAGATGACACTGAGATGTGTTATCGAAGAGGAAACCGAAGTACTTAGCGAAAAACCTCTCTGCGACCTTCCAACCCAAAATCAATCCACTAGTGAATAAAGTTAGAGTACACGAATATCAAAAAGACCCTCCAAGCTTAATCTACCCAATGTACTTGAACCCTCCAAATTCCATCTACCAACGGGTTTCACAGAGTCATGTCTTCACTAGTTATTCAAATCCCACAATTAGCTCCAAATTGCATCTACCAATCAATGGCTTCTTCCAATACTTCCCATACGCATCAAAACTTCTCTCAACACTCGGAATGGGCGAGGTAAATGTTTGGGCTAAAAACCTCTCAAGGATGTGTAAATTGAGAGGTAGGAGTAAAGGAAAACTTTAGAGAAATGGTGTAGATGATTGTGGGTTTACAATCTCTAACTCTCAACTGTATATCTAGGGTTTTCTCTCTCAAAAGTTTCTTAGAAAAACTCTTTACAATTTCGTGGATAATGTGGGTTTATATAATGTTGGTAAAGGAATGAGAAAAAGCACACTTAAAAAGTTCAAGTAGTGAGTTTCGTGGGTCACTCGCAACTTGGCCTGAGTGGCGAAGTGACTCATGAAATCTAATCTAACATGAGACTGTTCAGATTTTAGCATGTGCTCCTCACGTGGCCTTTCACGGGTTGTCACTCGCGAGCCAATTGCAAGCCAATCACGAATTCTTCTTCTTTACATATCTTCACCAAACTCTCACATTAAACCCTTACATTAAATCCCAAAAAAAAAATAGGGAAAATGATTGAACAGAATTACAATCAAATTTGACACAGAATTAAAAACCAACAAAAACATAGTTGTAAATCACAACTTTACAAAAATAAATAAATTTGATACCATTTCAATAACATAATAAATAAATGGTGAATTACATTTTTAATAATCAGTGACACATTATTTATAAAGTTTATGTAGTAAAATTTGTAAAATTACTTCTTAATTAATATTATCATTAACTAGTTAACTCTAAAATTCCAACATTAGAAATCATAGAAACTTTTTTATTTTTGGTCATGTGGAAACAACAAACAATAGCAATACAGCACTATCATAGTGAATTCCATAAGATCGCCCATGAGCCCAATTAGCACTTACCCCACTCACTAGTCTTCAAATTGTGGGTTTGATTTGTCCCCTTGATGTGGGCTCAATTAGCACCTACCCCATTTATGGTTTGTTTGGATTGAGGGATGGGAGATGAGAAGTGGAGTAGAGTTAGCCAAAAATTAGGCTAATTTCTTGTCAACTCTACTCTATTCTTTTTCACTCTCTCTCCCTCTCCTTCAATCCAAATGAGCGTTTATAGTCTTTGTATTGTAGGTTTGATTTGTCTCCAACATCCCCTACCAAAGGAAAAAAAAAAAAAAAAAGAGGCTAAAAACTAATCCATAAAATCTACCATTCAAGAGCTTTATTTTGGGTGGCGGCGTTTCATTGTATTTCCATCCTATAAACTAGGTAATGGGAGGTGTCCTCCTATGTATCAAACAAATTTTTTTCTTTGTTGACAAAATTTGATTACAAGCTTAATTGTAACTTACAACTTTACTAAATATATTTTTGTTAGATGTGATTTTTAGCAAATCTACCATTGGATTACATTTTCTCCTTATATCCTTTATACTTGCAAAATTTCCAAAAAATCAAATATCAATAGCTATGTTATCAATCAAATAGTAAATAACATTCAATCGGTGCGAAATTTGACACATATGTTAAAACATGAAAAATATGTAATTTAACAGTTAGGTTTTCAAAAAATGTAATCATATTAGTTTTTTTAGTGGGAGTTATAATCTTAAAGTACATTTACACTTAGATTTGGTTAAAGTAGAAATTCTATCTTGTATCAAAAAAAAAAAAAAAAAAAAATTGTAGCTAAACTTTATCTTTTTTGTTTTGCTCTTCTCAAAATCCTACGGAACAAAGGATTGGGAGTAGAGATGGCAATTTTTGCCCGACCAGCGGGTACCCGGCCTGGCCCGACCCTAATGGGCTGGATTTTACCCGGTCTGATTAGGAATAGGGTCGGGTATGGGTTTTTTTTTATAAAAAAAAACCCCGAAGCGGGTCCGGGTCAGGTCCGGGTTTTATAAAAAATCTAAGACTCGACCCGGATAAAAACCCGGTACCCTGAAATTACAAAAATACCCCATATATATATATATATATATATATATATATATATATATATACCCCTATAATCTAACCCTAAATCCCTAATCTCTCATTTCTTTAGTAGCAACTCAAAAGTCACACCACCCTCCCTCAGTCCTCACCCTCACTCCGACACTTCCTCTCCCTCAGCTCAGTCCCTCATCAGCTCACGTCGTTAGCCAGTCACATTTCATCTTTCTGGGTTTTTGGTTTTTGGTTTTTTTTTTTTTTTTTTTTTTTTTTTTTCCACTGGGTTCGGGGCCTTTAGCTTTCTAGGTTCTGACGCTGTAGCTCGCGCGTCTCTCGTCCTTCGATTCTTCACCGTAGCTCTCGAGGAGCTCTTTGATGGGCACGTGGGCTTCGCCGACTTCTTCGTTGCCGGCGAGTTTCTTCTCCGCCTTGATCTTCACGACGAGCGGGAAGCGGTTCTGCTCCGCCGCGCTGACGTCTACGGCGAATTTCATGGGGAAATTCCACTTGGGGTTCGGACTTTAGTCCTTGTCGATGTGCGTTCTCTGCTGATTGGCGTTGTTGTTGTTGTTGTTAAAGTAGTCGCCATGGATTGAAACGACGGCGTACAGGTCCATCTTGGAGAAAAGATTCAAGTCCTTCAAGTCCTTGGCCAAATTCAGTGTGATATCCAAAGGCCTGCACTCCATTCTTGAAGTTTTCTCGGATCAAAGAAGAACAAAGAAAATTTGGATATGAAAAAATATAAGAGGGAGGTGTTTTTTTGTTGTGACAAAAGAGAATCAAGAAATTGTTGTTGTTGGTGGTGGTATGTGAATTTGGGCTTCAATTCTTTTTTTCTTTTTTGGTTGGGCTTGGGCATTTGGGCCACGTTATCTAGGCTTGAATTAGAATATGCAGGCTAAATGTGGCAAAAATAAATTTGGGCTTCAATTCTTTTTTTTTTTTTGGTTGGGCCACTAATTGGGCTCAATCCCTTAACGGGGCCCGCGGGCTCCGGCGGGGGCGGGTCCGAGCCCCGGGAAAAAAACCCGCATAGTAAATGGGCCGGGTCCAGGCCACTGATCTTGACCCGTGGGTCGGGTCCAAATATGAAAAAACCTGGCCCGAACCCGACCCGTTGCCATTCCTAATTGGGAATTAGCTTAGCCGAAGTAATTATCTCTAGGATTTTGTTTTTGATTCTCTATTGCATTTTTTGGGCTTGGTCTCTTATCGCTTTAAGGAAAACCAAGGAATCTCTCTTAAAGATTATCGATTTAAAGTTGAGTTGTGAAGATAATACCCACATCTTACGCATCCGCTTGGAGAAGGACGTTAGTGTATACTCTTTTGAAACAAGCAAATACTAAATCTCATCTCTATTCTCTTGTTTTACAGTGGAAACAATTGATTGATCCATAATAAAAATACATAAATTTAATGTTTAACTTTTGTTTCAAATTAATATTATTTCCATGAGATGCACAACTTGATAAAGATTCATACGTAAGCTCAAAAATTTTAAAAATTTTTAATTGAATTATTAAATAAATAGTAATAATAAATTATCAAATTAGTAAATAATTTTAATAAAAATATTACTTTAAATTTTGATTGTTTAGAGTTTAGACTTTATCAATGTTTATCTATTTTTATATTTTAAAATTCTCTTTGGATTTTGTGTTAAATTCTTAATATGAAATATGAAATGAGTTTGATGTTCTTGTAAGGACCAAAAGATATTGTGGCCCAAGCCCACTTAGAACAGTGAGTTGTATAGTTCAACCTTGGCCCAAATTAATAAAATTTGTAAGAGAGAGAAACGAACAACAAGAGGGGGTTCTGCCCGAAGATGAAGATAGAGAAGAAAATGTTAATTTTATAGAATAGAATAGCATATATCCCTCCACAAGCTTGCCTGAGGAGGCTAAGATTGTACAAAAAGTTACATTGTTCACTCTCCTCTCTCTATGTTCTTCTTGTTTCTCTTTAGTACTTCTGTTTTTAGATACTCGTGTTTCAGAACTCTTTTTCTGTAAACCACCATTTTCTTATATACTTCTCATTTTTTTATATCTCAACCATCCATTCCTACCTAACTAGCTTCCTCTCATGACACTTGTCTTTTTCTACATTTGAAGAAGATGGTGGAAGGAGCTTGCTTAGCTGTAACTTGCACTGTTCAAGTCACTTCCTCATCAATGCAGCTGTTAAAGCTGTTGCCCACCACCAAATTGGAGTGAGTAAGATTGGACTTAAATCTAGTGGGCGAAAAAAGACTTTACATTAATTATGCCCAACTTGAATAATAAGTATTAGGGATAATTCCACTAATATATCTTGAGGTTTAGGTTGATACAAACCAAGTCCAAGACTTTTCAAAACTAGCCAATCTGGTTCCTAAAGCCAATTTAGTCTCTAACCAGTTAGTTATTTTTTCTCAACTGTTTTAGGAACTAAATTGGTTTTAAGGACTAAATTGGTTAGTTTTGAAAAATATTGGACCTAGTTGGCATTAACCCAAATATCAGGGAGTGTGAATCGAATTTATCATAAGCATTATATTAGGATTGGGCTTAAATGGTGTTAAGGTACAAATTTTCGAGCCCTAATCTCATTAGCCCACTCACTAAAAAATACTCATACAAGCCCATAAACTATTTTGGACCCACGTAAATATTTCTTACATACTTCCCACATATTACCCAAATATTCTCCATATTATTACCCAACTTGGGCTCTTCTCAAAAAAAAAAACTTGGGCTATCACAAATATTACCCATTACATCCCACATATTATCCAACTTGGGTTTTCACAAAAATACTTATCACACTGCTACCAAAATTAGGCCACAAATTAAACTATCTCCACAAAAAGGCCCAAACTCATTTATCTTGTGGGCAAAACTCAAAAAGCCCAACAAAACCCTCTTACAAAGCCTGTTGCTACACGGAACTCCTAAAGCTCGTTGCTACACGGCACCCTAAAGCCTGTTGCTACACGACATCTCTAAAAACTCATTGCTACACGACACATCTTAAAGCTCGTTGCTATACGGCACCTCTAAAAGCCCGTTGCTACATGGCAATATTTTTACAAAATCTCAAAAAGCCTAAATACTATTTTGGCACATATTTACAAAGCTCAAATATTATTTTGGCACATATTTACAAAGCCAAAATATTATTTTGCCACATATTTACAAAACCCGAATATTATTTTGGCAAAAATAATACTTTGGCACCTATTTATAAAAACCCAAATACTATTTTGGCAAAAATAATTACATATAAAGCCCAATATTATTTTGGCATATATTTACAAAGCCCAAAACTATTCCTTGGCAAAAACATATTTTCATGTACTAAAGTCCCTAACTCATGGGAAATATAAATTACTCATCCCTCAAAAATACTTCTTTTACAAAATTTATGGGAATTATGCTTATTTTTTCCATAATTAACTAACTACAAAAGCCCATGTATATCACCCATGGCAAAACTATTCATTTTGTACGAATGGACAAGCTCAAAGAGGCTCAACTACAAGGCCCAGTTGAGCCAGCCCAGCTCACATGCAAATCTCAGCAGTTGAAGCTCACGTGAGCTATCAAGTCAAGTTTCAGCACAACTTGACAGTTGGGGCCCATTATCATCAGTTCCAACTTGTCAAATCAGATCAGAAGAGGACACATGTTTAGCAGGGGTTAAACCTTTCCTTGCCAAGCTGATTTTCAACATTTCTCATGTGACACAAAGCTGGGATGACATAACATAAAGCAGGGAAGCTTTAGCCAGATATCTTCCCTTTCTTCTTCAACCCATTTGATCAAGGACTAAGAGCAGCCATAACCAGACCATGAAAGCTTCTGAAATAACTTGAAAACAACTCATTATTATGCCAAAAACATGTACTTTTTGGTTTATGGACCAAGCACATGAATCCAAATGGGGAAACTTAGGAAAATGTGGTTTGGAGGGCACCAAAGGGGTCTCCAGCAGAGTTCTCAACAAAGGGCTCCAAGATTGACACCTGGCTTGGGGTGATGCAATCTGCCCTAGGGAGCTCTGATTCTAGCAGCAGCAAAACCAAGATCATTTACCTAATACATGCTCTAATCCTGTCAGCTGAGGACAATTAGCATTTAATGCTAAGTCAGAACTCCAACTGCCATTACCCAAAACAACAAAGAACATTCTAAAGCTAAACTTACCACTCTTGACCAAATCCTATGAACAAATCTCCAAAGATTTTCTAAAGATTGAGGATGATTTAGCAGAGATTATTTGCTAATTACCCCCCTCAAACTCAACTATAAATGGAACTCTCTACAAATACTTCAACACAGACCAATGGACACACTAATAGAGAAGAACTCTCCCTTAAACTTCTCTGTTATCTCCATCTCTAATCTTCTTTAAGTTCTTAGTGAGGTTCTGAGTCTCTAAACTCTTAGTTTCAAACTTAGAAACTGAGTTCTTCAACCCCTAACTCATAAATACTCCTCACATCTCCACTTATAAGCTCTTATTTATCCCCAGCAGAAAGCACCAACAGCTTTACTAAACACTTTCTCTCACTACTCATACTACCCAAAATGACCCTCACTATTCACTACATATACTATATCAATGAGCATACCCTGGCATCGTGATGATCATGCTATGCTAGTTGGAATCTCTCTCTCTCTCCCTTCATCTCACACTAAGTTTCTTCATTATTTGTTATAATTGAGCCCATGGTGTTTGTTTATTTGTTTACTATTGAGGGCTATGATGTAATTGCCACTATAGAATTTTTCCCTCATGTTATTGTATTAGAGGACTCTTCTCCAAAACTAGTGGATGATGATTCTGAGCTTTGTTTCATTTTATCGCTGGGATATTTTACTGCTGAAATATTTACTGCTGGGCTATTTCTTTATTGCAGTATACTTTTATTGTGCTAACGTGTCTGCTGTAGGAAGTGTTTTTTGGGCCATCTTATAACCCTTGTCAGTCCCATCCTAAGCTCAAGGCATAAAATAAGATGAATTTTTCAAATCTTCACCGATAACCTTTGGGCCGTACTTCAAGCCCGTCATCGAGTTTCGGTCTAAGCCTCTAACCCAACATAAATCTCATTTGTGGGAAGGAATACTTTTTTTCCGCCCCTGACAAATGGTAAATCTATAAAATGAAAAAGAGTTGACTTTAGTTAGGCCAAAGTTGGATTATAGTATTCTTCTATGCAATAAGTATTTGCAGTGCTTGAAATTTAAAAATATGAATCTCTATAAATATATTGGATGCTATGATCTATTACATGGATGTCATCGAAAATGACAACATGTTATCTGAATCTCTGTACCATTTGGCCTGAAGTCCTTAAAACAATTATCACAAAGCCTATAAATCTATAATGCTCGTCGCCATCACATAACACATACATGATACAACCCCAGTTCCCACCTCCAATAGACAGGTTCATAGGTAAAATCTATTTATATATTTTTTTTGAGGGAAAGGTATATTCTATTTAAGTCTAACAGTTAGCACCTAGCTTAGTTAAAACTTAAATCCAACGGTCCAATAGTGTTTATATTATATCCACTTTTTGTAAATATAAAACTATACATTATACTATATGTCTCCTTCACTCCTCCTTCCAAGAAAGAAGAAGAAGAAAAGAAAAAGAAAAAAAAAAAGAGACCAACTGACCAACTAATAGTATACAAACCAATCAGCTAATACCTTGGATGTTTCATCCAAGAAAAAAAAAAGTGTATTAATTGATAAAACTTAAATACAATGTGGTAATCGCAATCATACAAAACATTAAATTTCCTAATTAGATACAAACTCATAATAGCATTAAAATGAATTGTCCTTAAACATGATAACACTCTTTGTTACTACATTATATCTAAGTTTAACACTCTTTGTTATTATATTATACCTAAGTTTTACCCTATTGTATTATGTCTATAAAAATATTAAAACATATTATATCATAATAATTATATATTATTATATATCTGCCTATCTAAAAACTCAATTTGTAACTTAATATTCTTTTCCGTCCAAATGGTTGGTCTTTTTATTTATTTATTATTTTGTAATATCTCAACATGCAGATCTTTTCAAAAAGTCAATAAACAAATTGTGCCATGAGTATTAAATAATAGTTCCAGTTAATGTTAACGAGTATCCCAAAACTCTCACCGCATCTCACCTTAATAGATTAATTATCTTGCGTTGTACTCAGTTTTCATATATATTAAATATAAAATAAAACTTATATATATTAATATGTTCGGTTTTCTTAAAAATAGAATAGCAAATTGCACTGCACCGCACAAATTGCGCCATAAGTAGGTGCAATTTTTGCACATCCGTGGTTCCACAAAACCACATTTTGCTATTAGTTTAGGTGCAGTCGAAGTAGTTTTTTTTGTACATTCTTGCGAGCCCCTTATTTTTCAGTTATTAAAAAAAAAAAAAAAAAAAAAAACCACATTTGTGTCATGGACGGTAATTTTAGCAAAGACCCTATGATATGTGTGTTGGGTAACACTGGTCGGTGATTCTGGTTCTTTGCTTTCCGTGTGCCATTTCTTGCACTCGCAGTTTGCTCTTTGCTCTCTCTGTCTTTCGCTTTCTCTCTCCAAATCTCTCACTTTGTTTTCTATCAAACATACACGATTCATTCAACAACGTCAACTACCCCACTTCTCTCTCTCTCTCTCTCTCTCTCTCTCTCACCCTCTCCGAATAATCCGAAACGCCTTTTTTCTATCAAACTCACCCCGCGAAACGTTTCGTTCCTCATTTCCTTTTCACCTCGACCTCCTCTCCTCTCCTCTTCATCACCACTCTTATTGCGTTTCGACTGTCACTCTGATCGAAAACTAACTCCACCTCCCCCGAAACGTTTCGTCCTTCATTCTTACCTCCCCCACTTTTCCACAACCCTGGTTCTTCAATTCTCCCACAGATCCCATTTTCCCATTTCTTCAAAATCAATTCCCATCCCTCTCATAAATTTCCCACCTTTGAAATTCAATCTTTTTTTTTTCTTTCCAAGATTTCAAATTCAAATTCAAGAAAACAAACAAAAAACTCACATAGATATATTGGTTTTCTTCTTTGTCTCAATGATTTGATTGAATCAGCAATGGCTCGTTGTAGCAACAAAGACGAAACAACAACAACAGAGAAAAACTTCACATGTTTACACAAACTAGTACAAATCCTCTCGTTCCTCGTAGTTTTCGTGGCCGGAATCGTGATCGGATTAGTGACAACCTCGAACATAAACCGCCACTTCATCAACAACCGCCAATCCTTCTCTTCTTCCTTCGTGCCTGTCCGTAAATCATGCGACAACAACAATGTTAACGAGGAATGTTTTTGTGGGAGCTTGAAGGGGTATTTGAGGACCAAAAACGTGAATCATTCGATGTCGGATGAGGAGTTGCTGTGGAGGGCTTCCTTGATGCCCAAGAAAGAGGAGTACCCTTACAAGAGAGTCCCTAAAGTGGCTTTCATGTTCTTGACTAGAGGGCCCTTACCCATGTTGCCTTTGTGGGAGAAGTTCTTTGATGGACAGGATCCAGACTTGTTCTCCATTTATGTCCATGCTCCTCCCGGCTTCGACCTCAATGTGTCTAAGGATTCGCCTTTTTATCATCGGGAAATCCCCAGCCAGGTGTGTAGTTTGGTACTTGGCTTTGTTTTATTGTTGTTTATGTTGTGTTGTGTTGTTTTATGTTAGTTGTAATATGTTTAATGGTTGATTTTTGTGTGTGTGTGTGTGTGTTAGTTGAGGTGTTATTGTAATGTGGGTTGGTTTAGTTTGATGTAGAAGTTGGTGGGGTTTGGCAGTGATGAGATTGCTGGCTTTTGAAGTTGCTTTAGGTATGGGAAATCTATAGGGTGGAAATGGAATCAATGATTCTTGGATTTAAGGATGGAAGTAGAAAACATGAAACTTGTCTTTGTATTTCTTATAGGATCATGAAAGCCTTTGCAAGTAAAAAATTGGGAAAAAGAAAGTGTCACCGGATTTGTCTTGCAATTAAATCGATTTAGAGAGTTCATGAGATTGGAATTGATTGGGGGCCATAAAAGCAGGACAAGTTATCTATCAGGAAAAGGAATGTCAAGAGAAGCTTATATTTGATGTGGTTTATGGTGTGGAAATATGGGGCACGTTTAGTAATATGAAGCCTATATTGAATTGTTGCTTATAAAAAAGTCATCTTTTACTGCTATTTGTTGGTCATAAAGCTTGACAAAGGATGAATGAAATAGTAGGGTGGGTTTTTTTGGGGGGGGGGGGGGGGGGGGTGTTGGTGCGGGGGTGGGGGGCGCTATGCAAAGTACTAATTCAATTTTCTAAGACTGAGGATTAACAGTTAGCAATGGTTAATTTTTGAACGAAATAGGATGCCTCCAACTGCTTCTGGTGTGTGGGGATGGTCAATTATTGATATCGAAAGCTGAAGTTGGACATCTGATTCTGAAGTATTATGTGGTGGTTTAGTTTCCTTCAATCCTGTAAAAAATGTTTCTATACAGTTGCTAAGTGCATTGGAGAAACCTTAAGTGTGGTAGATAATAATGGTAGGGATTTGGAATAGAAAGTTAAACTTCCAAGGAAATGACATGCTGAGTGGACAATCATGGTAGAAGTGCTTGGCTTGAGATTGAAACTGAGTGTGTTGCTGAAACCAGAAGATTTGTGACAATAAATTTGAGGGCACTGATTTGGATAATTTAGACATCGACAAAGAATGCCAATGCCATCCACGTGGAGAAGATTTAGAGCAAATTGAAATTGTACAAATATGGTGAAGTCATTTTTCAAATCAACATATATATTAAGGTTCAAGGCAGCATCAGCACAAATTGAGGTTACCATGTGTCAGAGTCCAGGCAGAGTGTTGGACTACCCATGCAAGCTTTAATAAAAAATATACTAGGTGATCACTTGGACTAAAAACTGTCATTCTTTAGATACCATTTGATACCTAGGAATGAACGTATGCGTTAAATTGTTTGGGAGCCTTGGTGACAGCTTGATTTTAATGTAGCATGAACTAGGGGTGCAAGAAAAAGCTGGTGTCCCATTTTGACTGACCAATATTTACGGTGTTCAGACAAGTTTTATTCTGTGTATATGGTGTTCATACTAGTAGATCACCATTTACCACCACCACTCATGGCATCCAGACCACGAAGAAGAAGAAAAAGAAGGGATGGCCAACATGTGGCAAACATTGGGTCAAATACTTTGGGGATATGACAAGAAATGTTGATTTCCTGCTGTAAAGGATTTAAATTGTAAAGAGCAAAGATTTCATGAGAGCCTTAGTCTTCATTTAGCTTTCCATTGGACATTCCTTTATATGATACTACTTTGGAAGTCCTTTTTAGATCACAAGGGTTTAAGTTAGCAAAGAGTACCAAAAGATTTGAAATTATCTACATTCTACTGTTTGTGTGTGTGTGTCGTTATGCGTAGGACTTTACATTTAATTGAGATGCTAATTATCTAGGAATGGCTATTGTTGCTTCATTCGTAGACACTCTTCCTTGCAACCTCTCTCTCTCTCTCTCTCACACACACACACACACACACACTTTTCTTAAACACATAATATGCATGAGTTTTTTATGCACTATTGGAATCATGGATAGCAATAGAAGAGGCCCCTTTGTGTTGTTACAAAATTAACCTGTAACATGCATTTTTTATCTAATACTTTTGCTTTGGAATTACAGAACTCAATGGTTTCTTGTAATAGTTCAAAAGAAAGGTCCTTTTGCCAAAATTCATGACAACTGCATGGTACATTTTTATCTATGCATCATAAAACTGTTGATAGGCAGAAGTTTCAGAACTTATATTGTCATCTGTAAAATAAATTGTACGCAGTTTTAATAAATTTTGTGCCTTTGGAGTGAAAACTTAGAAGTGATGTCTTCCTATTTTCTCTAGGCAGAAGCATCTCTCTCTGAGAAACACACCCACACCCACACACAGGAAATATGAATTTTTTCTACTGCATAATGAGATAGTATATAAGGCCTCTTGTATTTTTGTTTTTGTTTTTTCATATCAGTAAAAAGCAGTTTCCAGATTATTCTCTAATGCAATTTAGAATTTACCTTTACTTTAAAAATTAAGTATATAATTGCATGTATTATCCACATGAACCGTTTCTTTTTTCTTCTTCAGAGTGTTTCATGGGGATCCGTGAAACTGTCTGATGCTGAGAGGCGCCTTCTAGCCAATGCTCTGCTTGACTTTTCAAATGAGCGATTTGTACTTCTTTCTGAGAGCTGCATCCCAGTCTATAACTTCCGAAAAGTTTACAAATATCTCACTGATTCTACCTACAGTTTTGTTGAGTCATATGATGACCCCTCTAGATATGGACGTGGCCGCTACAGCCGCCATATGCTTCCTTATATAAAGCTCCATCATTGGCGGAAAGGGTCTCAGTGGTTTGAAGTTAACCGTGAACTAGCTGTTTATATAGTTGGTGACACCCAGTACTACACCCTCTTCAGGAAATATTGCACGCCTGCTTGCTACCCAGATGAACATTACATTCCAACTTTCCTGAACATGTTCCATGGTTCACAGAATTCAAATCGGACTGTGACTTGGGTTGACTGGTCACTGGGAGGTCCACACCCGGCAATGTATGGAGAAGCTAATATTACCAAGGATTTTATCCAGTCTATAAGGAATAACCACACACTTTGTCAATATAATTCTGAGATGACATCTGTTTGTTACCTCTTTGCCCGGAAGTTTGCTCCAAGTGCACTGGGGCCTTTGCTCGACCTTAGCTCAACAGTAATGGAATTTTGAAATTTTTGATTCAGCAGAGATGAGATTCTTTTAGAAATTTTGACATTTTTTTTACATTTTGTTAGGACATTATTCTTAGTTTGCCAATTGTAGTACTGTTTGGCTCATTGATTTTTATTCTGGTACAGATGTACAGGTAGTTTTGTTAGAGAAATTGGGTTCTCTACCATTGAGAGATTATTGTTGCACATATTTTGAGAGGAGAATTATCAGGTCCATTTTGGAAAGAAAGCATTAATTTTACAAATTAATGTTAGCATTTATTTATTTTTTGTTCATGTTCGTTGGGCATGAAATTACTTCTGTTATTTAGCGTGCGTTTGGATTGCAATTAAAATTATAAATTATTTCACTATTTAGTTTATTTTTACTATTATTCATGGGTCTCATTGCACTTTTTGGTACTATTCATGAACTCCACTGTATTATTTCAACTATCTTTTACTTTTATCTACAATACTTTTAATAATAAGCTTTCAATTTCAGCAAAATAAGCGGTATCTAAACATATTCTTAATTACTAATTATAGGTTAAATTTGTTAGATGTTAAGGGTATGGTACCCTTATCTGAAGTCCAAACAAGCATAAAATGCTCTAACTTCACGATGTTGTGAGAAGTGGCTTTCAAGTTTATTTTAGCTTTCCATTTCAACTTGCTTGCGCCTCTAGTCCACTCTATATTTTATTCTTTGTAGAGGTGGCAACTGGCAAGTAAGCTGGTCGGTTTGGTGGGCAAAAAATACAAGTTGGGCTAAAAGGCCCCACTTGACCATCACGAAAGCTGACCATTTCTTGGTTGGTTGCTCTGGGCAGACTCGCTAACATAATCTTTTCTTTTCTGGTTAGAGGGAAGTTGCATAACAAAGCTAACTAGCCAAAACAACAGAGGGCATAGCTGAAGAAAGCCTATGAAAGAAAAAAATAGAAGCATCAAAGCTTAAAAAATTAGAGAGATCAACAAAGGGAGTTTCTCAAAAAAAAAAAAAAAAAAAAAATAGAAGCATCAAAGCTTTAAAAATTAGAGAGAGCATCAAAAAGGAGGAAGAAGGGGGGGGGGGGGGTGGCTTAAAAAATTACAGTCTTCCTGTTAAGCACAACCCCTTTTTGCTAGAACAAAAGATTATGTTAGATGGTATGAACGTTGCTTGTCTCCTTGAAAAATGAGAAATTATTCGATGCCCGAGTAAGGTCTAGTAGTCCTCCCACCCAATATAAAATGTCATATTTTAATCTTATGTGCTTTTCTCCAGTCACGACAAATGTTACTAGAGAAACGCATTGCAACACATCACAAACTATGATAAGAATGTCGGGGATTTAAGTGAGAAAAGTTGTAGTAACTCAAATTGTTTAGATTTCATTAGATTGTATGAGCGCGTAGTTATTTTTTGCATAAACATTTGTTGAGTCACATGTCGGATATGTTGTCGGATATGTTGTCGAATAAGATCGTGAATCATTACGATAAGCTTTAATTGTAACTTCATATGTTTTTTTTTCTTTTTTCTTTTTGAGATGTAGTACAAATGTGACTAGCACTTTTTTTGGGTTATAACAGCCATTGACCAGCCATTGACTTTTTTCAAAATGACATTTTTTACTCAAACCATTTGCTTTCCCATTTAATTTTTCACTTAACTCCAAATTTGAGGCACTCCCAAATGACTAAAAAAAAAAAATCCCTATAAGTCAAACAGTAGAATTTTTTGGAGCACATTTTTAGGATAACACACACGCACACTCATTTTTACTTAAACCAATTGCTTTTCCACTTAATCTAAATTAAAGATGTTTTATTTATTTATATATTTGAGGCTTCTAATGGCCAAAAAATGGATTTTCTTTTTAATGATTCATCTGCATAATATTTTTAGGGTCGCAACTAAACACAAAAAAGAGTCAATTTTCTTACACTTCCTAAAACAAGTTATTTTTTAAAAAGTATTTTCCATCGAAACAATCAAAGCATTAATATTAATGAGATGTCAATTTTATTTTCAATCTTTATGGAGATATTAATTTTGAACAAAGACCATGAATAAGAATTATGCAGTAGAAGTGTAGGACAAACTCAAGCACTAAAATGGAGGATTCGAATATAATAGCAAAATTGGAGAGAGAGAGTATTGGAAAGGAAACAGTACTTGACAATTTTTCCCTCCCTACTGGCAGCATACTGCTACTAACATCAGAACAAACATAACCACATCAAACAAAGTTCAACGACAATGAACAAAGTTACCAAGGCAGTCAAAATCATGTTTTAATTTAGCACATTCTGCATCGAAAGATCAAACATCAAAACATATTGACTTCAGGATTCAGACAAACATGCACAAACGTTGAAATTGGGTATAAGCAAAATATCCTCTTCAATGCAGATTTATTGCAATCATGAGTAATCTATCCAAAATTGCACAAGCTTTATGGGATGCATTACAATTATTAGTGGAAACTCATGTCTAGGTATCCTGAACTCTAAGCATTGATACAAAAGTTTCCTGCATATCTTACATAAACTTATATGCATGGATCCAAAGCAAAAAACTAAGAGAATCTAATGAACTAACCTGACATAAAAATAATCCTGACAAACGTAGATTATCCCAAAACAAACCACTGACAGTAGGGCATGATAAAAAATAGCATGCAGATGACTCCAAAAGATGTTCCTATTCGTAACATTATGCCAAAAAGAGAAAAGGCCAGAAGTTATACTCATCTCAGACGTCTATGATTTAGCATCCACACCTCGTGAAAGACTTGTATGAAAACCACACAATAAATACAAACACACACAACCGCTCTTCAAAGTGGTGAGAAGTGTCACCCCCCCCCCCCCTCTCTTTTTGATAAAATATTTATCCACTGCTACTACTTTTTTTTTTGTCCTAGGGTGCACAAATATATTATTTAATTAAAGAAACATAATTAAAATGTATCAAAGCAAAATCTTTTTTCTTTCTTGATTGTTTCCTCACATTTGTGGCGTGCAACACACACACACACACACAACAACAACAACACCTTCATGCACAAACTGTAAATTTATAAATCTACATAAAGGAAAACCACCTTGTAAAACCACAAAATAAAATATCAAGTTGATGGTGGCCATGAAAAGCACTTTGATTGTACAATCAAAGGCATGGGGTCCATAGCGCATGGAAATTTTCTAGAAACTGTGTACTTATTCAAGACAAATGCAGCATATATATTGTTAAACCAACAGTCACTTCAGACAGTTTTTTTTTTTTTTTTTTGGATAGGTAATCAAAAATTTATTGCATAAAAAAAGGACATCATGTTCACCATTGTGAACACTCTAAACTTAAAATGGATACAATTTATAAAAGTCTTTCGTTAAGCTAACATTATAAATCTTCGTGTATCCTTTACACAGTACCATGTTATCAAAACTCAGACTGAGACCTACAAGAAAAAGGTTAGCAAATTCAATAGTAGATATGAGTTCTTTTTAATTTGTTTCTCACTCTTATGTCACCTCCAAGTTGCTTTTGGACCTCTATTATTTTGAACTTATATTGCAGGTAAAGAACCTGCATAATCATACAAAATCTAAAACACCATGCAACCTAAGTAATATATTATATACAATCAATGCTATGTGGCTTCTTTGAAAGCTACTTTTTCCAAAAATATCTGCATCGGATGTGCCCTCTAGATTTTTCACATATTGTAAGTTTCTAACACAAGCAATATGAGCATCAAGATTATTCAGATTAAAAATGTCTTGAATAAATATGTATATGTCTGAATACAAAAATAATTGGCTCATCATATCAGCTAACACATTGAGGGTCACAACAGATCCGTATAATATTAAGACACCCCTACCAAAAACTACGTCATTATTATACTCAAGTGAAACTAACCAATACAGAGACTTGTAGCACAACGAGACACTCAGTGTATAAGAATGAGGTAGCACTCTCCTTGCCCAATTCAAAATCAGAACAAGAGAGAACCAGCATCTCTATCAATGACCTGGTATCAAAGAATCAAACTAACCCGTTGCTACCTGTTCCGTTGTTTGAGGAAGTGCTGAGGGTGAGTTATGTGATTCATTTGTTTGAGATCCTGGTGGTGGGTGCTGCAGCCCTTCTGTTTGAGATGGGCCAGATGGTGGGTGATGGAATCCTGTCATTGGAGGGGGAGATGGTGGTTGCGGTGGTCTGGCCATTTGAGCAAGTCCAGATGGCGTGTGCTGCTGCCATGACATTTGAGAGGATCCAGATGATGGGTAATGTGGTCCGGCAATTTGAGGGGATCCAGATGGTGGGTACTGTGGTCCGGACATTTGAGAGGGTCCAGATGGTGGGTGCTGCTGCCATCCCATTTGTGTGGGCCCTGATGGTGTCTGCTGGGGTCCAGTCATTTGAGACTGGGGGTTGATTCCTGATGGTGGCTGTGGTGGTCTGGCAATTTGAGCAAGTCCAGATGGTGTGTGCTGCTGCCATGCCGCTTGAGGGGATCCAGACGGTGGGTAATGTGGTCCAGCCATTTGAGGGGATCCAGATGGTGGGTACTGTGGTCCGGACATTTGAGAGGGTCCAGATGGTGGGTACTGCTGCCAACCCATTTGTGTGGACCCTGATGGTGTATGCTGGGGTCTGGCCATTTGAGGGTATCCAGATGGTGGGTATTGTGGCCTTGCCATTTGAGGGGGTCCGGATGGTGGGTGAGAAGGTCCTGCCATTCGAGGAGGTGATCTTGATGGCATGTGTGCATACCCCCACCTATTCATGCCCAACAGTCTTTCAATCTCTTCACCCCGACCAGCTTTTGTGAATGCCTCATTTACAGTTTCCTGCAACGCAGGAGTAACACCAACACCATACCTCATCACCTCGCCCATTAGATCCCAGCTCCTGTCCAATGCACCTTCATTGCAAAGTCCCTTAATCACAACCTCATAACAAGTAGGGTCTGGTTTAGGTTCTTTTTCTCCCATTTTAGACAAAATCTGGGCACAGTCTGCTGCCTTGCCATTCTTGATCAATTCATCGAACACCCTATTACCAAAACTAGCAACCACCCTCAAACCAGCATCCACCATTTTGTTCAACACCTTCAATGCATCATCAATCCTGTTCGCTTTCAAAAATGCATCAATCAAAGTCCTATGAGTAGTGACATCAGGGGACAATGACTTTGAGGATAATTCTGTAAACAGCATCTCTGCCTCTGATAACATCTCATTCTCACAAAACCGAGCAATGATATTATTATAACCTGCAACATCCATTTGAAAAGCCTTTGAATTTGATTTTGTCCCAACTTTCTTAAATGTGGGAATTACCTCCTCAAACTTGCCAAGCTTAAAGCATTCATTAACCATTATGTTAAATGTTTCTGAATTCACTGCTTGGAAAGTTGGCGGGGTGTGATTATCCAACATCGAATCAAACATTGCCAAAGCTTCCTTTTTCTTCCCGTGCTTAAGCAATACCTCCAAAAGAACATTGCAAGTCGCAGGCACCATCTTAAACTGGCGATCAAGCAAGGACTTATATGACTCCATTGCCTCCTTATCTTTCCCCTGATTAAAAAACCAGTTCATAAATGTCGCATTCACAACCCCATCATACACCAGACACCGCTCCTTCAGCTCATCAAAAAGCTCATTAGCCTTCTCCAAATTTTCCAAATCTAGAAACCCCTTGATCAAATTGTTATAAACCAATGAGTCTGCACCGTGCCCCTTATTCAACATTTCCCTCAAGAGATCCACCGCCTCTTGAATACGCCCTGCATCAATCAACCCTTTTGTCAAATGCCGGTATGTAACCGACGATGGACTAAATGGTGCACTCGCAATAATATGGCGATAAACTTCCAACCCCTGATCAACCCTCCCCTCATCACAATGAGTATTAATCAAATTATTATAAGATACAACGTTGGGAACAATATTGGATTGGTTGAAGAAGAAGTGGAAGAGGGCAACAGCATCATTGTACCTGTATCAATCATATCATCAGAAACAAAACAGTGTTTCAAATTTCCCTAAATCTAATTGGGTTATTAAATAAAACTTAAGAATCAGCTAATAGAAAACAGATGTAATTGAATCTAAAACAGTGACTCGTTTGGCAATATGCTGGATTGGTTAAACAAGAATTAGAAGAGAAAAATAGCATCAAAAACCAAACTTTTTCTAAGTTCCAACATTAGGGTGTTCCATTAAAATCTACAAAGAACCAAATTTGGGTCTTTCATCAAAATCTACAATCAGAGCATGTGTGCACACACACTCAATCTGTACCTTATCCAATCAAGCTATAGAAAGAAATGATCTTGGATCTTTTGATAACATCTACAATGAACAAGCATGTATGCCCCCCCCTCTCTCTCTCTCTCTCTCTCTCTCTCTCTCTCTCTCACAGAGACACAACATTAAGTAAAACTAGAGAGAGGAGAAACCCACTCTCTCTCTCTTGCATGTGCACACACGCACTCACTGTACCATATCCTAGGAAGCACGGACACGGGTACAGTACAACACGGTGACACAAGAAATTTTTCTGAAAATTATAACATAACACGGCAGGTACAACACCTGTATGACATGGGTACAACACCCTAAATGAAGTGTCTATGCTTCCTAGACCATATCTAATCAAGATACTGTAAGAAACAATCCTGGTCTTTTTGTTAAAATCTACAATCAGAGTGCACGTGTACACCCACACACACACTCTCCCTCACACAAAAACTCCAAACTTTAAAATTTACAGTATCCAATTAAGAAACAATCATGGGTCTTTTGTTAGAATCTACAATCAATGTTCACTCTCTCCCTCTCACACACACACACACACACACATTTACCTTAATTAACCAAACTATTCTAAGAAACCAATATTGGGTATTTCGTTAAAATCTATGATCAGAACACACACGCACAAACATTAATGTTTCAAAAAAACATCAAAGTGAACGATATAGTAATCAGCTAAAAAAACCCAGAAGAGCCAGTGGCAGAATCATAAAAAAACGAAAACACGAAGGGCAAAAAGGGAAGAAGAAACTGAAAAAAGAGTAAACTTCAACCTTTTAGCACGGTACATGGCGGCGATGATAGCATTGCAAGTGAAGACAGTAGGCCTCGTATTCGAAAACACAGAGTGTCTCGCCACCGCAGAAGCAGCATCGAGGTCACCGGCTCTGATCAGAGACTGCACCCTGTTGTGGAGGTTCAGCCTGGGACCCACCAGAGCTGAGGTGGAGTCCGGAAGCCGAGGAGCGTTCGGGTCTCGCTGCGGTGGCGGTTGGGAGGGGTCACGGCGAAGTGCATGGAGAGGCGGCTCGATGCGGAGGCGGCGCTTGCGACGGCGTCGTTCGGCCGCGGCTTCTTCGGCGGAGGAGAAGGCGAAGCCACGGCGGGAGGGTTGGTTGGTTTGGAGGAGGAGGAGTGGGGTTAGAGTTTGGGATGTGGTGGTGGAAGGGCGGCGGAGAGAACGGAGGAGGAGACGATAGAGAGACATGGTGGTCTCTGTGCGTGAAACAGAGAGAAATGAAATGTGGGCTTAAACCCTAGGAGACAGGGGATGGGAGGTTTGGGAATTGGGACTTAGGACAACAGCGAAACAAATAGACTTTGAAGAGTGAACCGGCTGAAGTGAACACTCTTGATTGATTTTTTTTTTTTTTTGGGTAGTTTTCTTCTTCTTTTGTTTAACAAAAAAATATTATATATATATATATATATATAGAGAGAGAGAGAGAGAGAGAGAGGAAATGTTAACGAGCATGCGGTATTTGTTAAGATTTCTCTTAATTGTGTTAATAAAAAGGACAAAAAGTTATTAAAAATGTTACCCAAAAAGATTTAAAAAAAACTATTAAAAAATTTTCAAAAAGAATAAATAGTTGCAAAAAGTAAATTAATGCTATAAAAAGCTGCAAAAGATTGTTGTTAACGGGTGGTGCCCATTAACATAACCCTATATATATATATATATATATAACAGAAGTTTTTGACTTTTTTTAGAGCTCCCATATTTTTACACATCAATATTATTTAAATAAAATTTTAAAAAAAAATTCTAAAATGAAGACAGTATAGGACTCGAATTCCCAAATCTTGATAAACTCAAATTAAAAAAAAAAGTAATAGTAATAGTAGTAGTATGATAGAACTCTTTTAACCTAAGTCAATATAAACTGATTAGTGTGTTCTATGATTTTATCAAAATAGTTAGTCGAATTTAGGTTTAGAGCTTACACTCTTTTTTTTATTGAAAATATAGAAGAATACCAAGATTATGGCTTCTCCGATGTTTGGTAAACAATTTTTAGTTATTTTGATGGTTAACAACTTAACATATATATATATATATATATATATATATATATATATCTTATTGAAAATATAATGAAAACATTGGTGGTTAATACATATATATTTCAATAACCAAGAGTAATATTCTTTTTAGGATTTGAAGCATTCGCTCCAACTGGTAAGGTTTTGTTAATGTCACTTTGTCTTGAATTTTCAAGGTGGCTATGTATAGAGCTGTAAGTATGTAATTTTTTTTGTTTGATGGTTTTATATATATATATATATATATATATATATATATATATATATATATATATTTATAATTTTTATTTTATTTTAGGCTGGTTGTTAAAGCAAGACTTAGAGGAGTGAATCATCTTCGTTGGTAAGACTAAGTGATGCTTCTTTGAATAATTAGGTTTCAATTTTAGAGTTATTGCATGTGTTGCAAATCTATATTTAAATAGAAAGATTTATTTATTTATTTTTATCTAAACTAAATTGATCTATTTTTCATTATGTAAATTAATGTTTCAAATATTTCATATCAAGGATAGGAAATTATATGACTAGAATCCTAATATATAATAGTTTACATAATAGCTTACATCTTTATATAATAGCTTTCTCGTGCATCGCACGGGTTAGCAACTAGTATATTATATAATAAAAGTTGGGTAAAAGTTAGGTTTGGAAACTATAGTTACACCAAGTGGCTTCACCAAATTACATAAATTTTTTTAAAATTTTAAAATATATATATATAATTGGTTGTGCCAAGTAGTTCCACAAAATTGCATAAGTTTTTAGGTAAAAACAAAAAGGTTTTTGATTTTATCAACTTCTTTGGATAAAGTGACAATTAGTGTTCGTATTAGCTTCTTCTTCTTCTTCTTCTTCTTCTTTAATTTTATAAAGTAACAATGTTACTCTTAGCTTATGTTAGTATTTTTTTTTTTTTTTTGGGTATAAACATTTATCCTACACCATCTATTTCCTAATAATAAAGTAAAAGTATTATTTTTTCTTCAAAAATAAAAGCTTTTTTTTATATATAAAGTATCCAAAAAAAAAATAGTTAATATGTATTAACTTTAACGTAAACTAAAAAAAAAAATTTAATAACAATCTAATAATGTTAATATTTTTTGGGGATAAAGTAAAAAAAATAAAATAAAATAATACGTAATTAATGTAAACTTCTTGATTATGTAAACTCATTTTTCTTTTTGTTCATATCAAGTTATCAACTTCTTCACAACTTTAAATTATCTAATACATTATAAAAGTGGGGGTATATATATATACCCCCACTTTTATTTGGTTTTGATGAATTTTTCCATTTTCCCACCATACGGTTTCTTGGTGTATTCTTTCCTTCTCATACTTAGGTTATCTATAAAACTTGTAGGTATGTATTTGCCTTATTCCTTTTGTTTTTTCATAAAATTCTCTTCTTTATTTTTTTTTTCATCAAATTGAATATGTATTGTGTGCGGGTTTCCTTTTGTTTAAGTTATTTTTGTTAACTTTGATATAATTTATATGCTTATTGTGGTTTTTAGAATCAATGGTATATCTTCATGAGAACTACCAAATTAATTTTAACAAAAATCTTATTCGTTTTTTTTTTTTTTAAGATCTACTATATAATATATACATATAGAGATAGGTTCAAGTTACATTTGGTGTAACTCTACAATTATACATATAGAGATAAGTTCATGTTACATTTGGTGTAACTCTTGTAGATTTACACCTCTTTTAAACCATTGAATTTAAGTAAATCAAATAGTTAAAAAAAGACTATAATTATTACAAATATTCTGATTAGAATCTAATTAATTACCCATATTTATTACCTTCTAAACCTAAAAAAAGTTTGACTTCTGACTCTCTCTCTCTCTCTCTCTCTCTCTCTCCTCCACCACCTCCAATAGACCATCATATTTCTCTCCAGATTTTTGCAAGAGCCGTTGACGTTTTAAGGTTGGAAGTAGGATCTATATATAGATAAGCCATTTTCCCCAAATATTAAGTTTACATGTTTCATATTATAAGCACCCGAGAGGGAAAGTTAGGGGGCTGAATCCAATACTTTTCATCCTATGTTGTATTGCACACCTGGCAAACTTTGACGTTAGAAATAAAAACAAAAACAAGGAAATCTATTGATTTAAGATAGCGTCTGTGTTGTCCTCATGAATTAATTTATCAACAAACAATGCACAAGGGCTTCAATTTTAATTCACCCAGTTGAATCCTACAGTGGTATTTTTTATACTTTGATGCGCCCACATGCACTATTAATAAGTGGGAAACTGCAAGTTGCTATTTGATACAACTTTAGAAATGAAAGTGGATTAAATCTGGAGAGAAATATGATGGGCTGTTGGAGGTGGTGGAGGAGAAAGAGAGAGAGAGAGAGAAACGTAAATGAGAGAAAGAGTCAAAAGTCAAAGTTTTTTTGGGTTTAGAAATAGATTTAGATGGTAATAAATGAGGATAATTAATTAGATTCTAATCAAAATATTTGTAATAATTATAGTCATTTTTTAATCGTTAAATCTACTTAAATCCAATAGTTTAAAAAATGTGTAACTCTAAAGAATTACACTAGGTGTAACTTAAACCTATCTCACAAGTAGGTACTATTGGATTTAAGGTACTGTCACTGATTTTTCCAATGTGTGTAGATTCCACAAATAGCCCTGAGACCAAGATTTGAGCATCCAAAAGCATGATGTTGAACATCACTCCACAAAGAATGGAGACAGAAAAATAATTGTGATGTAAAAACAATGGATATTTAAGGTGATGTGAAATATACGTGATTTCGCCTACCTCCCCCTTGCTGTTAAAATTAATTTAATTTTCATGTGAGTATCTTTACTTTAACTCTAATTCCATTTTTTTAATGTTTAGAAATTTATATTGTTTGTAATTATTGAAGTAAGAGTTTCTTTGTGTGTGTGTGTATATTTATGTGTGTATTGTAGTGAATTTTGCTAAATTTTTTTAAAAATAAATTTGGGTAGTTTTTAATTTGTAAATTTGGGATGATTTATGTTGACATCCTATTTTGCAAACCGCATTTAACCTCACATGGAGGGTAAAAGGGTAATTTCACATTGAAAATATGCATCTTGATTCTGGTCATTAGATCCTTAATCTCATTTCACCAAAATGATCTTGATGTTGTAACGATCAAATCGATTGGTCATGAGCCCTAATCAGACCACCAGATTGAAAGTTATCATCAAATCAAGTTTTAATGGCTGAAATGCACCATCACAAATTGAGTCCGACTATATGTGATTATGAGCAATTGATTTCAATTGGTTATAAGTATAATCAATTTAAGATCGATGATGTGTCATAATTTGATTGATTAGGACTACATTTTATGGTGAAGTTGTATACACCTAATTAATTAGATAGTTAAACATTAATTATTCAATGAGTAATTTGTGCAATTATCTTTTAATTAGAGTAAATTTAGAACCCAATTAAGGCAGAAATGGGAGTGATTGGAGCCATTTAATGTTAATTGGGAGTTAATTTGGGACCTATTAATGTTAATTGTGCCGAAATCATTTTCTAACAAATGACCTCTGCTCACCATTTCATCAATATCTCTCAGAATATTTTGAATCTGTGAATGAGATTAATTTTCCTAGAAACTAGACATCCGGGGCTTCAATTTGAGCACAAGAATGAGGCAATTCCGATCAGAATTGAGTCAGATATGATTTTTCGAAGTTAGCTCTATATGCTGTTACAGCAGCTACGGGAAAACCGAACTTTGCTTGCTCCTCACTGTCACCAATCTTTCCATTTAATGCACCAAATTTCCCCAAAGGCTAAAATGAGGTCTAGGTTCATGATTCTTTGTCAACCCTCATTAAATAACCTTCCATTCATATTTCCTCCACCGCTACTATATATACCCCCCCTCTCATTCATTCCAGAGACACAAAAACCCCCTCTCTTCTCCCTTGAGTTCTAGGAAAGTTGAGTAGTCTTATCATATCTTGGTCTTCCTGAGACTCAAGGTATTGAGTGAGACTCACTCTTCCTCTCCTAACTCTTCTTTTCCTCCACCCTTAGGACCTCCCTTAAGAGTCTCCTCCTCCCCCATATGGATCTTGCATGAAGGTATAATCCCTTTCCCTAATTGTTTTTTTATGTTTTCATGATGAGAATTTAGGATTAAGGCATGATAGTAACTATTTAAATCCTCTTGAATATGTTTGAATGTTCTTAATTGTTCTTATGTGTTCTCCACATGTTCTTGGTTGTTCATCATATGTCCATGCATAAACACTAGCTTTGATCCTAAATCCATATCAAAAATAGGAAAAACATGTTTATTTCATAATTATTTCAAATTCTTGAATCTAGGTTATCAACATCCACACACATTCACTAGAATTTATTTTTCAATCCAAATGCAATGCTAAATAAATTGAATTAGAGTTTATCACATGCACACACATTAAATTCAACATGTAACTTGATTGACATATTGGATGATGTGATATGAATGTTGGCTATCATAGTCTAGAAGACCGGTTTCACCGGGCAAGGTGGGTGCCTAACACCTTCCCACCTTGTAACATAGCCTCCGAACTTAGATTAAGGGTTAATAGATCAAATGCTTATCCATGTAATTTTCAATTTCTAGATTGTAACTAGGAAACAAAGCCATGTACTTTATCTTAGATTGTATCTAGGACCAAAGTCATGTAATTTTCCTAAGGTCAATGTAAATTAAATTTCAAATTAATAAAATGAGGAATTTTTCAATTATGGTTTTCTTGTTTTTCCAATAATTAAATAAGTGGCGACTCCATTGTAAAACCCTTAATCTAAAGGGGAAAATATAACTAATCGAATCTCCATTTTGAGAGGCAACAACAAGACTCCACCCATTCACGTGGGTTTGGCCCAACATCTATAAAAAGCGGGCCGGGGGCGCGGTCTCTCACAATTTATTGGGGTTAAAGTAAAAATATTAGAATTTTATTCGTGCAATAATAGGGTGTTAGATGTTGATATTAATTTTATGCTTATATACATTAAGAGATTAAATTCAATTAGGACGGGTTGTAAAACCCTTTATTTACACCATCCAATAAACAAGTTCCACATTAGACTTTTTAAAATAGTAAACCAAAGAGTAATACATCTAAAAAACACCTGATTAAAGCCCAATAACCTCATTCATATTCTCTCTTAGATCCTTTCTCTGACCGCAAAAACCATTGGCCATGGCTGAGCAACCCTTGCTTGCCGCTGCTGTTGCTCACCAGAGGTCACCATCATTGATCTATTGTCCATACCAGTCTTGTCTCTCTACTCTTCTTTGTTCCCACTACCTCACTCCTTTGCCGGTAACCGCAATCGCCGTGATCACTAGTGAATCTCATCTTATATGAATGAACCTCAAATCTTTAGTGTGATTCTTCTAACCTTTGAGATAAATTAAAAAAAAATTATATATATATATATATAGAAGAAGAAAAATTGAGTTTCAGATTCGTATTTGGAGTGAAAGGTATGAATCTCAAATATCAATGCATCTTAGTGTGATTAGGTATGATTTCGTATTTGGAGTATTGTTAATCTAAGTTTTCCTTTTATTTCATTTGTTTATTATGGATTACTTAGAAGACTTCCATGGAAGTCTTGGACAAAAACATTTGATTTGAGTTTTGTCATATAAAAACACATTTCAGTCTCAGTAGGTTTCAGGCGACTTCTCCAGTTCGGTGAGGCAGTGTGTTTAGACTTCACATGGCAATAGGTGAATATTAAATTATACTGGTTTTTAATGGGTTGTTCGGTGAGGTAGTGCGGCGGCAGATGGAGGTTTGTTGAGATAGTGCGGCGGCAAACGGAGATCTAGCAAGGATTGTGGTTGGAGATGCAAGAGCTGAGGAGGGATTGAGATTTTAGGAAAAACGTGAAATAGTTTTTTTTTTTTTTTTGAGATGTTATTAGATGTATTAAGATGTATCGATTTTACAATGAATTTAAGTAAAAGTCTGATGTGACATGTTCTTATTGGCTGGTGTAAACCAAATGATTTACAATTATAATTAAATATAAATATCATTATGCTGGAATGTTATAATTTTTATTTGTTGTTCCTCATCCTACTTCACCTTAATTGTTATTTGAACAAGTAAAAGTTATGTCTTTGTCCAACCGGGTATAGCATTTCTCTTCAATCCTTAATTAGTGTTCCTCAATAAAATTATTCATGTTATAAGTTTATGACCAAAACCGTGTAACACGCGTTTACTACTAAAAGCTTTTAGAATTTTAAAACTTGTCATAATTTTTAAAATATTTTTACTATTTTAGTTGTTATTAAAAGTTGGGTTTAGAAGTTGTGATTGCACCATATAATTTCACGAAATTGAATAAATATTTTAGATACAAATAATAATTTATTTGTTCTTATAAACTTCTACTTAGTGTTTTAACAAAATATGCAACATTTTTGGTCATTTATTTATTTATTTTTTGGATAAACTAACAAGACATTTATAACATTGGAAATATGGATAAAATAACTAATTTACTTATATTAGGATTAGGAAGTGAAACTATTAGGAAAAAAAAAAAAAATACAAGCTATTTTTTTGGATAGAAACATTTTTTAACTATATATATATTTTATATTGGAATTTCACATAAGATAGGTCTTTCTTTAATCCAAACTATCTAATACTTTCTCTTATGATTTAACTTCAATATAGATTGAAATTCTATGTCTAATATAACTCTTCAAAGTTCTAACTTCCAAGTTTTTTGGATAAACATGCATCTTAAGTGATTTGATTTTTAAGTTTTGTTATTTTTTTTTTTATCGTTAATTTGTTATCCTAATAATCCTCTTTATCTTATAATTCTTAAATTGATTAGAAATCAAACTTTCTCACATTTGAAAATTCTCTACATATACAGTTTTTTTTAGTGTATTCTCATATATTTATATATATTTATATGCACAACTTCTTCATTTATGGCTTCTTTATTTCTCTCTCTTTTTTCTTCTTCTTCTTTTTTTTTTTTTTTTTTTTGAGATAGAAATACTACTTATGGTTCTAATCAATTTTTTCTAATTGATTAGAAATATAATTTCATATTTTCATTACAATTTGAGCACAAGTTTGTATCTCTCTTTTTGTTTTGTTTGTAGTAGAATGCTTTATTAAAACTACAATATTACAGGTATGTTTCTCTTCTTTGCTTTTGTTTTTATGGTTTTGCTTATGTGTCAAAAATGCAATTTTAAATCCATGAAATCAATTATATGAACCACTATAAATATTTCACTTTTATGATTTGGCAAGCATCAATTATTATTTGAGTTTGTTTTGTTTGTAGTAGAAATGTAGAATGTTTTATCAAATCCACCATCCACACTACAGGTATGTTTCTCCTCTTTGTTTTGTTTTTGTTTTATTATTATTATTTTTTGTTTTGTTTATGAGTCATAAATGCAATTTTAAATCCATAAAATTCATTATATAAGCCTATATAAATTTAAAGGTATGGAGATTTATCCTTCTATTGCTACTCTTCTTTTTTATCCTACAAAAATATGTTTAGTATTTTTTTTCCCTTTTTTGTTTGGTTTTGAATTTATGAATTCTTTGTTTTTTTTTTTTTTTCTGCTCACTCTTATAGGCTATATCTATTTTTTATTTAAGAATTATCAGATTTTGTATTTCCTCCTACAATTTGTTCATTTGTTGTAGTGCAACAAGGGTTTCATCTTTTTTATTCTTAGGTTGTATTTGAGTTGTGCTTATATGTGTGTTATTAGATTAAATTAATTTTCTTGAACAGTAAAATTTTTATGTTTCTATTTCTCATTTTTATTTTTGTTGTTAGTAATATTATAGATGTGGGCTACAAAAATGTCATTATAAGACAACCGATAAGTTAGAAGACAATCATATGTGTGCACTACACTAAGCTGTTCTTTTGTAAATTTTATATTATTAAGTATATTATAAATATTTAAAATAGTAATTAGTATTTAGATTGTAGAGTGTGGAGTGATTTAGCTATATCCTTTTTTCTTTTTCTTTTTGTATGGTATTTTACTTTCAAGAAATTAAGTACTAGATATTTTTTTCACTTTTTTTGTTGTTGTGAATTTTATATTATTAAGTAGATTATAAATATTAGTATTTAGAGTGTGGATTATGGAGTGATTTATCTTCATCTTTTTCTTTCTTTCTTTTTGTACGGTACTCTACTTTCAAGAAATCAAATACTATGTAATTTTTTTTCACTTTTTTTTTTCTTTTGTAAATTTTATATTATTAAGTGGATTATAAATATTTAAGATAGTAATTAGTATTTAGATTGTGGACTGTGTTAGAACCCCTTTCTCTCTCCCTTGTGTGTGTGTGTGTGTTTATTTCTAAAAAAAAGAATGAGTAATTGTCCCACATTACTTAAGAGAGTGTGTTGTATGTAGTATAACTTGTCATACCCTCCCTTAAAAGTTACCATGACTTTTAAGTGGAGTTGTGGTGTGCGTTTGTATTAGAACCCCTTTCCCTCTCCCTTGTGTGTGTGTGTGTGCTAGTTTCTCAAAAAAAAAAAAAAAAAAGATTGTGAACCGTGGAGTGTGGAGTGATTTATCTTTTTTTTTTTTTTTTTTTTTTTTGTATGGTACTTTACTTTCAAGAAATCAAGTATTGGATTTTTTTTTCTTTTGTAAATTTTATATTATTAAGTGAATTATAAATATTAGTATTTAGAGTGTGGACTATGGAGTGATTTATCTTCATCTTTTTTTTTTTTTTTTTTTTTGGGTATAGTACTTTACTTTCAAGAAATCAAGTACTATGTAATTTTTTTTTTTAACTTTTTTTTTTCTTTTGTAAATTTTATATTATTAAGTGGATTATAAATGTTTAAGATAGTAATTAGTATTTAGATTGTGGATTGTAGAGTGTGGAGTGTGGAGTGATTTATCTTTATCTTTTTTTTTTTTTTTTCCTTTTGTATAGTACTTTACTTTCAAGAAATCAAGTACTAGGTATTTCTTTCACTTTTTTTTTTTCTTTTGTAAATTTTATACTATTAAGTGGATTATAAATATTTAAGATAGTAATTAGTATTTAGATTGTGGAGTGTGGAGTGATTTATCTTTATTCTCTCTTTTTTTCTTTTTATATGATACTTTACTTTTAAGAAATCAAGTACTGGGTATTTTTACATTTTTTTTTCTTTTGTAAATTTTATATTATTAAGTGGATTATAAATATTTAAGATAGTAATTAGTATTTAAAGTGTGGACTATAGAGTGATTTATCTTTATCTTTTTTTTTTGTATAGTAATTTATTTTCAAGAAATCAAGTACTGTGTAATTTTTTTTTTCACTTTTTTTTCTTTTGTAAATTTTACATTATTAAGTGGATTATAAATATTTAAGATAGTAATTATTTTTTAGATTGTGGACTGTGTAGTGATTTATCTTTATCTTTATTTATTTTTCTTTTTGTATAGTACTTTACTTTCAAGAAATCAAGTATTGGGTAAATTTTTTTTCACCTTTTTTTTTTTTTGTAAATTTTATACTATTAAGTGGATTATAAATATTTAAGATAGTAATTAGTATTTAGAATGTGGACTGTGGAGTGATTTATCTTTATTTATTTCTTTTTGTATGGCACTTTACTTTTAAGAAATCAAGTACTTGGTAAATTTTTTATTTTTATTTTTGTAAATTTTTTTTCATTTTTTCATTTCTAGCAACTATATTTTTCAAATTCTCAACCACTATATTTTTTTAAATCTCCCAAGCTTATCATTTTTGGTAACATTTTAATTTGAAATTTATCAAATCTATATAATTTGGAATGAAATTATTCATTACTTTTTCCCTACAAAATTCATTAATTTTTTTGCCTAGTTTTATTTTTTAGGTTATGATTATTATTCATTAACTTATCATTATCCCTTTCTAATTTTTCTTTTATAAAACCTATCAAAATTTTAATTTAAGGGATTATTATTATTTATTAAAAAATATCTCAGATCACAGTCCAGTAATCTTCAATAGTGCAATCTCATTTTTATGGATTTATCATTAAAATAAAATTATATTATATACCTCTTCATCTTTAAAAAATTTAAAATTTAAAATTTAAAATTATTGTATACCAAATGCGTGTACAAATATGAATAATAATAAAAAAATCACTCAAAAATCAATAACTCTGGTTCATCCGTTCCCATCCTTCAACGTGAACAAATCCAAAACATCCCACTAAGACACATCTCACCATCCTTATCAACATCTCTTTTCCTTCTTCAAATTTTTAAAACGACAGATTGCATTAATGATCAAACTTGCACCTCTCCATCCTTCTTCAAGTTGAACTTGAAAATTTCCGGTTGTATTATTTTATTAGATTAGAGAAAGCAGAAATAGATACACTTTGGAGTTTCAGTTTCACTACTGCTTCAAGAGGATTTTCAATGGTCCAGCACTCAAAAGGTATGTTCACAACTATATCTATTTCTTTGCTTCTCTCACATTTTTCTTTCTATCAGAAAATTTTCTGTTAAACTCTCATATAAAATTTCGAGATTTATTAATAACTTTCAAAGCTTTTGTGTTAAAAAATAGTAATGACAAAGGAAAAAACCACCCGGTGTGAAATGGTTGATTCCAAAGCAAAACCCTATCTTCTTCTCTCAAAAGGAAAAAAAAAATATAAAAGCAAAATCACTCTTCAAAACTCTGATTTTGAGGAAGAAAAAAAATAAAACAAAATAAAACACACATTATAGTACTCATAATAGCGACAAAGAGTCAAGTCTTTGAGTCTAGTATTTTTGTGTACACGATCTCGTTAAGATATGAACATGTGACAAGTTTTTAATTAGTGACAAGTTACACCATTGTGGGTTCCCTATCAACTATTATACTATTTTTAAGTGGGTTTCAGTTAACTCAACTAATAAAGTTTTTTATTGTCGAATAAGAGATTTGAGATTCTATCCCTGTTTACACCAAAAACCAATTGGTATCTTGATCGGGTGCTAAAAGGCTATCATTAGAAGCGGACCTTATAGGTTGAAACTTTACCTTTCCAAAAAAAAAAAAAAAACTATTTAAAAAAAAAGAGATTATATATATATATATATATATATATATATATATATATAGTAGGCAGACCATTTTGTTTACAAAAATTAGCTTTTTCCTTAATTTGTAATTGATACGTTAATAGTTTTTTATGACTACACATACTAGGATCAAATTTTTTAATAGTATTAAAAATGTTATCATCAGTTAGGTTATCATAATTAAGAGAATCATTTGTATTCATTATCACCTGTTTTACCTTATGAGCAAAGATTGGAGGCAGACCGTCAATAAACCTTTCTTTCCAACAAGGCGTATGGCAGTTTTGCTGAAGCATATCCCTGGAAATAAAAACATCTTGATACCATTTGTAACCAATCATAGTAGAGCTTCTTAAAATATTCAACAATCCAGAAACTCGGGGTGGAATACTAGTAAAATATTTAGGAATGGTATAGATCGGAGTATTTAGGTCATCAAGACCAAAAGTACTGTAATCAATATGTTTGGCATAAATAGGCAACCCTGTGGGATATAGATCCCGCCATTTATGAAGAGTGCTAGAAAAATCATTAACAAGTAAATCAACAATATCAATTTGATCAATGTCATAGGTATTTTGATGAGCAATATCAAATTCAGACATATGACTTATGATTTTTTGTTCAGATAATCCAGCAATATTCCATTTGTAAGGCTTTTTAATAGAAATAGAAAATTGTGGTTGAAAAATTCTTTTTTGAAATTGTATATCTGGAGGAATGGATTCGGAATACCAATTTTGTGTAAAAGACATGGGTTCGGAATTTTCAACAAATCTTTTGGTTTCTGGTAATTCATCATTTAAAATCTCTTTAGCAGGAACAGAAGAAATAGTGTCAGAATCAGTTTGACATGAAGTCTGGGTTCTGGCAAATCCAGATTAGCGAAAAGGATAGGTACAAAACTGCTTTTATCACTCTTTTCTGGCCGGTGATAGTGTTGTTGTGTTCTCTGTCTCTCCGTCTGTGTCTACCCGAAACTTTGGTGCTCAGTTGTTGTGTCCCCTTCTTACCGTCGTTGGCGCCACCCTAGTCGTAAAGTGAATTCCTAGAACCGAACTGTAAGGCCCGTTTGAGCCAAGAGAGGGCGTGTAGGGCATGAGAGGTATAAGGTTGGTTAGGGTATGTGTTACGAAATGCAACGGTTGTGAGAAAAACATGATAAATTGAGTGATTAAAACTAGGATAGTATGGATAGATTGTGGAGATCTAACTCTTCTATCAGCTCCAGGACTGGTTGTCCTCTTGGTATTGTAAATGAAGAAGATCACAATGTTGAGAGTTGTGGTGCTACTGTTCTCATGTGTTCACATGATACTAAATCTAAGAATTTTAAAAATAACATTCTGTCTATGACTGATGTTTCTTTGAATGATCATGCTTGTTTTAAATATTATTCTGATGCTTCTTGTTTATATAGAAAAACTACTAAAGAAAGGGATAATGATAAATCTGTTTACCCCAACTTTACTCCCATTGATAATGTTAACCAATTAAGAGTTTTGACTGTTTCAAATGAAAACTTTGAAGTTGATCTGGTTCCTTTGTATGATGAATTTATGCTTTCAAAAAATCAAATTAAAAGAAAATGCTTCCAAAATAATTTTGCTCAGTCTGACAAAAACCATGTCAAGAGTAAATGATTAGAAAAAATGAAACAATTGAAAAAACATATTTTATTTTTTGATTTTCTTGAAAACTATTATATTCCAAATAATGAAGTTTCAAAACAACATTTGAGTATGATAAGAAAATCAAATGTTGTTCAAACATCCTCTTTTAAGATTTCTAATGATCAAACTCCTATCACTAGTCTTATTGAACAATCCAACTCTACTAATAAATCTTTGCATGTCATTGACCAACAACCTGACCATATTAAAAATACTGCTTCTGAAAAAATCTGTTTTAATTAAGAAACCTTTATTTGATTTATCCAGTCAAAAGGAGAAAGTTCTGCTCAAGACCTCTCCATCTAACATGCTTGAAGTTGTTGATAAAATGCTTTCTGATTTAAAAATAAAAATTGAAGGTACTTCTAGAAGTACACCTTGCACTATTTCAAAAAATGAAAAAGAAATTGTTTCTGATGAACATACTGATTCTGACACTATTTCTTCTGTTCCCCCTAAAGAGATTTTAAATGATGAATTACCAGAAATCAAAAGATTTGTTGAAAATTCCGAACCCATGTCTTTTACACAAAATTGGTATTCCGAATCTATTTCTCCAGATATACAATTTCAAAAAAGAATTTTTCAACCACAATTTTCTATTTCTATTGATAAGCCTTACAAATGGAATATTGCTGGATTATCTGAACAAAAAATCATAAGTCATATGTCTGAAGTTGGTATTACTCATCACAATACCTATGACATTGATCAAATTGATATTGTTGATTTACTTGTTAATGATTTTTCTAGCACTCTTCATAAATGGCGGGATCTATATCCCACAGGGTTGCCTATTTTTGCCAAACATATTGATTACAGTACTCTTGGTCTTGATGACCTAAATACTCCGATCTATACCATTCCTAAATATTTTACTAGTATTCCACCCCGAGTTTCTGGATTGTTGAATATTTTAAGAAGTTCTACTATGATTGGTTACAAATGGTATCAAGATGTTTTTGTTTCCAGGAATATGTTTCAGCACGATTGCCATAAGCCTTGTTGGAAAGAAAGGTTTATTGACGGTATGCCTCCAATCTTTGCTCATAAGGTAAAACAGGTATTAATGAGTACAATTGATTCTCTTAATTATGATAACCTGACCTATGATAACATTTTTAATGCTATTAAAAAATTTGATGCTAATATGGGTAATAATAAAAAACTATTAACGTATCAATTACAGAAAAAAGCTAATTCATGTAAACAAAATGCTTTGCTTCCTATTGGACAAAAAGGGAAGAAACATGATAAGAGTCACAAAATATATAGTCATAAAAAATATAAAAGATACAAAAACAACTTTGTTAAACCAAATGATTTTTATGTTAAAAAGAAAAATATTTCTAGAAAATATAAACAACTTGGTAAGTTTAAAAATAAGTTTCACATGTTAAAAATTGATAATAGAAATAAAAAAGAACTATTTAAAATCCTTGAATCAAATAATTCGTCTAATTCTTTCGAAAATGATTTTTTAAACTTGTTAAATCTGTTAAAAATAATCCCCTGCAAAAATATTAAATTTGTTAAAACTCTTACTAAAAGTAAAGAAAAATCCAAAGATTTAACTGTTAATGACTTACAGCATGAAATTAATATTATTAAGCAAGAGATAAGCGACTTAAAACATAAAAATAAGAATATTAATCCAGAGCTGATAATGCTAAAAGTTGGTAAAACTGATAAAAAACATGATGAGCACAAAGATGGAGATGAATCCAGTCAACAGGCTCTTCTTTCTGATAAAGGTATTACTGATGTTTTCACTGATTCTCAACTTGCTCTTGTCAATAAAATATTTCTTCCAAAATGGTTTACAAAAGTTAAAATTGTCGTTTCTCCTGATTATCATTTCACTGTTATTGCCATGATTGATTCTGGTGCGGATATGAACTGTATCCAAGAAGGATTGATCCCTTCAAAATATTTTGAAAAATCAATCGAAAGATTGGTCTCAGCTAATGGTTCCCAAATGAAAATCAAATATGAATTGAATAATGCTCATGTTTGCCATGATAATGTTTGCTTCAAGATTCCTTCTGTTCTTGTCAAAAATATGACTGATAAAGTGATTCTTGGTTTGCCTTTTATAAATGCTTTGTATCCTTTTCTTGTTGAACATGATGGAATTACTACTGATCCTTTTGGACAAAAAGTAAAATTCTCCTTTGCTTCAAAAACTGAAATTGATGATGCTTTAAACTTGATCCATGCTAAAGTTAAACACCTTAACTTCCTTCAACAAGAAGTTAGATACAAGAAAATTGCTGAACAAATTTCTAATAAATTATTACAATCAAAAATTGATAATTTTCAAAAAATGTTGATTGATAATGTTTGTTCTGATGTTCCTAATGCTTTTTGGCATAGAAAGAAACATATTGTTGATTTGCCTTATGTTAAAGATTTTCATGAGAAAAATATCCCCACCAAAGCTCGTCCTATTCAAATGAATGTTGAAACTGTTGAATTTTGTAAAAAAGAAATTAATGATTTATTGGAGAAAAAATTGATTAGGAATAGCAAGTCCCCTTGGTCTTGTTCTGCTTTTTATGTTCAGAAAAATGCTGAGATTGAAAGAGGAACTCCTCGATTAGTAATTAACTATAAACCTTTGAATAAGGTTTTAGAATGGATTAGGTATCCTATTCCCAATAAGAATGACCTGGTTCATAGGCTGAGTGAAGCCGTGATATTCTCCAAGTTTGACATGAAGTCTGGGTTCTGGCAAATCCAGATTAGCGAAAAGGATAGGTACAAAACTGCTTTTATCACTCCTTTTGGACATTATGAGTGGAATGTTATGCCTTTTGGTCTTAAGAATGCCCCAAGTGAGTTTCAAAACATTATGAATGATATTTTTAATTCATTCAGCCATTTTACCATTGTTTACATTGATGATGTTCTTGTCTACTCTAGTTCTATTGATGAACATTGGAAACACTTGCATTCATTCTTAGATACTATCAGAAGAAATGGTCTTGTTGTCTCTGCTAAAAAGGTCAAATTATTTCAAACAAAAGTCCGTTTTCTTGGCTTTGACATATCTGAAGGACAGATTCGTCCTATTGATAGGGCCATCCAATTTGCTGATAAGTTTCCTGATGTTATCACTGAGAAAACTCAGCTCCAAAGATTTCTTGGGTCATTAAATTATGTTGCTGATTTTTACAAGGATATGAGGAAACAGTGTAAACCTCTATTTGATAGGTTAAAGAGTAATCCTCCTCCTTGGTCTGATATTCATACTTCCCTTGTTAAACAAATCAAATCTCATGTTAGGACATTGCCTTGTCTCGGTATTTCCACTGTTAGTGCTTTCAAAATTGTGGAAACAGATGCCTCGGATTTTGGTTATGAAGGTATTCTGAAACAAAGAGTTTCACCAGGGTCACCTGAGCAAATTGTCCGTTTCTATTCTGGTATTTGGAATAATGCACAGTTAAATTACAGTACTATTAAAAAAGAAATTTTATCTATAGTTCTATGTATTTCAAAATTTCAAAGTGATTTATTAAACCAAAAATTTTTACTACGAATTTATTGCAAAAGTGCTAAATATGTTATTGAAAAGGATGTCGAAAATATTGCTTCAAAACATATTTTTGCTAGATGGCAAGCTATTTTGAGCGTTTTTGATTTTGATATTGAATATATTAAAGGATCCCAAAATGCCATCCCTGATTTCCTTACCCGTGAATTTCTGCAGTCTCATAATATGACTTCAAAAGGAAAAGCTCCTGTACAGGACTATTCTCAACCCAAAAGGCTCCCAATGGGACGACCTTTCATAATGCATGAAGGCGCTTCTTCTGGGGTAAAATCCAAGGAAGCAATATCCCTTCAAAGAGATGTCCCTGCAAAGGTGACATACTCTAATGGTGAAATAACAATTGCTTTACAAGAAGTTTTAGCAAAAAATTTACAATTCCACAATGGTACCTACTCAGAATTACCAGCTTCTATTAAACTCATTCTTGATAACCTGCAATCTGCCTTTACCGAAAATCACCATGAGATTTTCCAACAAACACTTCGAGCCCTTGAAATCCACCTTGTTAACCTCACTGCTCAAAATGAAGTCTACACACACTACTATAAAAAAACCTTTGCTACAGAAGATGACTTCCTTCTAGAAAATGAGGCTTTTAGAAGTCATCATATTAACCATCTAAATATTACAAATGATCTTTACCTCAGTCAACTCTTTGGCAAAGAGGATATCCATTCAAAGGATAAAATGACTATAATGGGCACAGATTATGCTAGATTGAGCCTTAAGACCCAATCAGTTTTAAGAAGTGCTGTTGCCAACTTGCCAACAGATATACAATTACGTATTCTGGAAAGCAAGGTCATGTCTAGATCTTTTGATCTATGGTTCAAATATTTCAAAACACTTGTTACTGCTACTATCCCTGATCCAGATGAGCTAGATGAAGATGATAATGTTTTTCTCCAAGCTGATTGGGAAGAACACTTTGGAAGTAGTCTCAGAGTATATGAAAAGCAACACCCATTTCCTGGCCTCCTGATAAATTTTGATGATGGTTCATATATTGCTGATATTTCAGATGATGATGAATATGACAGAGACCCTTACTGGCTTTCTCAAATGTTTGAATATGGTTTAGTCAGATACATGAGATTAACAAGCCATTTTCAAGCAAGCCAACTCCCACAAATTATTCAAGATTCAGTAAAAAGATTCAATACTCCTTTTGTTACCATCAGATGTTGGAGTACGTTACCACAATGGGAACGAGATAACTGGATGAATGTCCAGCCTTCAAAACATCTCATTCTCATTAATGGCCATACTCACCAAGGGCCATGGTTCGAAGGAAATACTCATTTATCTTTTGCTGATCCTTTTACTCTCATAGAATGCTAGAGAAATTATTTTAATAACCAAATTATTAATATTGCCGACAGCCTATGGAAACACTACCATTTCATGGGAAGCACAGATAGGATTGCTGTCTTTGGCCCCAGACCATATTCTGATGCGGTTGCTCATTTAAGGGTGGCTAACCACTGTCATCCTGTGAAGTTTCTCATCCCAGGAAAGCCTCCAGTATTTCAACCAATTTTTTATTGTGGATTCTGTAATAAATATGCCATTTCCCATGATCATGATTGCCGTTCTCCACGAGGTCCTTTTGATGGTTATCCTTCCGATGCTGCTTCCACTGATTAGTGGATAAATACCAATGAAGATTGATTTTCAAAAACATCCCGAATTTGGCGGAACATTTGTCCGTAATACACTCCAGTCAAAAGTTCCAATGAGTGCTATCACTTCAAGCATGCTCCAAAATTCAAAATGCTAATGCTGGATATCTTGCTTCCGACAAAGAATATTTTGGAGTCTTTCCAAAAAGAAAGGGGAGGATTCTCCATAATATTTCCTATGCTTTGGTCATCATTCCCTACACTATATTCCCTATGCTTTGGTCATTATTCCCTACACTTTGCCATGCTTCCTCTGACACCATCTACTACAAAGACAAGAATTTTGGGTTCTACAACTAATTCCCCACGTTTTGGGGCAAAAAAGGAAATTTACTATTCCCTGTTACTATTCACCTGTCACTATTCACTGGTACTATTCACTGTTACTGTTCACTCCGAATTTTTGCCTATTTAAGGGGGGTTGTCCCTTATTTTTAAAGCAAGTGTTTTTTCTGCTTAGTTCAGGACTTCTTCCTTAGAGAGAGTTTCCACTAGAGAGTCTTTCTTTGTGAGATATCCTTGCTTACTAACACTTCCTATCTTCTTTACTTCCTACCTTCTCTACAAAGCTTGTAACTCCTAAGCCTTGTAACTATTTCCAACTTGTAATCACTACTACTGTAAGTGTTCAAATTTACTTTCAATAACAAGTAATTTCAGTATTATGTTCATTACTTGCATTATCTTACTTGTTGCCACCGCCACCATGGTCGGATTACCGCCATCACGGACGGTTCTATAATTCTTTTCTTTACTTTAAATATACAAGTTATACCCCCTACTTGGCTGGCTCTGCCGCCTACCTGGCTGGTCTTATAACTTTGCATTTTCTTGCATTACTTTTACTTGCATTATTTTCAAGTTATATTATCACTGTATAGTCCTGTACAGGAGCTTTTCCCTTTGAAGCCATAATAATCCACTTACTAGTGGTATAGGTATAAATTTTACTAGTATTCCACTTATTAGTGGTACTTATCCTCGCATTAACATCCAATTCCTGCAAAGAAGTATTGACAATGTTAGGACGGTTGATAGTATTAACCGTATAAGTATTACCTTCAAAATCATTAGTGGAATGTTGATAAGAATTCATCATTAGTTCTTGGATAAGAGCATTCATGGAGGAATCTTTTTCATAAGACAATTTATCAATATCAATTTCAGTCTTTGAAGCAAATTTGAATTTTATTTTCTGTCCAAAAGGATCAGTGATAATTCCGTCATGTTTGACAAGAAAAGGATATAAAGCATTTATAAAAGGTAAACCAAGAATCACTTTATCAGTCAGATTTTTAACAAGAACAGAAGGAATCTTAAAATAGACATTATTATGGCATATATGAGCATTTTTCAATTCATATTTAATTTTCATCTGAGAACCATTAGCAGAAACTAATCTTTCAGTTGATTTTTCAAAATATTTTGAAGGAATCAATCCTTCTTGGATACAGTTCATATCTGCACCTGAATCAATCATGACAATAACAGTGAAATGATAATCCGGAGAAACAACAATTTTTACTTTTGTAAACCATTTTGGAGGAATCAGTTTATGGACAGGACTAAGTTGGAAGTGATCCATAATACCTTTTTCAGAAAGAAAAGCTTGTTGACTGGATTCTTCTCCATCTTTGTGCTCATCTAGTTCATTATCAATTTGTTGGTGATCAAGACTTTTATCAATTTTTAACATTATTAACTCTTGTTTAATATTTTGATTATCATTTTTAAGATTTTTAAACTCATTTTTTAAATCAAGCATTTCTTGTTTAACAACAGTGATTTCTGATTGAAGATCATTAACAGTTAAGTCTTTGGATTTCTTTTTATTAAATCTTTCCAAAGTTTCTTCAAAGTTTATGGTTGATTTTAATTTTTTACCAGTTTCATCTTTTAACAAATTCTTCTTAAATTTGTCCAAATATTCTTTTTGCAATTCAGTATTTTGAATTTGATTGATTAATTGGATTATTAATTTTTCATTTTCTTCGCTTTTAGTGAGAGTATTAACAGAGTTAATAATATTACAACAGGAATCTCTACAGCCAATTTTAATATTAGGAGAATCAGAAGAATCATCAGCAGATTGGTAACAAAAATTAGATGAAGAAGAAAAATCATCTTCCATAGAATTAGATGAACTGTTTGATTCAAGGATTCTGAACAATTCTTCTTGCTCTTTATCATTGATTTTTAACATGTTAAACTTATTCTTTAATTTACCAGGTTTTTTATTACAATCTTTACTAAAATGACCAGGTTTTCCACAGTTAAAACATTTACCTTTTCCTGACATTTGTTTATCATATTTTTTGGAAACATTTTTCTTTTTAGCATAAAAATCATTGGGTTTGACAAAACTATTTTTGTATTTTTTATATTTGTTATGATTATAATTTTTGTGACTTTTATCATGTTTTTTCCCTTTTTGCCTAGAAGGAGCAATAGGGGGCAAACCATATTGTTCACAAAAATTACCCATTTCATATTTAGCTTTTTTCTTAGTTTGCAAATGGTATTTTAACAATTTTTCATCATTACACATGTTAATACCAAGTTTTTTAATAGCACTAAAAATATCACCATAAGTTAGGTTATCATAATCAATAGAATCATTTTTACCCATTAACACTTGTTTTACCTTATGAGCAAAGATTGGAGGCAGACCGTCAATAAACCTTTCTTTCCAATAAGGCTTGTGGCAATCTTTTCGAAGCATTACCCTGGAAATAAAAACATCTTGGTACCATCTGTAATCAGTCATAGTAGGACATCTTAAATTATTCAATAAATCAGAAACACGAGATGAAATATTAGATGGAGTACCAACAAAATGTTTGAGAATGGTATAGATCAGAGTATTTACACCATCAAGAATACCGCGACCAATACTTTCATAAAAAATAGGCAAACCTTCATCATTCTTTTTAACAGCATTTTTAATAGATTCTTTGGAATCTTCTGTGAGATACGAATCCCACCATCCTCGAAGAGTTCCAGAAAACCCAGTAACAAGCAAATTAACAATTTCAGGCTGATCTAGATCATGGTTATTTTGATAGGCAATACCAACCATGGACATATGACTCATTTTATTAATGATTTCTTGCTCAGACAAACCATCAATATTCCATTCATAAAGTTTATCAGCAGAAACAGAAAACTGTGTTTGAAAAACTCTTTCTTCAAATTGCATATCAGGAGGAGTAGGCTTTGAATACCAATTTTTTGTAAAAGACACGGGTTTCGGATTTCCAACAAATCTTTTAATTTCTGGAAAATCGTTACCAAAAATCTTTGTAGCAGAAACTGAAGAAACAGTATCAGAATCAGTATGTTCATCAGAAACAATTTCTTTTTCATTTTTTGAAATAGTGCAAGTTGTATTTGTAGATGTACCTTCAGTTTTAACTTTTAAATCAGAAAGCATTTTGTCAACAACTTCAAGCATTTTAGACTAAGAAGTTTTGAACATAACTTTTTCTCTTTGACTGGGCAAATCAATCAAAGGCCTCTCAGTTTTTACAGAAACAGATTTTTCAGAAACAGGTTTTTCTATGGAAACAGTTCTTTCAACAATTTTTTCTTCAATACGGTCAAGCTGTTGACCAATGATATGCAGAGATTCATTAGTAAAATTGTTTTGTTCAATAATACTAACAATAGGGGTTTTATCATCAGCAATTTTGAAAGGAGTAGCATTAACTTCTGTCTTTTTATCTTGACAAGTCAGCACAATTGTCTCAAGAGGCGGATGAGTAGCCCGAATAGTAGATTTATCCTTTTCTTTAATAAAATTTGATTTTTTTATCACACTCAAATGTTGCTTTGAAACTTCATCATTTGAAACATAATGGTTTTCAAGGAAATCAAAAAACAAAATATGTTTTTTCAATTGATTCATTTTTTCTAACCATTTACTTTTAACACGATTTTTCTCAGATTGAGCAAAATTATCTTGGAAATATTTTCTTTTAATCCGGTTTTTTGAAAGCATAAACTCATCATACAAAGGAACCAGGTCAACTTTGAAATCTTCGTTTAAAACATCTTCTCTTAAAACAGTCAAAACTCTTAATTGCTTAATATAACCAGAAGTATCAATAGGAGGAAAATCTCTTTCAGATGGACAAACAGAATTACCATCATCTTCTTCTTCACTAGCAGGCTTGCCATATGGAGAGGAAGGTTCTTGTTTAGTGGAATAGTAAACATTACTAACTTTATCATCTGAAATTCCTTTTAATTTTAAATCAACAGGTTTATCAAAATTCTTTTCCAAAAAGTCATTGAGATCTTGATTTCTTTTTGAAATACTGTCGGATTTTAAATCAGTGGGTTTTGAAAAGTTCTTTTTCAAAAATTCATTGAGATCGTGGTCTCTTTTTGAAATACTTTCAGATCCAGCAAAGGAATGTCTTCCTTCATTGATTCTTAAGGGTTGACTATTTTGAAAACTTATTTTAACAGTACCATCAAGGTATTGTTGAATATGAGTAAGATCAAGCTCATCAAAAACGGGTTTAGCAATGGGAGATTCTTGTTCTAAGAACCATTCAGTGGGAAGTTTGATGTCTTGCCATTGAATCATTTTTGGAATTTGAATTTTTGCATCAGGAGTTGAACATTTAATTAACATAGTTTTACTAGAAGGTTCTCTATGATTTATAGCACTAGGATTTAATTGAGTACCCAATAATCTATAATAAATGCGATAAATCAAAGCAAAAGGTTTACTACCTTCTTCCATGTGATACCCAGATGAAGCAATATTTAAAGTCAGAGCTTTAATAATGTTAGCATCATCTAAAGCCAAAGTAAGATCAGGATAACAACTAAAGTAAACAGGACCATCATACAAAGAAGCAGTAATCATACCAAGAATGCTATCTTTAAAGTGTTTAAATCTAGCATCACGTAAACACATGAGAACAGAAGCATTAATGCCCTTTCGGGTAAGAGGTTTAATAGCAACTTGAACCATACCAATATGCAGATAGCTGAATTTTTTAGAAGCAAGAAATTCACCAATATTCTTTTTAGTAAACAGGCAACATTTTTCATGAGTTTTTGAAATGGAGAATATTTGTTCAACAGTTCTAACTTTATATGCAGAATGAAAAGTATTTTCAGCCCAACTTATTTTATAAACATTTTTTGTATCAACCTTAGGAATAGTCCAATTAGTAAAATCAGGGATCTCGCTATCATCAACATTGTGATCTTCTTCATTTACAATATCAGGAGGACAACCAGTCCTGGAGCTTATAGAAGAGTTGGATCTCCACAATCTATCCATACTATCCTAGTTTTAACACTCAATTATCATGTTTTTCTCACAACCGTTGCATTTCGTAACACATACCCTAACCAACCTTATACCTCTCATGCCCTACACGCCCTCTCTTGGCTCAAACGGGCCTTACAGTTCGGTTCTAGGAATTCACTTTACGACTAGGGTGGCGCCAACGACGGTAAGAAGGGTACACAACAACTGAGCACCAAAGTTTCGGGTAGACACAGACGGAGAGACAGAGAACACAACAACACTATCACCGGCCAGAAAAGAGTGGCTACTTGCAAGTAATCTATAAAAGAAAGAAAAAGTTCTTGTAAATATACTTCACGTCTTCACCTTGAAAAATTGAAGCTATTTTTGTTTTGGCTTTTTACATTTAAATTTTTTATCTTGACCTTTCATCTTTGATTATGATTTTATGTTGGTCCTTTATGTTTCAAAATTTTCATTGAGATCTGTCATTTTAGCTTTTATAAAAAATGAAAATTTTGGAATATAAAAGGCCCAAATTAAATATGAAGGGTCAAAATAAAAATTTTGAAATATAAAAGGCAAATATGAAAACAAATCTAATATAAATTGTCAAAATAAAAAATTTAAAACTTAAATGGCAAAAATGAAAAACAACCTCAATATTTAAGGGCGAAAATATCTTAAGCTTAAGACTTTTAATTATTAAACCAACGGTCAAACAACAATATTAAAAAGAAAAAAAAAAAAAAAAACCATTGTCATGAATTCTTCATTTTTATTTAATCATTGATAGATTCAACCAATTCTTGTTTGTTTTGTATTGATTTGAGATTTTGTAGTTTCAAAAGATCTATAGTGAGACTTACTACACCCTATTCATTTCATTTCTTTCTTCTCATTTGTGTGTAAATTATTTGTATATTTGTATGCAACTACTTATATTTTAAGTGCCCAAGTTCCCAAGAACTTGCAACGAGGATATGGGTTACAACTTGTTTGTTAATTCTCCTTTTCTTTCTGTTTGCTTAATACTCCACTTTAGTTTCTCTTAGTGATTGAGTCTATTTGGGGCCGAGTCTGTAGGTCCTGGAGGCACAAAAGATGTTGAAACAGAGAGAGAGGACCTACCTAGGAGGTTTTCTAGGATTATAGGGGGAACCTATGACAATGATGATTTGGTTTTTTTTTTTTTTTTTTAATAGGATTATTAATTTTGGACTTTTTGGATTTTGTACTCAATTGGCACCCCAAAAAAAAAAAAATAAATAAATTTGAACACATGACACAAAATTAAGCTCTAATTTGAAATCTAATTGGATTTTCTCTTAAGTTTGGCTTTAAATATATACTAACTTGTAACCCATGCATACGCATGAATGCATTTAAAAATAAGCACATTTTTTTATCATAAAAATGTATATAATTAATCAAATTATTATAAAAAATAAACATAATTAGATACATGTTAAAAATCTTGTTTGAGTTTAATACTACTTATAATCATTTTTATTCTAATTTTTAATAAGATAAAATGTGTAATGCTTTTTGTTGTTTGGTGATTTTGTTGATTAAATATATGATTGATTTTTAAAAAAATATTTTTTTGCAGTTCATTATATATTGGACTCTAGTTATTTTGACCTCATTAACTCATTTTGTACAAAGATTAAATTTAAGTAGACACATAGCACAAATTAGCTCATAATTAAAATCTAATTTGAAAAAGTTTACTATATTTTTGGCACAAAGAGAAAAACTCATATCTCGTAAATCTATGCCCCATGTTCAGTGATGTTCTCGCTAATGCCAACACATGCATAAAATTAGGTACGATTCCTATATAAAGGATTGGAAACAAGAAAGGTACACATCAAACAATGAATAAGTGGGTCATTCCAGTAAATGGGTGTTTCCCATGTTAAGAATCATTATAAGAAATAAGAATTATTAAATGAAATTTACGAGAGTATAATATGGGTCATCATTATTTAATTGCAGTTTTTTTTTTTTTTTTTTTTGGGAATCTTATTTAATTGCAGTTGATTTTGATGGTGATGTGAAAATGAAATGACACAAGAAATATGGTTTAGCTAGCCTAAGCACAGCCACAGTGCCATCGTAAAATTGAAATATACATAGACTAGCTTATTCACACACAATTGAATGTTCTAAGACTAATAGTCTTTTAGAAAAATAAAAACATAGGCATTACAAAAAAAGTGGCTTCAATTACTCACACATCTACATATTAATATTGTTAGTCCATGATTTTTATCATGTGTAGGCCCATAATTATTGAAATTTCATGAACTAAATATGTAGATTTCAATTAGCTCAATTAGTAGTTTCTTAGAAGAAAAAAAAAAAATAGCTCAATTAGTAAAGTCTCTTACTCTTTTGTCGTTTCACCACAAATTAATTTGTGTCTTTATTTGATGATAAAGAGTAATCATCATGAAGTCTGCGGATGCTATGTGTTGAAATTCTATTGTATCTATCAAAAAAAATAAACTACATTTAATATTTCATAAACAAAATGTAAATTATATTTTTCACACGTCTAGCTAATTTATGCAAGAAATAATTGTATTCCAACTAAGAGCTTAAACACATATATTCATGTAAAAAAATACCAAAAGACTTATATTGTTCTCAAAAGCAAACCAAATAAACCCAAAATATAAAGTACTTGGTGTCTTCTCTAATCCTTATTTAATAACATGTTAAAATCTAATGAGAAACTTTACATAAATTTGTATTGTTTAGATTAATTTAACTATTATTAGGCAAAAAGTAAGAGTGAAAAGAAAAATGTGTTCACTGGAAAATTGAAGTGTTTAGTTTAATAACGAAGAAAATTTTCAAAACCCTACTCAAATATGTTACAAAAACTTGAAATTGTTTAATATTTGAATGTAGGGATGAGTTCTACAAATACACCAACAAATCATATCGATGAGAGAGAACATCGACAAAAACAACATGAACTTTATGCGCAACTTAAAAGAGAGAGAATGAAATTATCAGAAAGAAGAATGCTTGGCAAGACATCGTGCCAATTATGCAAGACAAAGATAAAAAATTGAGCAAGGCAAAAATATTTTAGTGGGAAATCAAACAAATTTAAATGAATATACTTTGCATTCTAATGCTACAACAAAACATACCCATTACTAATGCCACCAAATGGCAAGGTTCATCATTCGGTTCAAAATATGTCAATTAAGCAAAACGCTATACAACATAGTAATGGTGAGAATATAGGTTCATATCTTTAACTAGTCTTCATTGGTTGGAATTTTATTGAATCAAAAAATTTTGTTTATATCATTTGAATCCATTTAAAACATGTTTGATATAATGTTAAAAAATATTGAGGTTGAGGCATGTGATATAAATCATGACACTAATGACAATAAATTATATACAATAACATATTTCTAAATGCTCAACATCATGTTTTGTTATAAAACAAATATAAATATTTTATCCAATTCCATTATTGCAGTCAAACAAAGAAGACAAAGAGTTGAAAGCACAAATGATGTTGACGCAAGGAGATGATCATAATCAACAAGGTTTGTTACTCAGTATCATTATTTTTGTTTGTGTTCATTTTTAAACCATATATTTTAATTACTTTGTGCAAACTCTTATTTTGCATGCATGTATTTAGTCATTCCTCCAAATTATTGTTAGATTTCAATCATTTCACATTATCATATTTTTTCGGAAATTATTAAAATTTTAGTACTATCATTCACACCATCTATCGCAAAGACAACAACAATATCAACAAAACCTTATACTCTGTTTGGTTGAAGAATAGAAAAGTAAAAGGATGGAAATTGGTGGGATAAAAATAAAATATACTATATTTAGTTTTCCTTCATATGTGTTTGGTTTGGAGAATGGATGGAAAACTCTTTTATTTAGTTGAGAAGAAAAATTGAAGAATAGAATATATAATTTATATAAATTTACTTTCATACTCTTATTACATAAAACAATATTTTAAATAGTTTATAAGAAGAATTTTTTAAAAATTATTATAAACTTACATACTAATGCAACTAATAAAAAATCTAGCGAAAGAAAAAGCAAAAAAAGAAAAAGAAAAAACTTGTCATTCAATATTAAAAAAGAAAAAGAAAAAAGAAAAAAAACCAACCAACTTACATAGTATATGTGGGTTTCAATTAACTCAACTGGTAAAGTTTTTGATGGTTGTATAAGAGATCTGAGATTCAATCCCTACCTACACCAAAAACTGATTGGTGTCTTGGTTTGATGATAAACAATTATTATCAAGAGTGGACGCTATAGGTCTAAACTCTCTCTCTCTTTCTCACAAAAAAAAAAAAAAAAACAACCTTACATAGTATATAATAGGATTGTAAGAAAAAACCATTTAGACCTCACTGGACCAAAAATCTTGTCTTGGTTCTAGTTTTCAAGGGATTCAGTTAGTCTTGGTCCAACACTTCAAAAAAAAAAAACCAAATCCAAGATTTAGACCTGGTCCCGATTTTGCAAAAAGGAAAAAAGACCAAACCAGACCAATTTTATAGGTTTTACTGAGGCGGAAACAATATATCTACAATCATTCAGCCCATCACTAATGGTCCATCATTGAACTTAGGCTACGGACCCAGGCCAGACCCACAATACTCCTAACCCAGTCTCTTCTTGCCCCAAAACGGCACTGTCGACAGTCCACAACACACACAGGTGCGTAATGCTGTCGTTCCTATCAAAAAAACGTAATTACCTGTTGAGAAAAGAAGGTTGAGGTTATGTTTTCCTTCGCAATTCGGACTACTTTCTCAAACAAGATTTACGTAAAAACAAAATAAAAATAAACCTCGTCGGACTCGGTTTAGAAATTCTATTTTTTTCTATATATACAATCTTTCCCTTCTTCTCTTTTTTCTCAGTACACCAATTAAGAGTGCTCTTTGTTTTCTGTTTTAAGATTTCCTTCTCTCTATCGTCTTCATTCATTCATTGGTTTTTTTTCTCTAAACCCAAGACCACACCACCACTAGCAGAAGAAGTAGCTAAGAGCCATGATGCCCATCACTCAGAATTTGCTGCAAACTCTGGAAAACCAGAACACTCAAAATTCCACCAACTTGACGCTTTCTTGTGAGCTTCAAACCGAACTCAACGCCAACAAGTGCAACGAAGAAGAAGAAGAAGCCATGATACCAGACGACAATGGCACTCAGAATCTGCTACAAATTCTCGAAAACCGAAACACCTAAACGCTTTCTTGTGAGTTTCGCACCAAACAAGAACAAAAAGAGGTTTCGACGACACTGACTTTGTTTGATAAATCATGGGTTTTTTCCAATAATATGAGGAAAAGCACGCAAAAAGACCAATATAACCCAATGTACACACATAACACTCATCACCCAAATTAGATTATTGTACATTTCTTGTAGCACCAAACAACTAACATAACCCTAATGTACTCACATAACACTCATTCAAGAAAATACCAAAGCACAAGTAATACAACCTATCAAATGAAGATTCTTCTCTAACAATAACATACATTATGGTTGATAAACTTTTGTAATATCTACAACTACTTTTTACCTACACAATAAAATTCTCTATGTACTTCAAAGAAGAAAATAAGTTTCTCACCTGAGATGATAGAGAGATAACACCAACTTCCGGGAGAAAATTCTGAAAATGAGGAGAAGTTGATCTGAAAATGAGGAGATTGGTATTGATGAGGAGAATCTAATGTAATGTTGCATGAGAAGCCGATCTGTGTATTCATGAAGTAAATACCAGAACAACTCGATTTTACATAAGTCGAGTATAGTTTACTAAATTCGATAATTCATTCATCGGGTTGAGCACGCGACAAGACAAGACCTGATTTGAATTTCGTCAATAACTCGGTTTCCCTATTACGAAGTTATGAACAGTACACATGTAATATGTTATTGCCCAAAAGCCATGTTGGATTGCCACCGTGGCAAGAACCTCCTCAGAACTTGGCTTTGTTATAGTCGAGTTACTTAAGTAACTCGATTTTGTGGAGATCAAGTATCCAAACAGGGACACCCCCTATATAGTTTGGAAACAATGACATATTGCCAAATATTTTGCTCAATAGGGGCAAAAGGCTAGAATCTCCAGTTGATTACTTTTTATTATGGTAAAAATTTCATTCTCTTGTGATTAAAATTTACTACAACAAAGAACCAAAATTACACCAATGTACTCACTTCACACTAATTCAACCAAAAAAAAAAAAAAATTCAGTACAATATCAAATGAAAATACCATTGCCATAAAATGCTGGTGTGAGTTTTTTACCTAAGGTGATACAAATTTCAGTTGAGTTCGGAAGCAACTGTGGACCTGTGAAGTAGAGTGGAATTCAGTTCAAACAGAAAGCAAGACACTTTGAATGGGAAGAGAAGTAAAGCTATAATACGAGAATAACTCGATTTTATGGAGTGCGAGTTTGCTTTACAACTCGACATTAAAGTAATCGAGTTATATTAAAACAAAAGAAAAGGCTACGCTTGACACCAAGATAGTTTGAAACAACTATAACATGAGCATAACTCGATATCTATATAGTCGGTTATATAACTCGATTTTAAGATAATCGAGTTATTCAGGGATTAAAAAAAAGAAAATACCATGTTGGCTGGCCAGCGTGGCACAAGCCTCATACAAAACTCGACTATATCAGTATCGAGTTTTTCACAATAACCCGACTTTGATATTATCGAGTTATAAAAGAGAGACGTTTCCCTAATTAGTTTGAGAAAGAGGGTAAAAGGCTGGATTTTTTTAGCGAAAAAGGCATTTGCCCATTTTAGCCTTTTTAACTAGTCTTCATTGGTTGGAATTTTATTGAATCAAAAAATTTTGTATATATCATTTAAATTCATTTCAAACATGTTTGGAAAAACAAAAACATATTCACATTTATTCCAAATTTTAATTGTTACAAATCATGTTGACAGGTGAATTGACTAAATCAATTAACATTGAGGTAGCACAAAAACTTTGACTAACCAATATCCGTCGAATTGCCATAAATATTGTCTTCAAACAATGTGATGGGACAGTTTATTGGTATGCTAATATATTAAATCATCCATCATCCTTATGCTACATAGCAAGTTTGTTGTATCTCAATGTCAAGAATATTACTAACTGTTTATGATAAGTTCATGCTTTCTTCTAACTTTTCCAAATATAATGTTAAAAAAATTTGAGGTTGAAGCATGTGATATAAATCTTACACTAATGACAATAAGTTATATATAATAACATATTTCTAAATGCTCAACATCATGTTTTGTTATCAATGGCGGCACCACCTTTAGTTTAGGGGTTCAAATGAACTCCTAAGATGGCCACATTTTCTTTATTATATAATTTTTTTTTTAAAATTTGTTTTGAGTGACTTTTGACTTCCTAAAATAAAATTTTGAACACGTTGACTCTAATTTGTTTTAGGCTCAACTGATATATGCTTGAAAATAACCCAATTAACAATCTATTCTTGCAAATAACGCTATAATTAATTTGAGAAATTCTATGTTCACAACATTTTCATTGCACATTTACAACAAATTTTAAGTGGTAGGTTGTTAGTAGCTATTACTATTAGGTACAAAAGTAATTTCAGTAATAGTTTCAAATTATAATCAATAACAACTTAGCACCTAGGATTTATTGTGAAAATGTTGTGGACATAACAATTCTCAATTATGTGACTAGAGTGGCTAAATTTGAACATACTTTTAATTTGTTATTTCTTAAGTGGGGACTGGGGGCATGGGTTAATTAGTTAGTAGGTAACAAATATTAACACTAAAAGAGAATCAAACAATTAGATAGATGGTGATTTTTTAAAAAAGAAAAAAGAAAAAAAAAGACCAGGGGTGTGGGATAGGAGATTGATTGGGTGAAGATAAAAGCAAATGTTAGCACAACAAAAATTTTCTTAATACAATTATAAAGACCAATTGCTATCAAAATGAAGTTGAATTGTTAAATAAATAATTGTAAGAGTATAAACATAAACTAATAAATAAAAGCATTTTAAATTTTAATAATTAAAATTCACTTAACAACAATACTTAACATGTTTATTGTATTTAGAAACAATAGATGATTTCTAATATTTAATCTTAGAAGCAGTAATTAGTATGTTCATTGTACTAAGAAACAATATGCCTAGAGAACTTATAGTTTATCTTTTATTCTTTACTAGTACTTTGTACAAATTTGAATAAAGCAAGATATATCTCCTACCCAAGATACATATTCTTATTGACCCCTCTATAAAAAATTCTGGAGCGACCATTGTTTGTTATAAAACAAACAAAGAAGACAAAGAGTTGAAAGCACAAATGAGTTGAAGCAGGGGGATGATCATAATCAACAAGGTTTGTTACTCAGTATCATTATTATTTTTGTGTTCATTTTTAAACCATATAATTTAATTACTTTGTGCAAACTCTTATTTTGCATGCATGTATTAAGTCATTCCTCCAAATTATTGTTATATTTCAATCATTTCACCTTAACATATTCTTTCAGAAATTGTTAAAATTTTTAGTACTATCATTTACACCATCTTTCACAAACACAACAACAATATCAACAAAACCTTATGCTCTTTTTGGTTGAAGAATAGAAAAGTGGAAGGATGGAAATTAGTAGGATAAAAATAGAATATACTATATTTAGTTTTCTTTCATGTGTTTGGTTGGGAGAATGGAAAAATGAATAAATTGTAAACTCTTTTGTTTAGTTGAGAAGAAAAATTGAAGGATAGAAAATGTAATTTATATAAATTTACTTTCATACTCCTATTACATAAAACAATTTTTTAAATAGTTTATAAGAAGTAATTTTTAAAAATGATTATAAACTTACATACTAATACAACTAATAAAACATCTAGCAAAAGAAAAAGCTAAAAAAACAAAAAATTTGTCGTTCAATATTTAAAAAAAAAAAAAAAAAAACAACAACAACAATGACGACGACGACGACGACAACAACAACAACAACCAACTTACATAGTATATAGTAGGATTGTAAGAAAACACCATTTAGACCTCACTAGACCAAAAATCTTGTCTTGGTTCTGCTTTTCAAGAGATTCGATTAGTCTTGGTCCAACACTTTAAAAAAACCAAAATCCAAGATTTAGTTTTCAGTTTGTCCACCATTGAACTTAGGCCATGGGATTGGGCCTGGCCCACAATACTCCCAACCCAGTCTCTTCTTGCCCCCCAAACGGCACTGTACTACGCTCCACAGTCCACAACACACACACACACATACAAGTGCGTAACGCTGTCATTCCTATCAAAAAAACACATAATCAGCTGTTGAGAAAACAAGGTTGAGGTTGCGTTTTCTTTAGCAATTCGAATTGGACTACTTTCTCAAAACAAAGATTTACGTAAAAATAAACCGAGTCCGACGAGATTTAGAAATTCTATTTGTTCTATATATACAAACTTTCCGTTCTTTTCTTTTTTCTCACTACACCAATTAAGAGTGCTCTTTGTTTTCTATTCATCTTTTATTCATTCATTCATTGGTTTTTTTTTTTTTTTCTCTAAACCCAAGACCGCACCACCACTAGAAGCAGAAGAAGCTAGCAGCCATGATACCCATCACTCAGAATCTGCTACAAACTCTGGAAAACTAGAACACTCAAAATTTTTCCACCGACTTAACGCTTTCTTATGTGCTTCACACTGAACTCAACGCCAACAAGTGCAACGAAGAAGAAGAAGCCATGATATCTTACGACGAAGGCACTCAAAATCTACCACAAACTCTCGAAAACCAAAACACCCAAACGCTTTTTTGTGAGTTTCGCAACAAACAAGAACAAAAAGAGGTTTCAACGGCATTGACGCTGTTTGATAAATCATGGGTTTCTTCCAATAATATGAGAGCTACTGCTACTTCTATTTCTATTTTATTTTCTCACAGTTCCATAGTGGCCTCCAACACACAATAAGACTTATATTATTCTCAAAAGCAAACCAAATAAACCCAAAATATAAAGTACTTGGCGTCTCCTCTAATCCTTATTTAATAACATGTTAAAATCTAATGAGAAACTTTACATAAATTTGTATTGTTTAGATTAATCTAATTATTATTAGGCAAAAGGTAAAAGTGGAAAGAAAAATGTGTTCATTGGAAAATTGTAGTGTTTAGTTTAATAACGAAGAAAATTTTCAAAACCCTACTAAAATATGTTACAAAAACTTGAAATTGTTTAATATTTTAATGTAGGGATGAGTTCTGCAAATACACCAACAAATCATATCGATGAGAGAGAACATCGACAAAAACAACATGGACTTTATGCGCAACTCAGAAGAGAAAGAGAATGAAATGGTCAGAAAGAAGAACGCTTGGCAAGACATCGTGCCAATTATGCAATAAAAAGACAAAAAATTGAGCAAGGAAAAAATATTTTAGTGGGAAATCAAGCAAATTTAAATGAATATACTTTGCATTCTAATGCTACAACAAAACATGCCCATTACTAATGCTACCAAATGGCGAGGTTCATCATTCGGCTCAAAAAACGTCAATTAAGCAAAAGGCTATACAACATAGTAATTGTGAGAATATAGGTTCATATCTTTAACTAGTCTTCATTGGTTGGAATTTTATTGAATCAAAAAATTTTGTTTATATCATTTGAATCCATTTAAAACATGTTTGGAAAAACAAAAACATATTCACATTTATTCCAAATTTTAACTGTTACAAATCATATTGACAGGTGAATCAACTGATTCAATTAACATTGAGGCAACATCAAGACTTCGACTAACCAATATCTGTCGAATTGCCAAAAATATTTTGTCTTCAAACAATGTGATGGGACAGTTTATTGGTATGCTAATATATTAAACCATCCATCATCTTTATGCTACATAGAAAGTTTGTTGTATCTCATCATTTATAATAAGTTCATGCTTTCTTCTAACTTTTTCAAATATAATGTTAAAAAATATTGAGGTTGAGGCATGTGATATAAATCATGACACTAATGATAATAAGTTATATACAATAACATATTTCTAAATGCTCAACATCATGTTTTGCTATAAAACAAATAGAAATATTTTATCCAATTCCATTATTGTAGTCAAACAAAGAAGACAAAGAGTTGGACGCACAAATGATGTTGAAGCAAGGAGATGATCATAATCAACAAGGTTTTTTACTCAGTATCATTAATTTTGTTTGTGTTCATTTTTAAACCATATAATTTAATTACTTTGTGCAAACTCTTATTTTGCATGCATGTATTTATTCATTCCTCCAAATTATTGTTAGATTTCAATCATTTCACATTATCATATTTTTTCGAAAATTGTTAAAATTTTAGTACTATCATTCACACCATCTATCACAAATACAACAACAATATCAACAAAACCTTATATTTTGTTTGGTTGAAGAATAGAAAAGTGAAACGATGGAAATTTGTGGGATAAAAATAAAATATACTATATTTAGTTTTCTTTCATATGTGTTTGGTTTGGAGAATGGATGGAAAACTCTTTTATTTATGGTCCGTTTGGATTGAGGGAGAAGGAGGGAGAGTAGAGTAGATTTAATACAAAATTAGCTTATTTTTAGCCTACACTACTCTACTCCCCTCCACTCCCCCTCCTTCCCCCCTCCATCCAAACAAGCCATTAGTTGAGAAGAAAAATTGAAGAATAGAATATATAGTTTATATAAATTTACTTTCATACTCTTATTACATAAAACAATTTTTTAAATAGTTTATAAGAAGAATTTTTTAAAAATTATTATAAACTTACATACTAATGCAACAAATAAAACATCTAGCGAAAGAAAAAGCAAAAAAAAGAAAAAGAAAAAAGCTTGTCATTCAATATTAAAAAAGAAAAAGAAAAAAGAAAAAAACCAACCAACTTACGTAGTATATGTGGGTTTCAATTAGCTTAATTGCTAAAGTCTCTGATGATTGTATAAGAGATTTGGGGTTCAATATCCATCTACACCAAAAATTAATTGGTATATTGGTTTGATGATAAAAAGCTATTATCAAAAATAGACGCCGTAGGTTTAAACTCTCTCAAAAAAAAAAAAAAAAACCTTACATAGTATATAGTAGGATTGTAAGAAAAAACCATTTAGACCTCACCGGATCAAAAATCTTGTCTTGGTTCTGGTTTTCAAGGGATTCAGTTAGTCTTGGTCCAACACTTCAAAAAAACAAAATCCAAGTTTTAGACCTGGTCCCAATTTTGCAAAAAGGAAAAAGACCAGACCAGACCAATTTTAAAGGCTTTGCTGAGGCCGAAACATTATATCTAAAATCATTCAGCCCATCACTAATGGTCCACCATTGAACTTAGGCTACAGACCCAGGCCCAGCCCACAATACTCCCAACCCAGTCTCTTATTGCCCCCAAAACGGCACCGTCGACAGTCCACAACACACACAGGTTCCTCTGCAATTCGGACTGCTTTCTCAAACAAGGTTTACGTAAAAACAAAATAAAAATAAACCGAGTTCGATGAGGATTAGAAATTCTATTTTTTTCTATATATACAACCTTTCCCATTCTTTTCTTTTTTATCAGTACACCGCTCTTTGTTTTCTGTTTTAAGATTTTCTTCTCTCTATCGTCTCCATTCATTCGTTGGTTTTTTTTTTCTCTAAACCCAAGACCGCACCACCACTAGCAGAAGAAGTAGCTAGCAGCCATGATGCCCATCACTCAGAATCTGCTGCAAACTCTGGAAAACCAAAACACTCAGAATTCCACCGACTTGACGCTTTCTTGTGAGCTTCAAACCGAACTCAACGCCCACAAGTGCAACGAAGAAGAAGAAGAAGCCATGATACCAGACGACGATGGCACTCAGAATCTGCTACAAACTCTCGAAAACCAAAACATCCAAACGCTTTCTTGTGAGTTTCGCACCAAACAAGAACAGAAAGAGGTTTCGACAGCACTGACGCTGTTTGATAAATCATGGATTTCTTCTAATAATATGAGAGCTACTGCTACTTCTATTTCTCACCGTTCCATAGTGGCCTCCAACGCACAAGAAGAGGAGGGCACGTCGTCCATGACGACGCTGAGCGCTGTTTCTCCCTGGAAAATAACGAAGACGCTCACGAAGAGTGATATTGGTAGTTCGAGCCGGCTTTTGCTGCATCAAAGTCTTGTCCAAACCCATATTATGGCATTCTTTAGTGCAGACTCGGTTAAGAAGATCGAGAGTAATGGATTGAGTGTAACAGTTTTCGATCGAGATTCAAAGTCCGATTATGAGTTGGTTTTCAAGAAGTGGCCTTCATCTAAGAGCTATATTTTCAATGGAAAGTGGCACGAGGATTTTGTAGTTAGGAGGAAATTGAAGGTAGGAGATGTCATTGGGCTTTACTGGGATACATGCCGTTCAAAGTTCAATTTTTGTGTTCTGCAAACGGCACATTAGATGTATTAACAAGTCTGCTCTTTCATACTTTTTAGGCTTACGTGATGTTTTATATGTGAATTAATCTTGCTAGGAAAAAAATATATTAGATTCATCTTTTCTTTCCTTAACTTTTGGAAGATTTTTTGTTTTTCCTATTGTAAGATACATCGTTAACTGAAAATATCTTTTATTTTGTTTATGTTTTTTTAACACTAGTTTTTTTATGCAATTAATCTTGTATATATTGTGGTTTGGTCAAATTTTAGTCTTTGGAACCATTGTTGTTGGCTTGATCAAATTCGATAAGCATTCTTTTCTATACTTGTTAGGGTGCCCCTGTTCATCTATTTTTGCCTTCTTGTTCTGTATGTATTAATGTATTATGGATATTAATTCTGTCTTCAGCAGTAGTGTACACCCCAGTCCTCAAAAGTGAAACATTCTTTAAGAACCTTATCAAATCCAAGTATGTTTTATAAGAGAACCTTTGGGCATATTGGCCCCTTGGCACAAAAATGTCTCAGAGAATCAACAGAAAATTCAATAGCTGAACATAATAAATAATTTCCTTTGAAGTATCTATCAAAACCGATATAGATGTCAAAGAGAATTGGGGTACAAAAGGAGACAACTGCAGATTAGAACCAGACCTTGTAACAAAATGGAAGTGAGACCAATTCCATCAATTCCTTAATTAATGTCCTCTGCTGTAGAAGAAGCTGAGAACTCTGGGTCATATATATATCCAGACAAATTATAGTTTGATTTTGGTTTCTTGTGTAAGATATACAATGCCATAGTTACAGAAATCAATGTTGTGGATTACCTCATCGATTGACGACCATCTACATGATAGCCATTAATTTTTTTCTGGGTGCAGTTGTATAGATGATTTGTTTGCATCAGATGGATAGTATTACTAGGTAAGTTAGTAGAGCTGACCTCGCCAATAGAAATATTTTGTAAGTCAAAGAAAGCAAATAATAATTTCAGGAGTAATATGCTTTATATATATATATATATTCCCATTTGATTAATTCAAAGCAAAGCATGCCTATAATTTTTCTTATGCAAAATGCTCCTTAAATAACTGAGACATTAGGAGACAGCTAATACAATTCTGTCTTTCAAATTTAAAGATGTGTTAATGATTAATCTTGTGTGTAGTGAAATATCAAATAGCAACTAAACTAGAGTACATCTTGAGTGAAAGAATAGCAGTACTGTATTGTGCTCAATTCATAGCAAATACGAAACAAAGATCTCGTAGACTCGATCGAATTGGTCTAGTTTAATTTTATGTAAGAAGACAACAAGTATTAAATTTTAGTTTGTTTGTTTGTCTCAATTTTTTCATTATTTTAAAATACATCAAAGTTAGTTATATTATTTTATTTTAAATAAGCTATATTTTAACTTTTTGCCACACATTCATCCCAAAAACTATATATTTTGTATTTATAAAAAGAGTAAAAATAAACTATCGGAAACTATGGATACCCAAATACTCACTTAACTTTTGGGAGTTCGCCAGTTCAAATATTTGTTTATTTCTTATAATCTCATGAGTTAGTGAGATTTGACCTTTTGTTTGTCAAAAAAATATAAAAAATCAAAGTTGTCTAATAATTCCTAAATTCATTTAATCCGTGAGATTCTCCCTTCAAGCCTTTTAGACAACATATAAGTTGCCAAGTCATTTTGTAAGGCAGTAGTAAAATAAATAGTACTACTATGATTCTATCATTTTCCATTAAAGCATTATATTCAGTTCATTCTGTTATCTTCCATGTAAGAGTATGAAGAAGGACTTGATCTAGGAGATGAATGCTACTACATAAATCTTAGAAAGAAGCCACCAGGCCATAGTTTATCCCAATAATTGGTAACCCACATCTTAACATTTTTAACCTCTAAGCAAGCCAAAATAGCTGATCATGCAATTTAAATACTTAATATTGGATTATAATCTTAATATCAGACTAAAAACAAGGAAAAGGGGATTCTTGGAGAACTTTCTTTTGGTGTTTTGATTAGCATAAGCTAGAATCAAAACCTAACATCAACAGCTAAGAAGCATGAATTACCCGCCTATAAAACAGGTTTCAGCCACCAAGGCAAGAGAAAAAAGACACTGAAATTGAGGGGGAAAAATATTTACTTTGTATTAGAAAAAATTATCAACAACCTTTACAAAAAATGTTCCAATTGTCAAGGATCTCCCATATTGTAAGGGAAAATTATTTTCTATAACTTTTTGCTAAATAAATAATACAAAAAACCTGGCCAGAGCAAAATCTATGTGATACAAAAGCCAGCTATACTGCATCACAAGCTCCGTGTGTAAGACCAAAAAAAGAGTATAAGACATCAGCTATTTCTTTTGCATTGCGGCAAAATTGTATGCATGGTAATCTGTATAACTTCTATGGCTTTGTATTAGAATGGCTGTCAACCTTGCACTTTGCTTGGATGAAGGTTCTCTATAAATCAAATCAATGGGTTACTTTGGTTCACTGATCGTTGATATGGATCAATCCAACAATTGTCCTCCTTCGATGCAGTAGTCCACCTTTTCTCGAAGATCCGCATTTCAGCATAGGATAGCAGCCTGACCTGAATAAAATCATCACTCACTAATTACTTTTTAGATAATTGGTTTGGGTGAAATACAATGGAAGATGTACATTCTCAGCCCATACAAACACCAACATAGAGGAGAAGGTGTCTTAGTATCATATATGCATTTTTCCTCTCACAGCGGGTGGATCACATATAGTTATGAAACCCACACACTGTAAGATGGACAGCGCATAAGATAATTATTTCACATAGATAGAGAACTTCGCAGAATTGACATATTAGCAACCACTAGCATAGGAATGAATTATTAAGACTTACTTGAGATCTAGGATCAGCTTTATTAGAATCAGATGGCCCCTACAAAATTTAAAAGAGAACGCATTATACATCAGTGAAGAATCTAGTACAACTCAATCTAAGCTTTAGAAAAATGTACCAGTGCTTCTGAGTTTGAGTTTTCTTTTAAAATTGGAGCCAGGGAATCATTGCTTACCTACATGAATAAACAGGTAGTTGAAAGTGAGAGACAACCCAAACATTCAACATAAATACCACAGAATGAGACAAGAAACCATTAAGACAACCACTCATATAAGTATTTCTAAACAACTAAGTCCCAAAATAGTGCCATATAAAAATTAGGAAGATGTCCTGCCTTATTGCCACCAAGTGTGGGAAGACCCAGATGAACTATGTACTCAGAGTCAACAACGCCAACATTTTTCATTCGATCCTGAAAGAAGTCCAAACATCAAAAAGACCCTCAAGAGAGTTGAAAAACGAAGCTGTAAGACAGAATGGTTACCTGGGCACAATAGCCAAGCTTTCTATCAAGGCCCCATGCATGGATCAAGTCATTCTGAACGGATGGGAAAAAACATTATAGAACAATTATCAGAAAGGAAGATGCAATGCAAAGCTGAACAAAGCAATCAGATGCAGATTGAATTTAAGGTTAGTCTTCTAAACTTTACCAACCTGATTCTGTTGCCTAGTATTTAAATTTACAGAATCACTCATCATTCTCTCAAAAAAAAAAAAAAAATTACAGAATCTTCAAAGACAAATACATATTTTTAAAAGCGTGTTTCCATTGCCATTAAGTTTTCAGTGTGGATTCAGGTTGACCTGTAACACATGGTTCATGCTGATTGAATCTTTTAATTCAATTATAAAAGGTCAGTTTCAATCCAGGTCCACATGGTGCCCAACTGCCCATAGAAAGAGATTTGTTTGATGCAAGACCCTGATATCAGTTGGATAGAAAAAATCTTATCCTATTTCAAAATTAACATTCTTAAATCATTTAAAACAAATATGGTTGACCTATTCAGGCTAACACGGCCGGGGGAAAATTGCAATCAACATAAAGTAGGTGGGACATAATCCATGATGCTTACTTAAGCGGCTCAATTTGATAAGGTTAATTACATGAGAATGAAATCCTCTTGATACGTTAATTCATTTAGTGTTCATTTAGTGTTAATTTGTAAAATTCCTCTTTATGCAATTCAATATTGTTAAGCACCAGCGGTGACCATTATTTTTATGCAGTGGTGGTTTGAGTATTCCATACCTGGATCATATACCATGCACATCGCCAAGCCACCTTTGAAAACACAGGTGCCATCATTTCCACCCAACTGTATAACAGGTTTTATCCAATATTAAAATTGATGAGGATGAGAAAGTAAATGATATAACAATGAAACAGTTACAGAGCAGGTGATTGTGTACCCTAAACATGGAGGACCAGTGCTCTGGGCATCACACCGTCCACCGCCTTTGAACTTATAATACCTTCTGTTATTAAGAAAAAAAAAGTGAAAATGTGTCAAACACAATTGTACTGCATGCCTTCCATTACAATTATAAGAAACTGATAATAATCTGAATCTGCATAAGCCAATGATTCACAGATTGCAAAAGATGTGGCATGTGTTTGAAAAGATACTACTACTAAGCAAGTGAGCACAAAACAGACATTATTCCATTGAAGAAAGGCTGTATTACTTATCCAATAAAAGGGGCAGTAAGTCTTCTATATGAGTGCTCAAATCCATTGTTGAATAACTGGAGTAAAGGTCTATTAATGCAGTATCCAATTAGTTCTGGAAAAGATTTTGCACTGACCTATGTACCCTTGATCTTTTTTTGCGTACAGTAATTGGATGATGCAACTCTGACTTATAAGGATCAAGTGCTGGCTGTGATATTTCAAGTTGCTCCTCTTGAACAATAGATAGATATCTGCAACAGATACACCATAGTTAGGATTGGACTTTAAATCTGAGCTCATTAAAAAAAAGGGGGGGGGGGGGGGGGGGAATTATATAATGCTGTTAATATCTCCAAGATCTACAGCTAGGAACTATTTCTCCTATTATTATCGGTTATGCTTGATTTTCTTTTCAATACAATATTTTTTCCTCAATGATCTCCTACAGAAGCACCTCTTCTTATGGAAAAGGACTACATTTTTCAATACAAAAAAAGGTTATTATTCCTCTATGATACAAACGTCATTATTCCCACAACATGAGAAATGGTCATTAGTTTTACATTTCTAAGGATCCTATCAAGCCTATTACACACCAGATTTTTATTTCAACATTTAGATTAACATGTTTTGTCAAAAGCATTGATGCAGTGAGAGCTGGTGGTGGACTCTGAGAGTAAACAGTATACAACGGTCAAGAATATTCCGATAAAGCAACTGCAAAGCCGTACTTACCGTATTGGGTCAAAATTCTCAACTCCAAGGTCCTCATCCCAAAGAAATATATAATCATATTCAGCAACTATATCTGGATGCATGAATCGTTTGGCAAACCACCTACATCAAGACATGGTATTGTTTCATATTAATCTTATGCATTGAGACTTGGACTTGTCCACCTCCCATTATTACTTAAACGGAAACAAAAATCTAGGAAGAATCAAAATTACCATTTCGTTTGATTCTCTGCAGACACATGTGTGGCACGTTTACTCCATGAAAAATTCCTCCATTCATCCACAACACCATCATAGTGAAAAAGCATTATAACGAAATTACTTAAAGGAAACTGCAAAAAGATGAAAAGACATTACAAAAAAATATGAGGAAAAAAAAATCAGGAATACAAGGGAATTAGGCAAGCAAGACCCACCTTTTTCACAATTTGGTTCACTAAATCTTTTTGCTTGATTCCAACTGCAATGGCTAACAAGTTAAGTGAAGGCTTTGCATTGTTCTGACATTGAAAAACATTGAAATGTGCACCTTATATGTGTTAAAAACAATGGGAAAGATTAAAAAAAGAAAAAAAAAAAGGAAAAAGCCAAGAAGATCAACACGTTAGTGCAAAAGTGTATGGTTTAATGTACGTCTCTTAACTATGAAATGTTCGGAATATCTTTTTCTCAGGAAATTTCAATTTGGCACAATTACTATATAAGAAACTTTTGCTGCATATCAGTGGGTTTAGCAGGTAGTGGCAAGATGATAAAATTATTCAAGCAACTTTTGCTGCATATCCTACAGATTTTGGAAAATCAGTATAATTCTTTTGTCTGGTCACCCTACCTGCTAATATTGAGAAATATAGTTAAATAATGCCATCTTTTCAGCTTTTGCTTGTCATGGAACAAAGAATGGTTTACTTTGAAAAATATGATCTCCCTTGGTGATGATACCATCATGGGCATCCCCAAAACAATACATGCATCAGAGACAAATATAATTGATTGCCTATAATTCAAAAAGGACTTTGGAAATTTTTAATTTATTTTCAAAGATACAAGGAACTTGATGCAACAAAAAAGAACATCAATTTTTTCAGTCATACACTGGTCCTGAATCACAACTAAAGGAAAGTTTGGATGATTCTTTAGCAATTTGTAATACCAAATTTTAATTATCATGTAATTTAACAAAATCACAAATAAAATGTAGTGAAATATTATAAAATATCTGATGATTTTGCCATCCAACCATTGAGAATCTGATCAGTGGCTTCACTTACATTTTCTGGAATGGAACCCCATAATGGCCGCATTTCCAAGTTAGATGTCTTGACAACAATTCCTTCTGGTAATGACTCACTCCCAACAGGCCTGCATCGACTCTACGGTATTTTGGGGGACAAGAAAAAGAGAGAAAAAGATAAATTAGGGAAAAAAATTCAACTTAATGTGCCAATATAGAAAGGAATTCCTTTTATTATTTTAATAAGACACACCTTGCACACATTAGAGTCATTAGACTTTGTATTCTGCATAGTAGGAGTTTCTCCCCATCTTCTGAATCTCTGCATGTGTGATTTCAAGAGTTATGATGTATGTAATCTAGTAAAGTATAATCATCACACAAATCTTTTCCATATATCAAAGTAAATTTTAAGTTAAATGACAGATTTTGAAACGATATGAAGGCCAGGAAACTCAAACAATATGACAGATTTTGTTCTGACACTTTAAACCAATAAAGAAGAAGAGGAAGAACTAAAATAATCATTAGGTGTAAAGGAACAATTTTCTAAATTAAATGTAAAAAGTGAGGCACAAAATATTTTCTAAATTAAATAGTTAACATCAGCTCAATGTACATCCCATCAAAACATATAAACTCCATCCTCAACAGTTCAAAGAATATTCTCTCTAAGGAACATCAATCGCCCTCACAAACTAAAATTTATATGAACAGTAAGTAATATTTAAAAAGAGCCTATTCCGTCTGACATACATACTTCTTTGTATTCCTTTGCAACAAATGCATTACCAATGAAGTAAGCACCACAAATCAAAGTAACTGTGACAAAGAAACCGCAGACACACGGCCTACTCTTTAGATTTGAGAGTACAGGAGCCTGACAACAAAAACAAATGAGCAATAGAATGAGGAGTTTTCATCAAAATCCATCTGCACAACAATCAAGTAATAAAGGATGTCAAACGACAGGTACACCAAAATAAATAAATAAATCAAACCCAGTTGTAGCATCATAAGCGTTCTCCCCAATTTCTGCACACTAAACCAGTACTGGCTTTTCGGTTGAAGAGAATCACATTAATGCAAAATTCTTACTCAATTAAATTTCCAAGTGTCAATTATTATCCATGAACATGTCCTCCTTTCTATGTATCTACCAACCTGTGTTGTATTCATATCACTATGTCAATATGCCATCTTAAGCTACCTCATTAAGTTAGCATTTTACCACATAGTTCACCAAACAGAATATTTCAAATGCACAGTTTTACATTCTTTCCATTAGTTCAATAGACATATTTGCGAGAGTATCTAGTATAGTGGCCGGAAACTTGTGTTTTACTTAAAACTGTATGTAGCAAAAACACCATGAAAAATCATTTATTTGTTTGGTTTAGTTACATAAGAAATTGAAAGGGTATAACTTTGAATAATAGATTATTTTTATCATTTTTTTGGTTTAAAATATTAAAAATTCCAGAAAGTAGTTACATAAGAAATTGAAAGGTTAAAACTTTTAATAATAAATCATTTTCATTATTTGCGATCCATGGAAACAAGAATGTCTACCAAATTGAGTAAAAAATAATTTTCAAAATATTATTTTTCTTTTCTTTTCATTAGGCTTTGCAAACTATTACATGGAGTAGAAAAAAATGCAAAAATATGAGATTTATTTATTTATTTTATTATGATAGATAAGATAAGCTCAACATCTAATTTGAAGAATTTAAATTTTAAATTCAACCAAACTAAAAGGAGGAATAAAAAGATAAAGAAGACAAAAGGAGGGATTGAGAAAAGTAAATAAGCTAAACAGGATTAAGATCCTCTAGAGTTCTTCACTTAATAACTCCACCATGGAGTTTATAGAATCTTATCAATCCATTTTGAAATGAGTGGACTGCCATGTCATCAAAATTTCAAATAAATACCAAATTAGTGATAGTCAACTTTTGTTCAAATGTTGAAGACATGGTAAAATCCAATTCAATGGATGGATAGGATTTTAGGAACTCTATGATGTGGTTACCTTGAAAACTCTAACAGATTCTAATCCAGCCAAAAAGAAGCATTAACTCTGTTCAAATACTACTCCATGAGAACTTCTAAATTCTTGCTGTTTTCCTTTTTCTTTTCTTTTCTCAGTTATCAAACACATAATGTTAAAACAACTGACTAACTTAAATTATACGAAACAACAAGAACTTCCTTTTGCCTAAACTGAAAAGAAATTGTATCTTTGAACCCAAATCAACCAAACACACCCTTCTATGTTTCCTCTGTTTTCTCAGCAACCAACGGGACACCAAGAAAATAGAAACTCAAACTCCCCAGAAAAATAAAACTAATGAAAAAAAAAAAAAAAAAAAGAAAAGAAGAAGAAGAGAGAAAGTCAATGAAACAAGCAACCGCTTCCAGATTCCAAACACACCCCTTCTCTGTTTCCTCTGTTTTCTCAGAAACCAAACGGGACTCCGAGAGAGAAACTCAAACAAAAAAGGAAACCCAAAATAGAAAATCACCACCAATCATGCCCGACACAGCCTACAACAATTTAAATATCATTTTCTAGAAACCCCACGAAGAAGAAAAATAAAAGGCTCATCTTTAAAAAAAAAAAAACTGCACAGAAAGAAGTAGTAGAGCTATGAATTCGAACACATAAGGTATACATACATACACATATACATGTAGAGGGAGAGAGAAAGAAAAGGAAAGCTTACAGGGTTGAAAGTCTTCTTCATTTCCTCCTTTTGCTGTTTTGCTTTCTGGGAAAACCAAAAGCATGCACAGAAAGTATTTGTACAAATAATGAGAGAGAGAGAGAAGAGAGAGAAAGAGTCCGCCTTTTGAAATTACAAAAGGGAAGGAAAGGAAGGGAAGTTTGAAAGTAAAGAAAGGAATGGAAACTATAAAGTAATGAAAACCATTGAGAATAATAACAGAGAAGAATAAGTACTAGCTTTTAGTTTTTTTTTTTTTTTTGCTAAACAAGTACTAGCTTTTAGTATTAATTAAGGAAAACCATATTTTTATATTACTTAAACTAATAAAATCCATTTTAGCTAAGCAAATAGAAAATGCAGAGGATGTTCAACAAGTTGGTTCTGTGGTGTAACGTCAACATGGTGCCGTATTCAATAAGATAAAAATAAAGCAAATCAACCGTGTCCTAAATAAATGTCAAGAAAACCAGTAAAAGACACGGACAGATTCAGATAAGAGAAAGAGACAGAAACACTATTTTGGTTGGTGTTTATTTTGTGTTCCAAGTTAGACTCTTTACTTTGATTTAGAGAGAAAGAGAGTTAGATAAGAATAAGATAAGAAAGTGGGACTGTTGTCTTTTAGTACTGTGTTCCAAATCAAAAAAAGTGTTTTTTTTTTAAGAGTTACTGTTTTTTTTCTTGATTGTTGTTTACTTCGGGTTAAGAGAACTTGACTTCAAACGCATTAACTAATGTTCCCAGTTACACGCGAAATGTTAGGAACTAGGATTATGGGGGGAGTGTAAAATTTGCAAGAGATTCGAGAGTGTTTAAAGTTTTTGGTACTCGCTTTGGTTGGCCAACATTTGTTTCTTCTATTTATTAATTACAAGTTCCAATACTCTTTAATTTAAATTTGGTCCTTTAAGTTCTATTTTAAAAAAAAAAAATTTAAATCCTTTGTTTGGTAGGAGGGTTTTTGTTTTTATGAAAATAATTGTCAAAAATTGAGGGGTCGTTTAGTAACAATGATCTAATAACGTTATTTGTATTTTTTAAAAATACGTGTGGGTTGAAAAAGTGTATGAAAATATGTGTAATGTTATTTAAAAACTTAAAAGTGTTACTTAAATTATCATACCAAATGACCCCTGAATGTGAAGTTACTCCTTTCGTCCCACTTTTTTTGTCATCTATTCCATTTTGAGATGTCTCAAAATATTGTCCAATTTCTAAAAATAAAATTCGTTAATTTACTAATGTTCCTATTATACCCTTGTTAATTTACTAATTCAATTTTTTGATAAATTTTTTTAAAGATAGTTTTGGAAACTTATACATTTTTAAAAGGTAGATAAGACAATAAATGATGTTCTCTTAAAAAGTTTGACTTTTCAAACACGACAAAAAAAAGTGGGACGGAGTGAGTAGTTTTTAGAGAATAATTTTTATATTGTGTGCGCTTTAGTTTCCACTTTTAAAAATAATTTTCAAAATACTAGAAAAAAAAATGATGTAAATACATTACAAGGTTGGAAGGAGGGAGTATTAGTCTAAAATATAAGTATTTTAAGAAAGGTATCTCGTGAGGCATTTCTCTCACAACAACATAAAATCCACACATGTTGTGAGAGGGATGTTTAATGCCGTCTCATAATTTTTTGCCTTTTAACCTTTAAAAGGCAGGAGAGAAATCTTAGAGGATGATTAAAATGAATTTCAATGTAACATAACTGGCTTAAAATATTATTAATTTTTAAATTTATTTTTATTTAACATATGCATCACATAAGGCATAATTACAATATTCAATAGCTCGAGAGTAAATTTTGGTCATCTCACATAATTGTAGATGAACTAAATCCATGGTATTGCTCAAATTTATGAGGAAATATTACTATGAGAGCAGTGGTGGTTTCAGAAATTCTTTTCAGGGTGGCCATTAAAAAAAATTAAATTAAAAAATTTTAATAATAATAAAACTTGAATATATTAACATCACAAAATAAAAACAAAAATACACAAATACATAAAATTTTAAAATTTCCTTTCACAAGTTTTCATATTTTGAAATCATTGTGTGATATGATAGTTTCAATATCAATGTTATCAGCTACATATTTTTTAATGTACACAACCAAGCAATTATTAATCTACTGATTTCTCATTCAATTACTAACGTCTTTTCTAAATAAGTACTAATATAAACAAAATGCATTATTTTTTTGAAAAAATATATCATATAAATTCAACAAATTCGGCTCAAGACTAAAACAAGCACTAACATACTAGCTATTTATAAAGTATACATTTTTTATATAAAAAAAATAGCGATTTTAAAATATGTCATTTGAAACACAATTTAAAAAGTCACAAATGAACATTTGATTTGAGATTTTAGGCTAATTTGTTTGTTTGGGCAATTTTTAAGAAGTGCTATATATATCCACAACATTTTTGTAACATTTTTACAACAAAACCTAAGTGGTAAGTTTTTACTGGTTCTATTTTGAACTTACCATTGAAATTATTTTTTTGTTTACCAATAACAACTTGCTATTTAGGATTGTTATGAAAATATTGCAAAAAATATTGTAAACATTGCATTTCTTGTAGTAATTTTTTTGTTCAACATTCAATTGACCAAAATTTTGAAGAGGTTTAATTTTATTTTTAAAGGGCTCAATTGTTATTAAGGGTGTTTAAGTTTTTTTTAGGGTGGTCAAAAGACCTATATTAACTTAAAACTCAAAATTTTTTAAGTTATATTAAAAAAAAAAAAAAAAAATTTCAGGCCTCATTAGTACTTGGCGCCACCCCCGTAGGAGTGTATTAAATAAATGTACAATTATAATACTAACACGTTAGTAGGAACATGACCACAAGTAATACTTGATACTTGAAATTTTATTTGTGTAAGCATTTTGCATTAATGTGATTATTTTCAATTCAGAAGTTACTTTAAAAGTATTAAGTTAACTCAAAAGCTTAAATTTACCCCTTAGAAAAAAACTTAAAATTACAAAAATAAAATTATAAAAGTATATTATACTAGACCAAGCTTTTTATCAAAGCCAAAAACTATAGCAAATTATCAAATCTAAACAAATAATAAAATTATTTTTAAATCCTGTAACTTTTGATAATTGGATCACTCAAAACATATTATAATATATACATCCAAGGGCAATAAATAATAAATTTTTTATATGGTAGGAGTATATATATGATTATCGACAAGATTCCACACGTGTATTATTCGTACCAACTAAGGTTGAAATTTGAAAATGAGTATTGAGGAGGTATTTGTTTGTTTATATGCATGATTAGTAAATGTCAAAAGTTGTTTCATGATGTGAGTTTCACTTTAACGTAAAGTCATCATCATATTACAATTTGTATATATTTTTTATTAGATTCTTTCGTCTATATAACATGCCTCTTTGGATATTATGGATCCGTTTGAATACAGTTTATTTTGTTAAAAATTTTAAAAAAAATAATAAAAAATTTATTATTCATTAACCGGGTTCTGTTCATTTGCCTAATTACGTTGTTTAAAATAATAATAATAAAAAAAAGCTGAAAACACAAAACGCTAAACACGTTTCAGCTATCCAAACTGCACCTATATGTTTTTGAGTGTATCCTATATTACACAAATTGATATAATGTATTTGGCAGAAATAGGATGAGAAATCACTGAAATTTTAGTTTTATTAGTTCTTAAAATCAAGAAAATAAAAGAAAAATATTTTAACATTAAAAAATGGATATGTAGAGTTCAATTTTAATAATTGGAGATATATGGATCAGCTCATAAGGTGTGCAAAGTGTATGGTTAGATTTCACTATTGAGCAAGATAATGTGTAGGGATATTTTAATAAATTAAAGCTAATTATAAAATTAATGTTATCATAGAGTCAAGCATGAATCATATGATCAAATATAATATAATATAATAAATAAATAATGCCTACTAGAGTCTCTATCCTTATCTATTTATTTTATATGTAGAAGACTTTATGGAATTATTGAGGAAAATAAAATCATATATTTATTAATTCAATAAAATTCGCAGGTTCACTAAAACAATAAACAAATAAATAATCAATCAAACTTGTACGCCGAAGACAAGGCAAAAGATTTTATTTATAACCCACGTCAGAGCCATATGATTCAATAATAATAAAAAAAAGCTGAAAACACAAAACGCTAAACACGTTTCAGCTATCCAAACTGCACCTATATGTTTTTGAGTGTATCCTATATTACACAAATTGATATAATGTATTTGGCAGAAATAGGATGAGAAATCACTGAAATTTTAGTTTTATTAGTTCTTAAAATCAAGAAAATAAAAGAAAAATATTTTAACATTAAAAAATGGATATGTAGAGTTCAATTTTAATAATTGGAGATATATGGATCAGCTCATAAGGTGTGCAAAGTGTATGGTTAGATTTCACTATTGAGCAAGATAATGTGTAGGGATATTTTAATAAATTAAAGCTAATTATAAAATTAATGTTATCATAGAGTCAAGCATGAATCATATGATCAAATATAATATAATATAATAAATAAATAATGCCTACTAGAGTCTCTATCCTTATCTATTTATTTTATATGTAGAAGACTTTATGGAATTATTGAGGAAAATAAAATCATATATTTATTAATTCAATAAAATTCGCAGGTTCACTAAAACAATAAACAAATAAATAATCAATCAAACTTGTACGCCGAAGACAAGGCAAAAGATTTTATTTATAACCCACGTCAGAGCCATATGATTCAATTATTCTCCATGAAAGCTTCTTTTGTTTTGTTAGGCTAGATTCTTTCAGGCTTGAAGAATTTGACGTGATCAGAAATCGATTTTGGCCTCATAATTTTAACATCCTAAACCAATAATAGATGATTACTTGTTATATCAAACTTATCACAAAATATGTATAACACCCCATGATTACTTGTTAGATCAAACATATCACAAAATATATATAACACCCCATGATTATTATGGCAAACTTGTCAAGTCACCTTATTTTAATTATCTGAATTATGACATTCCTCCCTCTCTCTCTTGCTCTTGAAATTTCAACACAAAATGGGCTCTTCTTCAGCAAAAATAAATAAATTCTTTGCTATATACTACTAATATTTACGTTTGGATAATTAAATTTCCTGACTTATTCGACTTACATGAGTACAACTTCTTAAAACTTTCATTTTTTTTTTCTTTTTTTAAATAGAACTTAGATTTTAGATAAAATAAGCAAATAAAAATAACCCCATTCAAACACATATTTAAATTGGTTAGGGATGGTATTAAACTTAGAGCATGTTATTTAATTTTATCCCCTATTTTACAAACCTGATATCATTTATGACTCGTAGAATAGATCTAAACATAAAATATAACTTTCATCTTGCCCATTTACTTCCAATAACTGCAAGTATGCCTTCTTTATCTTTGATTTTTGGCTGAGTATGATATAAATATGCAACACCGATATGAATAAAGAAGCATTATTGCTTTCAGTTAGAACTTAGAGGTAAACATTCTTAAATGCAATACGTTAAGTTCTCTAATTTAATTTAGGGTTATACTAACGAGTGCCCTTATGAAATTGATTAACAATCCAATTAAAGAAAATTGTTAACCAATACCCTAAGGGCACTAGTTAGCATTTCCCCTTAATTTAAACATACAATTGCATTGATCAATAAAATATAAACATTTTTTTTCCAATAATAATTAATTTCATTGCAATTATATGTGTGAATTTAATTGGAAAATCAAATATGCTATACCTAAAAGATTGCTTAGTTTTACCCATTATCTTTCCTATCAAATCAATGGATCTAGTAAACTACCATAAGAACATACTCTTCAACAAAGACTATGATAGTAGTCATGGAATACTAGGATTAGTTGTTAATGACAGGGCACCCATAATCGCATTTTAGTTGGAACCATCATGACACGCTAACGGAGGGTCCAAGTCAAAGTGCCAAATAAAATTTTTCACGGTTTGACATGATATGATGATTGAATTAGACTCGTGACTGTGATTGCGGTATCAAGAGGCATATACTTCGAATAGTTTATTTACTTATAATGCCAATGATATAGCCAACCAAACCAGGCTGGTACCATGTTGAAGCCACTAGAGCAACTCAATTTGTTTCCTTTTGTTATAGAAAAGGGCATCTCCAAATTTTTCTACCTTTTATTTTAATAGATATTAGGGAAAAATACAATTTTTTATGCATACTATATTGAATTTTCAATTAAATTCAAACATATAATATATTGAATTTAATTATTTTTGAAAAATAAAACATTATTTATTCTTCATTGATTAATACAATCTTTTTTTTTTTGAGAAATAACCATATATTTAAACTTAATTAGGGAACTAAATATACTACATCTAAGAAATCTAAGAAACTATACGTAAGTTTTCTTATATTTATAAACCACTACAAAGAAATCTTTGAAATTTCAAGATTATGACACTTTGTTGTTCTATTCTTCAGTGTCAAACTAAAAGGAAAAAAATATGTGCTTATCTGATCTGTTCTTTGTTGGAACACTTTTTCTTTTTTAGTTACTTTCCCACTATCTTCTACTTCACGACGTGTTGAAAGTCTAGAAAGTTATATGAAAAGTGGTTTTTGTATGTGTTGTAAAAGAACTTACATAAAGAAAGAAGAGGACAAGAATCTTCTAATAGCAAAGTGTCATACTTAGGTTGCGTTTCTATTGCTTATTTTTTTGTCAATTTACTTTATTATTTAGCTTATTTTTACTATTATTTATAAACTTCACTGTACTTTTTGGTATTATTTATAAGTTTTACTATACTATTTCAGTTAAATTTTAACTTTATTTACAGTACTTTCAACAAAAAAAATTTAATTTTAACAAAATAATCAATATTCAGAACAAAATCTTAAGCATATTTTGTAATTTCACATAATAATTCTTGATACTTTTTTTTTAAATTTTTTTGGGCATATGAGTGTTGAGTCTGTTTACTGTTGACAAGTTTATATATTTTTTATAATTTGTTGATAAGTATGTTTGTGTATTTATATATATTTAAAAAAAGAAAAGAAAAAAAGAAGCATGTAAACAATATTTCATGTTTTGACCCCAAAGAAAAAGTAATATTTCATTATGTTCCATAAATTCATTATTGGAACTTGGAAGAGTATTTGTTTGGGCCTGAATTTTTGTGTGACATGGCTCCCGCTCTACAAAGATCTAACGGGCGGGCACATAACGAGCAAATCCTACTTCTAACTCCAAGGCCCAAAAAACTCCACACAAAATAATCTTTTTATTTTTTATTTTAGAAAATGATCGTTCCTATTTAAATGGAATTCATTTTACGATTTAGAATGATTTTTATAGATTTTTTTAATGATATGATGTCTTTTTGGCCACAAATTTTTAGTTTTTTTTAGTTTTTTTTTTTTTTGTCTCAAGTTCTAATTTTTTTTTTTTATAAATAGTTTTCAATAAATAAACTAACTTTTAAATTTTTCTTATATATATATATCTTTTGCTAATACGTTACCAAAAACTATGGGCTCTGAAGACATATCAAACTATTTCTATTGTTAAATATAATAAAAAAATATAAATTACATCACCCTTAGAGGATTTATGAAATGGCAGAGGTCTTTATATATAAATGCAGAAATTAATTAAATTTTTTTTTTTGGTTAAAGAAATTAATTAATTGTTATCTTAGGGAGTGTTCAAACTTGTCTCTTAGCCTATATTAAACTCCAAACACAACCCGCGGTTTATTTATTTATTTATTTTTTAGATTTAACCCGTGGTTTATTTTGCAATAAAGTTGGGTATAAAAAAAAAATCACAATCTTACAATATATATTCCCAAATTAACCTACCCATTCACACATGAGCTCACCATAATCTTTTATTTATTTATTTTTAATAGTTCACGTGTCACGTGTGAGGTAGTAGACTAATTTGAGAATATCGTAATTTTTTGTTATGCCTTGGAAAAACTCTTAAATTGTTAAGTTTTGAAAAAAAAAATTTCTTAGTTTAATACTTTAATTTAATATTTTTTTGGAAATTTCAAAATGTAATTATTCTAAGAAATAAAAACAAAAAAAAGTGTTTGCTAGGACTCTTGTAACTCAATTGACACCTCTTAATTTATGGTTTAGATCCCCTCATTCTATTGTAACTATCAAATTATCAAAAAAAAAAAATAAAAATGCAAAGCTTAAATATAGCACTACAGTTGGTTAAATACAACACCATAGTTGGTTAAGTTATCCACCTTAGCCTAAATTACATTAAACTCATTCGTAATTATTATTGTGGGGCCAAAAGATCTGGGGACTCTGGCCCATTTCATATCAGGCCCATGGCCTATGCCGAGGAGGAAGAAATGCCCGAGGACAAACAAAGGGAATCTAGACTGCCAGGATATACTGCCGAGGACGACCCTGTCCTCGGCAGACCAAAATCACGAAATGGGAAAGAGCCACACTGCCAGAGGCAGTCCCCTCGAGCATCCCAAAGGAAGTTCCGAGCCCAGTGGGCCAGCTGTAGGAGCATGGTAGAAAAGCAATTCTAGGAGAAGCTGTTACCTCCGTATTAAATACCCACAGCTAACGCCCTGACCCCATTTATGTGGACATGACCCTTGGATAGTGCTATCGGGGCCACAATAGCTCACAGAGCGCCAGAAGGAGTGGCCGATGGGACGTGCACTCAAGTATAGGCATGGATGACTAACAAGTGTAGGGAGAGGATGAACCAAAAGAAGTGATATATAACATCAGAGATCTCTCACAAAGGGGGGGGGGGGGCTGGAGGGTGTTCCTGGGAAGTGAGACTAGATGGGAATTCATATCCTCGGACGAGGAGCCCTTCCCCCCGGGTCGTTGGGCCGTCTGGTTCTGTGTTCTTAGCTCCTACTTGATCATCCCCAGCTTCAACACAAGCCGTTGCCCCCCTAGAGCCCAACTTTTGGACCCACTTTCTACAAATTCATTGTAATGGGTCCGCTGGGCCTAGATCCCATCCGCAGCTGGGCCCAATCTGAAAGCCGTGACCCTACAATTGGCACCGTTTGTGGGAAGAGTTGCTTATGCGATGATGAGTGCAACGGTTTGTTAAGGCAGGATTAAGTCCCCTAGGGGAGGTTATGGTGGCCAGTCTATTGTACTATAAGGAGAGAACCGCCAGGTGGTTCATAGCTCAACGGGCCTCTAACACCATGTGCGTGGCCCTCACCACCACCAGGGGTCAAACCCTTGAGAATCTAGTGGCCAGCCCCGTTAGGCCCTGATTGAGGGAAGTGGCGGCCGCGCGAAGCAATTCAAGGGGGCTCCGTGGTGGGACTAGTTCTGGAAGGTAGGTATGGATATCTTCTGACCCACTAGAGCAGTTGAATGGGGCTTTAGCAACAACGAGTCCTCGGAAGACAAAACCAGGGTCTTGCATGGTCCTCGGACTCAAATCTATGGGAAAACTAATAACTCTTGACAAATATCTAAATGTTAGACAGAACCAAGGTCTTGCATGGTCCTCGGACTCAAACCTATGGGAAAACTAATAGCCCTTGACAAGTATCTAAGTGTTAGACAGAACCAAGGTCTTGCATGGTCCTCAGACTCAAACCTATGGGAAAACTAATAACTTTTGACAACTATCTGAATGTTAGACAAAACCAGGGTCTTGCATGGTTCTCGAACTCAAATCTATGGGAAAACTAATAATTTTGGACAACTATCTGAGACAAAACCAAGGTCTTGCACGGTCCTCAGATTCAAACCCATGAGGGAGTCTGCACTGGAGGCTTAACACTCTTTCTTTGCTACCCATATGGAGTCTTAGGTATGTTAGGTCCCTTGGATTTCCTGCTAAGCATTAAGTAAAGCCTTGGCTGCGCCTGGGAGAAATAGACGCTTTGGCATCCCTATAAGTGTTGGACAGAACCATGACGCACTATGGCCTCCTCGGATCGTTTGTTTTAAAACTAGCATTTTCTAACAGTCGCACGGTTTGCGACATGAAACACATCGTTATATGCTCGGCTGTTCCTACATAGTTAAACTATTTAAAAAGGGCAGCTGAGTGCCATCACAGACTGTGTTAAAGTCACGATGCCGATGTCTCATTGCCGACGATGGCAATAACACTAGATCTTGGGAAAGGTAGGGGCAATGCATTAAAAAAAAAAAAAAAAAAAAAACAGCAAGTAAAGAAAATTTCACCAAGTAAAAGTCACAAGTCTTTTTTATTAAATAAAATAATGGTACATCAACTACAGAACAGCCGAGGAAGACTTGTTTTAAAGCTAACTACAGAACAGCCGAGGCAGGCTTGCTTCAAAACTAGCTATAAAAGGAAGAAAGCTGGTGGTGATGGTGGATTCGCAGTCTCACTCCAACAGCAACCAAGCTCGTGCACTTGATGCAGGCGATAAGGAAGAGAAAGAGGCGAGAGCGCCTGAATTGGTTTCCACCTGCTGAGGCCGCCCTGAAACGAACTCTTATCCAGAGTCTAATATTTGTACTCCTAAGAAGTCGTACTCTAGGGGTCTCGCTAGTTGCCTACAATGGCGGAGATGACCCCCTCTAATATCTCAAATGCTTCCCTCAACTTCGCTTCACTTTCTTCCCCTTCCTATTTAGCCAACTCCTGCGCACTTTTGATTAATGTTTGGGAGCTCATCAAGGACTTGGCACGATCTGCGCTAGCTACGGTTCCTAGTCGAAAGAAGAAAGTTCTCTTTCTTTTCCGGGTGAAGAATAGGAAAATCTTTGGCCTCTACTTCCTTCGCCTCAGCTGCGACACCCATAGTTCAAGCGGCATTTTTGGTTCATGAAAGTGGGCAAAACTTGGAATTCCTACAGGATTCCAGGGCTCGTAGTGGTGGAAGATAGTCCTCCCAAGGTGCCTTATATAGAAGGCGAAACCTGGGGGAATTTACCGTGCACAAAGCTCAAAGAGGGAGTTCCAAGTGAAATAAATTTTGCCCAATTTCCAAGGGAACCCTCAACAGCCAAATCCGCGCCGCTTCATAAAGGCGCCATCGAATGCACACTCCGTATACCGAAGCGATCTGCATCATCCCATAAAAGTATTAATGACAGTGCACCTCGTGCGCCGAAACGCCAGGAGCGTGCCTTGGGCAGGCGAAGAGGCCCTGGTGCCCATAAGGGAGCAAGACTCAACCGGCCCTGACATAGGCCCGAGAACATCAAAATCCTCCTGCTGCCCGATCAAAATCCTCCTCCTCGCCCGAGGAGCCGGGCAGCAGGATTTTGAGGGGCTATTGTGGGGTCAAAAGATCTGGGGACTCCGGCCCATTTCATATCAAGCCCATGGCCCATGCCGAGGAGGAAGAAATGCCTGAGGACGAACAAAGGGAATCCAGACTGCTAGGATATACTGTCGAGGACGATCCTGTCCTCGGCAAACCAAAATCACGGAAGGGGAAAGCGCCATACCGCTAGAGGCAGTCCCCTCGAGCATCCCAAAGGAAGTTTCGAGCCTAGTGGGCCAACCGTAGGAGCATGGTAGAAAAGCAATTCCAGGAGAAGTTGTCACCTTCGTATTAAATACCCACAACTAACGCTCTGACCCCATTTATGTGGACGTGACCGTTGGATAGTGCTATCGGGGCCACAACAGCTCACAGAGCGCCAGAAGGAGTGGCCGATGGGACGTGCACTCAAGTATGGGCATGGAGGACTAACAAGTGTAGGGAGAGGATGAACCCAAAGAAGTGATATATAACATCAGAGATCTCCCACAAGGGGGGGGGGGGGGCTAGAGGGTGCTCCTGGGAAGTGAGACTGGATGTGAATTCATATCCTCGGACAAGGAGCCTTTCCCCCCGGGGCGTTGGGCCGTCTGGTTCTGTGTTCTTAGCTCCTACTTGATCATCCCCAACTTCAACACAAGTCGTTGTCCCATCAGAGCCCAGCTTTTGGACCCACTCTCTACAAATTCAATGTAATGGGTCCTCTGGGCCTAGATCCCATCCGTCGCTGGGCCCCGAAAGCCGTGATCCTACAATTATTATTATTTTTTTGTTTGAGAAGTGCTACAATTACAATATTTTTACAACAAATTTTAGGTGGTAATAACTTACTATTTAGCATTTATTGTAAAAATTATAGATATAACATTTATCTTGTTTTGTTTTTTGGTCTAAATACAAAACAAAACTTTTTTTTTTTGGTTGATGAATAATACAAAACAAAACTAAACAATCACAATTTTCTAAAAGATAAATGCTATGTCCATAATATTTATGGTGATTGATGGATTAGAACTAATAATAACTGTGGGGGCCAATTGTCTAGAAGGTACTGTTGAAACTGTATGAATAGGGCCTATGGCCCAATGGCCCAATCTGAGGATACTAACCGATCCAAGGATGATCAACTAAGGTAATAATGGGAATGACATGGGAAGAAGAAATGAAGGTTATATATGATAGTCCCAAAATACGTCCGAGAAGGATCCATCTCAGAAACGTAGGTTCGAGGTCAGTGAAAATTGTCTTATCGACCTGGCCATCCCTCAAGGTTGCATCACAATTAGGGAATGTGCATGAGGCAAAGGATGAGGGAGGAAGATAACAAATATCTTCAAAAGCTGTTACCTTCACATTAAATGCTTCCCAACTAACTCTTTGGCAGCATTAATGTAGAGGTGATACCTGAACAGTGATTAAGCAGCCTTACAGCTACTAGTTAAGAGTTCAGGGAGGTGTTAGATGTGACAGGAAGAAGTTCCCAGAATCCAATCAACACGTGTATGGTAAAAATGATACCAAAATCATGGTACATAACATGAAAAGGTGGCCTAGAAAGAGGAGATCGGAGAAACACCAGAAAAAACCTTGGGAGCAAATTACTGAAGACTTGTAACTTTACTCATTAATAAATTATTACAATGGAACTACTCAGGCTATGCCGAGGATAGTCTTTTTATCTTATATCCATTTTAATTCTTCTAAATCACTAACGATTGTTATTTCTTTTTTACAATCAGGTTAGTTCTTTTTCCCACGCTTTACAAATTTATTGTTTGGGCTTATTGAGCTAAAACCCAATCCTATTTTGGGTCCAAGCCGAAATTGGTCCTTATAATAACATACTACTTATGATTTTTTATGACATTATAAAATGTTGAGTATGTAGCACATCCTTTTTTTTTTTTTTTGAAACCTCAACCAAACCTTTGTTAAAAAAAAAAAAAAAAAAAAAACAGGAAAAGTGTTTGGACATGCGTATTATAGAGTCCTAAAGTGGAAGAAGATGTTTGGGAACAAAGGAAGGAGGCGTCAGATAGTAAAGTGCGCAGGAAGTATAAAAAGGCTTTCATCACCTCCCAGCGCATTTTAGGGCAACTCCCAATTTCCCAATCCACCTCACCTGGATTGCTCCCATGAATTCAATTGGTACCATTCTCTATCTTTCTTTAATATTTTCCTCCTCTTAAAACAGTCTCTCTCTCTCTCTCTCTCTCTCTCTCTCTTTATGTATATGTGTGTGAATGGACATGGTTATTATATCTATAGAAGTAATGTTTGTCTCTGTTTCTAATTTGGAGCAATATATGCGGCCAGAGACTCTTAAAAATGAAGTGTTCATGTGAATTTCTGTGTGAAACACAAATCCCATTTTGGATTTTCCATTTCTGATAATGGGTTGTCCTTAATTTTGCAGAACGTGTTAGTAATGTGATTGAGTTGAGTTTTATATTGTATATGTTTGTGTGTGTTTATATACGTTATGTGCAGACAGAGTCTGTTAAAAATGAAGTGCTCATCTGAAATTTTTGTGAGAAACACAAAGCCCATTTTGGAGTTTTACATTTCTCATAATGGGTTATCCTCAATTTTGTGGAATGTGATTGACTTGAGTTGTATGTATATATGATATGTGCAGTTAGAGTCAGTTAAAAATAATTTTCATTTTGAATTTTGTGATAAAAACAAAAACCATTTTGGCTTTTCCATTTTGGTAATGGGTTGTCCTCAAATTTGCAGAATGTGTTAGGAATATGATTGATTGAGCTGAATGTGTATATGTTTTTGTGTGTCTATATCCAATATTTACAGTCAGAGTCTATTAGAAATAAAGTGTTTACGTAATTTTGTTTGTAAGTAAACACAAATCCCATTTTGGGTTTCCCATTATTGATAATAATTATCCTCAATTTCGCATAATGCATCAGAAATGTGATTGAATTGAGCTGTACATGTACATAATGCATGTGAAAAAGAGCTAGATTGGCAATCTAATTCTGAGGTAAAATGGAAAAGTCTGATAGGATTGCACAGAAATAAATAGATGGAAATTGCATTACAAACGATTGGTGTTTTTTGGTCTTTCTTCAGGAACTCAAAGATGTAACTATAAGATAAGAGTTTAGCTTGAATGAAACCTGAACTACGAAGTAACATTTGCGGATATGTTTTTGAAAGTTGATCAACAAGCAATGAACTCAGCTTAATTATTAAATTATAATTATTATAAAACCTCATTGCCCTCTGAATAGGTCCAACATAAATATTGAGTCTGTTCAAATAAGAACTTGACTCATATTTGGAATTTGTGAGGGCATATGACATAATCTACTTCCAAGTTCTTGCATTTGTTTACCCAATCTCTCAATACAATTGTGTGAATAGGAAGATTACAACTTGTGTCTTTAGGGCTACCAGTTTCAATTTGCTAGCTTTGACAGTCACTGAGATTGTAATTCCAAACAAACAAAGCAGTGAGTGTATTGAATTACAATGGAAAAGTGGATGGTTGGTGGATGCTTGAAATGTGAAGCGCCTCTAAACTTCTGGTACATATGAGAAATCCTCTACTTTGCTGAGGTTATAGCCTTTAATTACTTAAAAGTCCATATTCCTCACTTTTGTAGGATTTGAGGAAGCATGTTAACGTTTAAAACCTGAAAAAGAATAGTGTGATACTAAATTAGTGACTTGACCATCTGAGAAATCTCAAGAATTATTATTTTTGTATAATGAGTGTTGTTATTTTAACCAACAACATGCCTTTTATTATTTATTTATTTATTTCCAATGAAAATCTGGAATTTTATGTGTGGGAAAACTGTTTTGGGTTGATTATTTAATCGTCAGCATCATCATTATTGGTTTTTTTTCTATTATTTTCCCTTTTTTCTTGGTTGTTGACCAGCATTTAGATTAGTTGCCAGTTACTGTGAATACATGTGTTCATATGTTGTTATGCCCCTTTTATTTGGTATGGCTCAAATTTTTATTTTCTTCTCTGTTCTATGATGTATCTTTCCATCTGTTGGGACTGGTTTGGCTAATCAAGGCTTTTGGTTTTTTGTTTTGTCTTGTTTTTTATATTTCCTTTTTTAAAAAGACATAGGGTATTGATTGGTTTAATGAGAAAGTATAATGTCTGAAGAGGCTGGACCGTTGTTGGTGGTTTATGATGATCCCTCAGATCAACGATCATTGTCCTTGGACGATACCAGTAGCACTGAGGAATCACCTGATGAAACTAGGCTCTCCCTAGAAACCACTAATGATGCAATTCCATATATGGGGCAAAGATTTGCTACTCATGATGCTGCTTATGAATTTTATAGTGAATTTGCGAAGCGATGTGGCTTCTCAATCCGGCGTCACCGCACAGAGGGGAAGGATGGGGTTGGTAAAGGACTCACTAGACGCTACTTCGTCTGTCACCGTGCTGGCAACACCCCCATCAAAGCCTCGAATGAAAGTAAACCTCAAAGAAACCGAAAATCATCTCGTTGTGGATGTCAAGCGTACATGCGAATAAGCAAGACAACAGAATTAGGGGCTTCAGAATGGCGTATCACAGGTTTTCTAAACCACCATAATCACGAGCTCTTAGAACCAAATCAAGTTCGTTTCCTTCCTGCATACCGGACCATTTCAGACACGGACAAGAGCAGAATCCTTATGTTTGCCAAAACAGGAATTTCTGTGCACCAGATGATTAAACTTATGGAGCTTGAGAAGTGTGTGGAGCCAGGATATTTGCCTTTCACTGAAAAGGATGTTAGGAATTTGCTCCAATCATTTAGGAAATTAGATCCAGAAGAGGAGAGCATAGACTTGTTAAGAATGTGCAGAAACATTAAGGAGAGAGACCCCAACTTCAAGTTTGAGTATACACTTGATTCAAACAATAGGTTAGAGAACATCACCTGGTCATATGCCTCATCTGTCCAGTCATATGAGATCTTTGGTGATGCAATTGTGTTTGATACAACACATCGCTTGACTGTATTTGACATGCCGCTTGGGATATGGGTTGGAATGAATAATTATGGTATGCCTTGCTTCTTTGGCTGCGTCCTTTTGCGTGAGGAAAATTTGAGGTCGTTTTCATGGGCATTGAAGGTAATAACTGAAAATAATTATGGGTTTTCCCCCCTAATCTGTCACCTTATATTGCATATGTGACTGCTGTAAATCTTAATTGAACTATTCAATCAATTGCTTTTCTCTTATGAGGCATAACCAATCAAAAGGCTAATTGAAGGATAGAACATAGAATTTGAATTTTGAAGCTGGATGTTTAGGATAGCCAGTTAGGTTTTGGACTTTGCACAAAATAATGCTGGTTGATTGAGTTTTCACATGAGGGACTTCTGTAATTGGGACTTGATATTCTTTATGTTACAATTATAAATGATTGGGACCAGGCCAAATGGTCACTGAGCATCTACTTGTCCGATTGGTAGTGGACAATTTGTATGAAATTGGGACTCTCTTTTTTCCCCAATAAATGCTCAGTGAGCACCTCCTGGTATTGTTCAATGCCTATTGGTCTGTTCTTCCTGTCATCCTAATTGGACAAGGGATTATATTTACTATGAAAATTTCTCTTCACTGTTGGGTAATATATTGCACATGCTCACATGCATTTCCTTTTTTTAAATAGCTTCACTGATCCCAATTTGACATTGATGTTTATGTGTTGTATTGTATATATGGAACTTTGGAAGGCATTCTTGGGGTTTATGAATGGGAAGGCTCCGCAAACAATTCTAACTGATCAAAATATGTGTCTCAAAGAAGCAGTAGCCATTGAATTGCCTATGACGAAACACGCACTTTGCATATGGATGATTGTAGGGAAATTTCCGTCCTGGTTTAATGCTGTACTGGGAGAACGTTACAATGAGTGGAAGACAGAGTTTTTTCGAATCTATAATCTGGAGTCAATTGAGGATTTTGAACTCGGTTGGATGGAGATGGTAAATTCCTTTGGGTTGCACGCTAATAGGCATATAGCCAACTTGTATGGGTTGCGCTCACTTTGGGCACTACCATTCTTGAGAACCCATTTCTTTGCGGGAATGACAACGAATGGCCAGTCAAAGTCAATTAATGCTTTCATTCAAAGATTTTTGAGTGCACAGACCCGGCTTGCACACTTTGTTGAACAAGTATGCTATCTCTTTTACTATCGGCCTATTGCTATTTATTTAGATTAAGATATTAATATTTTGCTGTTGTTTTTTTATTGTTTTCTTAAGTCATGGTCATGATTCAGAGTGCGTAGTGAGTACAACGTTCTACATTTTACTTGGTCTCACTTAAAGATTTTGAAGTGCTGTTAATTCAGGAGTAACTTTACAAGAGTAATAGCATATGAAGGTCCTATAATTGATTATACTTTTTGTGTAGGCTCTTATGAAATTTATCTAGGCAAGCCCCAGTGTTCTGTCCCTTTTACCTAGATGCTGGTGAAACAGAAATGCTTGGAGATTTTCCAGCACTTTCCTTATTATGTTCACAAGGTTTTGGCCTATTGTTTTTTTCTCCACACAACCTTATCAAAGAAAAGTAAAAAGAAAGATAGTAACAACTACAAAGAAAGGAAGGAATAGTTATTAATGTTCCTAATTAAGCTCTAAAAAATTATATTGAACTTGTTAGGCCCTGCCTTATTGTGGTGAATGCACGTGTAACCTAGTGAATCTGAAGATGCCAAAACGTAGGGCCCTTCAGAAACTGAATCATGTCAAACAGACAAGTTGTATTGAAGGCTGTATGGTGAGCAAAAAGAACTACTCTTTTGCCATTCACCAAAGGTAGTATTGGCTGAATTAATGTGCAATTTATCCTAATCCCTCTAAATAGTGCCTACCTGTCCTTAACCTGAAGTGTTTGTCATACCAAGACTATCATATTAAATAATGACTTAATTGCCACTTTATTGAAAAGTTGATTTTAATATTGATCTCCATGATTTGGGTTACTTTGGGCTATTCATTATGTATGAAATTTGCTACTTGTTTCTGGTTTGTTAGATTCATGAAAAACCGTCTAAACAGTAAAAATGATTCAAAATTATTGGTTGGAAAAAATTTTCTTTCCTTATTAGTTGGGATTTGGGCTTAGTTGAGTTAAGTTTTTTCCCTCTTATTAAATTAAAACTTGCACAAGCAGGCAGCAGTTGCTGTGGATTTCAGAGATCAAGCTGGAGAACAACAAACAATGCAACAGAATCTCCAAAATATTTGCTTGAAGACAGGGGCCCCCATGGAATCCCATGCTGTCACTATCCTCACTCCTTTTGCCTTCTCTAAGCTACAAGAACAACTTGTTCTGGCTGCCCACTATGCATCTTTTCAGATGGATGATGGTTTTCTTGTAAGACACCACACAAAAGCTGAGGGAGGCCGGAAAGTCTATTGGGCTCCTAGGGAAGGCATCATCAGTTGCAGCTGCCATCATTTTGAGTTTTCTGGAATTCTCTGCCGGCATGCTCTTCGAGTTTTCTCAACAGGGAACTGCTTTCAGATCCCAGATAGGTATCTTCCTATCCGTTGGCGCAGGATCAGTACACCTTCTGCAAAGCTCTTTCAGAGTACTCCAAGTGACCATGCAGAAAGAATTCAGATATTGCAAAGTATGGTATCAACTCTTGTAACAGAATCCGCCAAGTCCAAGGAGAGGCTAGATATTGCAAATGAGCAAATTTCCATCCTTTTATCTCGTATAAAAGAGCAGCCAGTTTCATTACAAGGTATGAGAGATGTGTCGTCCGTTCATGAAGTTTTTGACTCAAGAATATACCAAAAATAGTTAACATAGTGTTGAATTCTTGTGGAAAGCAGAGGGAAACACGGTGGAAATTATCACAGAAAGCAAGTTTGGGGATTTGTATAGCAAGATTTGAGAGGAAAGCTTCTTTTGTTGAAGGCTTGGGGCTGAGGTTCTTTGCATGGCATTTTGAGAGTTTAGGTACATACATATAATTGATACAAGTTGTCTTTTGTAGACATCATTAAAAAAAGCCTCTCCTTTGCAGGGTGTTTTCACGAGGGTTCCAATATGTACAAAATATATAGAAAGAACTTTGTGTCTGTATGTATATTGCTGTGTTTGTGGTTAAAAAGATTAGCTCATTTTGGCATTTAGAATTATGATACAAGAAAAACATATGTTTAGAGGAAGTGATGTGTAATTCATCCCAAAATATGTAGTGTGTTTCGATGCAACTGAAGGATTGAAAGAACTTTGTGTCTGTATGAATATTGTTGTGTTTGTGGTTAAAAAGATTAGCTCATTTTGGCATTTAGTGTACAAGAAAAATATTTTATTAGAGGAAGTGGTGTGTAATTCATCCAAAAAAAAGTAGCGTGTTTTGAAGCAACTAAAGGATTGAGTTGAAGATGGTTCTTTTCTTCTTAGAGTGCAAGCATTCGTTTATTTATTTTATCCATCCTTTTGTTGTCTCGGAGTAGGTTGATAGTTGACAGTGCTGGCTTAATTTTCCATTAACTTGGTTAGGGGTGTTCAAAAATTGCACCAAAACCACTCGCAAAATGGCATAATCGCACCGCACCGCATGTAACAATTCACCACACTGCACCTTTTCTATATATTAATATATATTTTTTAGGCGAAAACACCATTTTGGTCTTTATATTTTGGGGTCATGTTCAATTTGGTCCATACATTTTAGTAGCAGTTAATTTGGTCACTATTATTTTTAAGTTGAAGTCAATTTGGTCCTTACAGTACCGTTAACTTACTAACGGAAAATGTTTACGTGACAAATGGTTTTCCTTGTTGGCGCAGATGTGGCTAATATAATAATATATTTAAATATTTAAAAAGCCACCTAAGCATTTTAATTTTTAAAAAATCCAGGTCAAACAAAAAAAAAAGTGAAAAGATTAATTGAAAGAAAAAAATATATTATTTTTTTATAACAATCCTCAATTTCTTTTATTTTCTTTTGTATTCTTAAAAACTTTTCTTAGCTTCCAAACCCTATTCCTAGCAACTCAACAATCTAAAACTAATGGTCTGTTTGGATTGAGGGGGAGGGAGGGGGATTAGAGTAGAGTAGAGTAGAGTAGATTTAGCACAAAATTAACTTATTTTTAGCCAACTCTACTCTACTCTACTCCCCTCCACTCCCCCTCCTTCTCCCCTCCATCCAAACAGGCCATAAACAATTACCAAAGCAAGTACGTACCTCCATGGATTTCATCTCATCCAGCTCTCTTTTAGAATCCAAGGTTACGTTCTCCTCCGAAGATTTCATTGCATCCCCCACCTCTTCAGCTTCCCTAACCCGTCTTTTCTTCACTGCAACCTAACAAAAAAGGAATAATTTGATTATTGAACAATGAAATCAGAATCCATGCAGATTAGATTAGACAGAATCTAAACATATTTTTACTTGACGTTCTTCTTCTTCACTCATTCTAGCTTGCTTTGGTAATTTGTTTAGTTTTAGATTGTTGAGTTGCTGGGAATATTGTTTGGAAGCTAAGAAAAGTTTTTAAGAATACAAAAGAAAATAAAAGAAATTGAGGATTGTTATAAAAAAATAATATATTTTTTTCTTTCAATTAATCTTTTCACTTTTTTTTTTGTTTGACCTGGATTTTTTAAAAATTAAAATGCTTAGGTGGCTTTTTAAATATTTAAATATATAATTATATTAGCCACGTGTGCGCCAACAAGACAAGTCATTTGTCACGTAGGTATTTTCCGTTAGTAAAATATATTATTAATAATTTATTAACGGTAGGGACCAAATTAATTCAAATTTAAAAATTGACCGTGACCCTAAAATATAGGGACTAAAATGATGTTTTCGCATATTTTTTAATATAAAATATATTATTAATAATTTAATAACACTAGTTTTCAAAAAAAAAAAAGGTTTAATAATCTTAGTAAGTGTTTATTGGAAAAGTCAACTCAAAATAAAGAAAAATTAGCTCAATAGTTTAAAACTTGGCCCAAAACAAAAGGAAAAATCAGTTTGGGTTGGGCAAAAAAAGCCTAAAATTTGAAAAATATACTAGTTTCAAACCGTTCAAATTGCATCTTATACACCGCACTATACATGTGACCGCAAAAATGAGGTGTAATGCGGTTATAGTTTTGGCTGAACTCTAAATTGCGCCGCAAAGTGCAGTGTTAAAAATGGCCAAAATTCTCACTGCACCGCGAACACTCCTAAGCTTGGCTATACAATAGGTGGAAAAGAAAGGCAAAGAGCAGTAGGAGTTTTGATTGCATAGCATTAGAGTTTTGCATAGCATTAGAGTAATGCGGTTATGATTTTGGCTGAACTCTAAACTGCGCCGCAAAGTGTGGTGCTAAAAATGGCCAAAATTCGCACTGCACCATGAACACCCCTACTTGGCTATACAATAGGTGGAAAAGAAAGGCAAAGAGCAGTAGGAGTTTTGATTGCATAGCATTAGAGTTTTGCAACATATCTTTCTGAGGAGAATTTGGTTTTCTTCTACAAAATCCCTTTCTTTTGCCAGAGGTTTTACTTTTTCTTTGCTTTTGAGTTTTGAGTATCAGATATACAATTAACTCTTTTTATGAGTTTTTTTATTTGGCTTTCTAATGTCCTCACGTACTTAAGAAAGTCAAAAGACATGTTTCAAAGTTTTTCTTCTAATCGAGTAAGTTTAATATGAATGGATCTAATGGTTTGACTATGACATTTTCTTCTACTTGATGCTGTTTTACACGAATTATCCAACTTCCAAAATCATTGGTATGCCATATGTGGCCTAAATTCAGGGTCTTTCTTGGCCTTATAGAAGAACCAACATTTACAGATTTACTAGCTACTTGTTTGATCTGGAATTAATTGAGACTCCTATTATCAATCTTTTCAAGCCAAAATGAAAATGGAAGAAAAGTGTATATTAATGCACCAGAGATATAATCTAAATTTCCCATTAATAATTTGTAGTAGATGCAAATGATATGGTATGTGTTCTTTCCATATGTTAGAAATTGAATTGCACTTCTTTCTTGAGCATGCAAATGATATGCTTCGAGCGAAACCAATTCTTGGCGTATGATGGGCAGTGTGTACATGACCTGAGTACATCTTCATTGAGGCATGCTAATGAATCTGCTATCATTAGCAAATCCATCTATGACTGTGTTTATGAGTTACAGAGAACAATCCAAATAAAGGCAATCTTTATGAGTTATAACCTTCTCATTGTAATTACCACTGTAATTCATGGCCAAGCCCATAAGGGCCAATATGTCCCTATTTGATCCCTTAGAATTTTTCTTCCCTCAAAGAAATATGATTTATTTAAAAAAAAAAATTTAAGATCACACATTTCGGTCCTTCAAATTTTTCATTTTTTTTAAAATGGATCTTTAGATAAAATTAAACTTCCAAAATTTTTAGAGAAGGTAAATCAGGGTTCTTTTTCATTCAACATTAAGAAAATACACCAATTTTCTTTTCTCTTGCTTATAAAATATTATTTTGGTACCTAAAATTTGCATGAATTTTGTTTTTCATTCCTAAAGTGTAAAAGTTTATTTATTTATATATTTTTTTTATCTCTAAACTATTGAAAATATTTCACTTTCTGCCATTAAACTAAAAAAAAAAGGTTTTTTCTCATTCCTAAAATATTGATTTTGTCCCTATTATTATCTTTAAACTATTAAAAAAAGTTTTTACAAAAGTTAGGAACGAAAAAATGAACTTTTTGATAAAGTTTAGGGAAGAAGATAATATTTTAGCCTATAAATTATAATTACGCAAACAACATAGATGAACTTAAGAGCATTTGCATCAATTTGTGCAAAATTTTTTGTCTATTTTAATATAAGAACTTACTTTTTCTATTTTACATACGCATTTTTCTAAAAACCCCACATTATACTATCTATTTTATTCAACATTTCATTAAAATATATATTTTTTGTATTTGTTTTTTTTTCTTCACACACAATTACCACCATCTACTGGCTTCCTTTATCTCTCGATAAATAAACTAAGTGAAAAATGAAATAATAAAAAATTAAATACAAAATAAATAGCGTAAATGTAAATTTTAATGAATTTATAAATTTACACAACTTATAAATTTATTCAATTATAAATTCAGGTATTTTAAGCAAAATTTTGTAAATTTATTATTCCTCCCAAACATAGACTAACACACACACACACACACACACACACAAAAACCTCTCTCTCTCTCTTTCTCTCTATCTGCTCGTGTCTGACGTCTCTCATTGTCTAGCTCCTCAGACTCTCTCACCGTACCTCCATTGCCAGGTATACTCTTTTCTCTCTCACAGCTTTGGCTCGTCAATAACATCTTTATATTGCCTGAAACTTTGTGTGTGGCTCGATGATGCAACAAATCTTTTTTACTCCTCACAATTGCTTCTTTTTTTTTCCGTATTGGGTTTTGGTGTATGATGTATCCTTTTCCATTTCTATTGTTTATGTGTGTGTGTATGTTCTTAAAAAATCTGCTCTTTGTTCATATTTGTGTGTTTGCTTTCTCTTTGGGTTTTGATGAATAATTGGCCTTTCCATTTCTATTGCTTCTATATGTATTAACAAATAAATAAATTGGGCTTTGCTTTCTTTGTGTGTGTGTGTGTGTTTTTTTCTCCCAATTTTTATGTGCACTTCCAGATTTTCTATTGTTAATTTGTGCTATGTGAAAAAAATGGAGTATGTTACCTTTTTTTTATGCTTTTAATTTTCTAAGGAAGAAAATGGAGGCGGAATGTGATGTATATGGTTTGTTTTCATTTGGTGAAATTTGCATTTGAATGTTGAAATATTTTTGTTGGTGGTTGCTGTTGCAGGGGGCTACAGGTTGAATTTGATTTTAATTGAAAGATAAAAAGAAGAGAGAATGCATCCCCCGTTAACGCTACACAAGCATCCAATGTGTGCCGAAGTGAGTCCATCTTCGCCTTCTAGCTTTAGTTGTTACTTGTTATTCACAACTAAGTATATGTTACGCTTATAAGTTGCTTGTTTTTAATATTTATTTTTGTGGGTTTAACTTGAATGAATGGATGCATATGTGCATTTGTGCATTTTCTTGCTTATTATTATTATTATTTTGGATGAATAGTTAACTTTTCATTTAACCAAAGCAACCCGGCTGCACAACAGTTAAACCAAACAAAACAGCCATTAACAAAAAGAAAACAGACAAGCTAAATTCAATTCATTGAATAACGCAAGGCAGCCTCCACACACAACACAAATCCCATTTTGGATTGAATTCTTCATTCTTGTTTTTGTCACCGCTCTGCCCCTCACATCAGCACGGATTTCTTTCAGCAACATCTCTTCCCTGTTAACTTGACCATTGTGAAGCTCTTTCATATCTATCCTTCCAAATGTGATATATTGTAGCTTGCCATGCTTTGCAGATAGTCTGTCTTAAACCATTTTCTTTCAACTTGTTAACTGCCCAATCTAGCTCATCCTTCCATCCACTTATTGGTCTGTCAATGAGGCTTTTTTTAAGAATTTGCTTCCAAATTCTCTGGATTACAGAACATTCATAAAACAGATGGTCCCTTGATTCAATAATTCTTCTTCAGAATTATCATAGAATGGATACATTATAACCCCATTTTAAATGCCTTTCTTTAGTCCCTATCCTGTCTAGAATCACCGGAAAAGTTAAAAAGGACGGTTTGGGAAAAAACCTGGAAACCACATAATCCTCCACCACCATACAGTAGGCTAAATTTGCTTGGTTGATGTATATATATATAGGGAGGCACTCAGCAAACAGGATGGCTGGGAATGGGAATTCTACTTCAATGGGGTTTCCAAAGCCCGGGCAAGGTGGCGGTGTCCACCTCTGAGGGATATATATATATATATATATGAAAGGTTGGGATATGGCTAGAGTTCAATACGTGAGAGGGAATGTGATTTTGTCATGAACACCTTATCATCAACTGTGAGCAGGAGAAGTCAAAATAATTTGCATGGGAACATATTTAAAGTGACCTGTCTTTTGCATCACTAACCATGAAAGTTTGTGTTATGATTTTGATTATCATGTCTGGTTCATTGGAAACTTTCCATTCTTTCAAATCAAGTGGTGTTGGAAGATGGCAAAGAAGCGGATAAGTGTTTGGTCTGACTGATATATCATCTGATTTGTGCAGATTATTGAAGAGTTCCAGAAGTGCCATATAGACCATCCTGTTGGAAAATTCTTTGGCGAATGTACAAATCTCAAAATAAAGCTTGATCGTTGTTTCAGGGAGGAAGTGAGTTTTTTATGGATCTCAGTTTCTCTTTGGTTTAGGTCTTTATTTTGTAATTCCTTTGTATTAAGATCTTTCAAAATTTTGACAGAAAGCTATAAAGCGGAAAGCAAACTTTGAACAGAGTAAGATATTGAAAGAGAGGCTACGAGCACTTAGGAAGGAAGCTTCTGAGGAGAATAATTTTGTGCAATCGTAATGGCCAAGTGAGAGAAAGTGTCTTCATTACCAAATCGAAGTTTGACATGATGCCTTCTACAAAAATCCTGCAAGAATATAATGTTGCAGGAACAAACTATAGTTTGTTGGCATCGTGCAATTTGGTTGATATTTTGTTGCATGTGATGTTGTCAAGATGTTTACTCGTTCCGTTGAACTATGAGGAAAATAAGATATTATTTTGTATAAGAATTATTAATTTAGACCTTGGATGCTTAACATGGAAAGGTTCTTGAAAATCTTAATTTTGTTCCTCCAAAGAATTGTTAATTTAAACTATTGTATTCCGAATAAGATCAATAACTTAAGGGAAACTCACTCTTGGGTTTTCTAGTTGTCTTGGCCTCCTCCTGGATAATGTAGATGTATTATTTGTGTTCTGTTGGCACATTACAATATTTAATGAGGTTTTCTGTCTATTAAAAGGCATCATCAATACAATATGGTATCAGAAAGATATATTGAGAACGAAATCAATATGAAAATTATGTATTTCCTGCTTTGAACTGTTTACATTTGTTGTAAAAAAGAATTTAATCTTATTGCGTAATAGGAACATTTGATAATTATGCATGAATGACTTTCACTCAGTTCTGTTTTTGCAACAAGATTATCACCAGACGACATTTCAATTCCCTGATTTACTTGCAGCTCAGGAGACAAAAATGCTCCTTTTGACCTGTTCAGTAAATGGATTCCCTGGTAAACAAAAAACACTTTGGAGATTTAAGAAGCATTGATGTTCAGAAAAGTCACTGAAAATACAGTAGGACACCTTAATCAGAACACTAGGAGGTATCAAAGAAACGAAAGGGCTGATTGCTAAATAGATACAGATATGTATAGGATATATTTATCTAATACACTCTTAAATGAAAAGTAATAGTTTTTATTTTATTTTAAATAAAAGTAATAGTTCCATTTTTTTTTATTTTTTATTATATGATCAGTGAACCTACTTCGGTAAACTGCTTAATGTAAAGTTTAGATTTGGTGCATAATCGTTATGAATGGCTCAAGAACGCAGGTCTTTACTATTAACATTTTCATTATCTTAAATTATGACAATTTATATTTAGTTCCAGAAAAGCCTGCTCTAGACCTTGCTTCAAGCAGTAATGAGTAAATCTAACTGCACTCGAATTTATACTCTCACCCAATCATTTTTACAACTAACATTTTGTCGCTTGCCATCAACATAATTAGTTAATTACAGCATTGGGAAGTTGAACTTGAGCAATTAATTACCTCATGCATTTGGCAGATGCATTATCTGTCTCACAACACGTGAGTGTCACAATTGTGTAAGACTCACATGATGTGTGAGGGATGATATATAAATAGACATTCAGTCTCCTAAACCATCGCATAAGCCAACTTTTCTTCCCACATTGACTCACCATGTAAACAAACTAAACACACTCATTTTGCCAATTTGTTCATTCAGAAAAAAAAGTACTTAAGGAACCTTTGAATTACTCATTTGAGTTATTGGCATCTTGCAAGTCACGGAATTGATCCTGTCAACATCTTTATTTTGGGCTAACACTTGGTTTAAGATGGGGAAAAAATTAAACTTGCCACAAGAAATAACAGAAACAAGTAAAAAAAAAAAAAATTTAATTAAGTGATAAACTGCTAGAACTAATTAACATCCATATAATATCTATTGTCATGTACATCCCATTGCAAATTCCAGCAGTAGTGACCTTGATATTCAGATCAGAACATCTATTCAATCTAAAGGATTCCTTCTGAGTATGTTTACATTCTAGTTCCATGTGAACACACTTGATGCATTTAAACAAGTTCATATGTAGTTGATGGGCTCTCTCTTCTTTACTGTATAAACTTCAAATATAAAGACATCATAGTAACAAAAACCTTAACCTTTTGTATTGAAAAGAATTCTGGCAAAGAGCTTCAGTCAAAGAGATTGCATCTTTTTCACTCAGATCTCTCCTCCAAACCTTGATGTTTGATGCATAAGACCTAGTATAGCTCCAACGTTTGAGTGATCACATCACTAAGGGACCGCTTTTTACACCATGTACCATATAGAGCATTCACTGTTCTCAAATGCTTGCTTTCTAGGTGCATGATTCTGTTATGTTTATCATCATCACTTAACTCGATAAACTCAGCTGTCAATGTGCTTTGCTTTTTCTCATTTGTTTGTTCTTGACTGATTTTTTGAGAAACAACATCACAATGGCCTTCAAGAGCAAAAGTACGTTAGTTCATGGCAATTCTTCAAGAAGTGATGACTTTGAATAGTGCTGCTTTACTTCGGGAGGAAAAGTGAGATTCTTGAGGCAGTTCTACAGGAAGTAATGCCTTGGAATGGTGCTGCTCACTTTGAAGAATGTCATCACCTTTAACATCAGGGGGAAATATATTAAATTATTCAGTTGATTTTTTGAAAAGAGGTCCTTCAGACTGCTGCCTCACTTCTTCTAGAATAGTTACACAGAATTGGTCTCCCTTTACTGGAGCAACTAAAGTTAAATCATGGAAATGAACACACAACATAGAGGGTTAAACTTTCTACTTTATCAAAAAAATATATAGAGACTGAATCCAAAGCTAAATTGAAATTACAGAGCATTTAATTATATCTAAATTGGAGCCAAATCAAAAATAGAACTGGACAGTGTTTGCTGCAAAACCCCCCACAGCTCCCATACAGGCAATCAATATTGCATGCAGTTTCTGCAGTAAATGCAGTAACTCCCCTAAATGGAGTATGCCATACGTAGGCCAAAATCAATTGGATGCTAGATTGGTACCACTAGTCCAATCTTATATAAAGATCAATGAGGATATGAAGCCCAGATGGTGAACTATACCTCCAATTAGTGTGGTTCATGATTTCTCAACGGTTTCATGCATGCTGTGTGTTTGTGGGCATAGACCAAAGCCATTCGCTTGTTTTTGCTTCACTAGTTTATATACAGGACGTTGACATTGTGGAGTTTGGTAGAAAAATGATTGAGTTCAACGACAGCTGATTCTTGCCAAAAAGAAGCTAAGAGACAGTGACAAAGCTAGTCAATGTATTTGATAGTTATTGTTATACTCAATACAAAGATGTTGAAAATTATATAGGCAAACCAGTTGAGAATTTTATATGAGTACATCAAAGGTGAGATTTTTAGCCTTTTTTAGTGATGCATGATTAGATTGCAGAAGTAGAATTGTATTCACAAAGGATTCTGGAAGAGACCAGACTAAAGGGTATAGAAGCTGATTCTTGGAAAACAAAGGATCACAGGCTTCGAAAAATTAGGTACTAAGACATACTACAATGATGGAAATAGAACATGAGGCACACACAAAGACAACATGACATGAATATAAAAAATCATTCATTCCCCACCTCCCAAACACACACACTCAACTCAAGGGATAAAGTAGAAGGCATACCTACTTCCTACGCTTGTAAATTATCCAAGATTACATGGATTGGCTCCGGAGGATTGTAATGGTATGTGTTTTTGCACGGCCGGTATAAAATTCAGGAAAACTTGTCAACAAAGGAAAATTATTGGCCTTGCACCCCAAGTTTGTTGATTTTTGTTAAACATTCAAGAAGCCTTGGGATATTCTTTCAGAAGAAAATGTGTAATTCTCAATCCAATGTTAGAAAAAATAACATAAATATATACCCTTATATTTGAAATATCAATGCTTACGATTAAAGAAAAACAATGCTTGGTCAATGCATATATGTTTGAACTATTGGTTGCAAATATCTAATGAATGATGTGTCTGAGCCAACAATGCAGCACCCCAAGAATAATATTTTATTTCTTCAATGTTTTCCAGAAGGCCAAGGCAGGAGCTTCAAACTGCAGATCCTGATGTATCCGGCATCACTATATAACCAATTACATACAATACAGCTGCTCTAACGTGTTGCCTAAACTCGTCACTGTTTTCACTTATTTCTAGAGGAGCTACCGTAAAAGTCCTCCTAAGATGAGCTAATTTTAAGTTGGTGATATATTCAACTTTTCCATCTCTGTCTCTATACATATTTTGCATCTTACCACCCTAGTACAAAGTAAAAAAAATTATTTGCGTCTTTTTCATTGCTTATGACCGGCTTTGCCACTTTTTGGAAATCCGGATATATACAACACATCTTCTAATCCAATATTAAGGCTGTGTTCATTCATTATGAAACACCTTCCTTCAATATCATAATGTCTAAGAATCTCCTCCAAAAAAGAGGTATTATGCAGCCACTTACTAACACTTGAAATGGTCAGCATTACTCTATGTCTACTAGATTGAGTCTTGCAAGTGGGTCTGACACACCCAAGTGGATGGATTTTAACAGGGTAGTGCTCTTCAAAATTCACACCAGTTGGGACTTGGGAGTCTATGCAATATGAATCTAATTTTGAGTATTCAAACATACTTCTGAACTTTCGTTCAATCCTGCATATTCTAAAGTAAATTTCCAACCCCACCCATTCACACCCTTACTTACAATCACTCATTTGACTTCTTGGCTTCTTGCAAGTCATGAACTGATCATTTTGACATCTTCATTTTGGGCTAACACTTCGTTTAAGAGAAATAAAATAGTAAACTCGAAGTCAAACTTACCTCAAGAAATAACAGAACAAGTAAAAAAGATTAATTAAGAGATAACCTCTAGAACAAATTAACATCCATGTAATATACTATTGTCATGTACATCACACTGCAAATAGCAGCAGTCGCAACCTAAAATTTTCAGATCAGGACATCTATTCTATCTACAGGATTCCTTCTTGAGTATACTTAAATTCTAGTTCCATTCGAAGATATACACATGATGCATTTCAACTAACAAGTTCATAGCTAGTTTATGGACCCTTCCTGTTTCCTACTCTATAGACTTCAAATATAACAGACATCATAGTTTCAAAAACCTAAACTTTTTCTTCTGTTTGGGGGAAAATTCTGACAAAGAGCTTCAGTCAAAGAGATTGCATCTTTTTCATTCTGAACTGTCCTCCAAACCTAGAAATTTGATGTATAAGAATTAGTATCGCTCCAACATTTGAGCAATGACATTGATAAAGGATCCCTTTTTTCACCATGTGGACCCACATAATACCATATAGAGCATTCACAATTCTAAACTGCTTGCTTTCTAGGTGCATGACTCAGATCTTGGGGAAAATTCTGGGTAAGAGCTTCGGTCAAAGAGACTGCATCTTGTTCACTCTGATCTTTCCTCCAAACCTTGAAGTTCAATGGAGAATTAGTATCACTCCAACGTTTGAGCACTGACATTGAAAAGGGACCCCTTTTTTCACCATGTGGTCCCACACAATACCAAATAGAGCATCCAGTGTTCTCAATTGCTTGCTTTCTAGGTGCATGATTCAGAATTTGTTCATCATCATCACTTAACTCAATAAACTCAACTGTTGACATGTTTTGCTTTTTCTCATTTGTCTGTTCTTGACTGATTTTTGGAGAAATAACATCACAATGGCCCTCAAGAGCAAAAGTGCGTGATTTTTGTGGCAATTCTTCAGGAAGCAATGACTTTGAACAGTGCTGCTTTACTTCAGGAGTAAAAGTGAGAGATCCTCGTGGCAAAACTTCAGGAAGCAAAGCCCTGGAATGGTGCTGCTCTCTTTGAAGAATGTCGTCACCTTTAACATGAGGGGCAAATTTATGAAATTGTTCAGTTGATTTTTTGTAAAGTGATCCTTCAGTCTGCTGCTTCTCTTCTGGGATAGGCACACGGAATTGGACTGCCTTCACTGGGCCGACAAAAGCTAAGCCATGGAAATGAACACACAATATAGAGGGTTAAACTTTCTACTTTATCAAAGAACATCTACAGACTGAATCGAAAGCTAAATTGAAATTACAGAGCATTTCATTATCCAAATTGGGGCCAAATCAACAACTGAACTGTACAGTCTTTGCTGAAAACCCCCCACGGCTCCCATGAGGGAATCCCATGCGATGGCAATAAAGTATTGCATGCATTTTCTGCAGTAAATGCAGGTCCCTTAAATGAAAATAAAAAGGATGCTTGATTGGTACCTCTAATCCAATTTTAGACAAAGATCAAGGAGGATATGAAGCCCTGATGGTAAACTATACCTCCAATTGGTGTGGTTCATAATTTCTCAACAGTATTGTGTATGTTGTTTGTGTTAGTGGGCATAGACCAAAGCTATTTGCTTGTTTTCTGCTTCACTATTTTCTCTACAGGGTGTTGGCATTGTAGAGTTTAGTAGAAAAGTGATTTAGAGTTCAACAACAGCTGATCTTGCAAAAAGAAGCTAAGACAATAACAAAGCTAGTCAACTTATTTGATATTCTCATACTCAATACAAAGCTGTTGAAAATTATAGACATACTAGCTAAGAATTTTTTATTATGAGTATATCAAAGGTGAGATTAGCCATTTTTAGTTATGCACAATTAGATTGCAGAGAAACAGTAGAATTAAATTCACAAATGACTCTGGAAAAGACCAGACTTATAGAAGCTGATTCTCGGAAGACAGTTTCCTATAATTTTTTGCAACCATCAAGATACTCAAAATTTTGCAGAAGAATCATTGATTTAGTTTGACATATTAGATTTCGAAAAGGCAAAAAAAGAACGGAATCTTGAAGTATTGTCAGAATTTAGAAACCTTGATTCTGCATGTATACATGTCCAGCTCCCATTCAATTATTGGACACAAAAACTACTGAAATTTCAAACAAAGATCAATCTGCAAAATCCACAGTAATAGACACGAGTACACAACTCACACAGACAGATACATGTCTTTATTATATAAGTCAAAACTCAGCAAACCTGTAGGATATTTTCCACCATTTGGGTAGCAAGAAGTTCCTTTGCCTTTTAAATCAGTGCAGGGGAGTTCAGAAGTCCCAGGGGCTAATTCTGGCAAGCATCCTTGTTTATCTTTTCTAGAAGAGTCCTCAAAAGTGAGTTCAGCCTCTACTACATCAGCAATTACTTCTGGAACCTCATGCAGCAACCGTGACTGTTCTGATGGTTTCTGAAGCAGCATCTTTCTATCCATGTATTCAGAAAGCTTATGTGCAAGTTAAGCATCACATTTTTTTTCATCAAGAAATATATAGACCAGACTAATTCTGGACACTACAATTAAACTGGAAGAAATAATAAAGACACTAATGATTTATACTGAACATATGAAAATGCCAATCAACAGAAACTTCCAATTGATATGAGGTTTCGAATGGACTTGTCATCACATGAATAGAAGAAAGCTGTGAACCTGTGACCCAGTAGAAGGTGTCTTTAATGTAAGAAGTATACACATCACTAGCTTTCTATTGATTTTATTTTTCTGCATTTAGAATTTAGAATTTTATTTTCCAACTCCAAGAATTGTTGATTCAACAATCCCCTCTTTCATGGGGCTGGGCTCCATCCCATGAGAGAGGGGCTGTTCAAGCAACAATGAGGAGAGTTGAAATAAAACCCCTTACAAACAAACATAACAATACATACGCACATGTTATAGGTGGTTGTTATTTCAAATCAAGAATTGTTTTCACACTCCCATCTCTCATGGTGGTGGGTTGAGACGGGCAATGTTCAAGCAACAATCTTTAAGTTGAAATAGCAACTCCCATATATATAATGGTAAAGTCTTTGACTACCAAACAAAAGTGCACAATATGATTCTTGAGAGCAGTCACTTAATGCATGAAAGAAAAAATGCTGAAATGTAAGACTGTATTCAAGCCACCAGTTCAGGATCCCACTTAAGTGGGACCAACACTAGGCAATCACCTTTTACATGATCACCTCAACCTTAATCTCATGGTGTGTTTTAATAACACAAGAATCATATTTGAGAATCCATAGCTTCCCAGAATGGTCCATTAATACTGAATTTGAGTTACATATACTGCATAAAGAAAGGATATTCTCTTCTCCAGCCCTTTTCATTTGCCTGATCAATGCGTCTTTGCAATAAAATCAGCTCTCGCACAATCCACTATCATATAAAAATTCCAAGATAATATAAATCATAACAGCAAAAACAGGAGAAGATCAGCTATCAAAAGAAATAGAGAGGCACAACACACAGTGGGGTGTTTGGGAATTTTAGATTGTGTTTGAACACACAAGGAGGTTAGCATAACCAAGATTAATATAGAGAAAATAGAGAGACGATCGCTTATAAAACTTCCAAACTGAACCCTTATATATAAATTCCAATAAAAAAAATGAACATATTTAAAGCTGGAAAACAGTATGACTGTATTTGAGATGCCGCATGTAAGACAGTCAAATGACTTGATTTCAAGGAACTAGAGGTACATAGAATTAGCCATGCAACAAACACCCCCCCCCCCCCCCCCCCTCTCCTTTTCTCAGTGGTAGGGGTGCAAAGAAAGAATCAGGGAACGAATTGAAGAATATGAATCCTTAATACTCCACATTTATTTAACCATCCATAAACTTCAAAAAAATCACAGTTAACACTCTTCTTACTCTAAAAAATCTAAAATATATCTTGAACTCATTTCAAATTCAACTCTACAACTTTAGTGAATAGGTGAATGAGCACCAGGTCGCTCCAGAGAAATGATTATGAATATCATATAACATGTCCGCAAAATTATGATTTTTTTAGATCTTTCGTTATCATGCTTGAGTTTTTTTTTTGGCTATCCAATATGAGAAATTCAGTTATCAATCTGTCTCTAACAATAATCAGGGAGGCACCCCAGACCTGAAATGTCTTTCAATTTATACTCCAAGACTGCAAAGAATAGGCCAAGAAGCCCCGAAGTAAACATAAAGAAATTATAGTGAATCCTAATATTTGACACATCCAGAAAAGTTTTTATTTCTTTTCTTCTTCTACCATGGAATGTCATTTCTTCCTTTTCCACATCCATGCTTGTCAGCCCATATATACTCTTGGAATTACACTATAAATGATATAATCTTCTAACTTCTTAAGTAGATAGAGAAAAATTAAAATAAAAACATGTGTATAAAAAAAGAGAACATATAGTTTCGATACATACATGCTTTATTATATCCTCATGCAGAGTTCTAGCCTTCTCCTCAAGCTCCACCTATAAAAGAAGGCAAAATATTTAAGGAGCTGGAATAGCAGTTTTTAATTCATTACTTGCAAGGTATTACATAAGCACCATAAAATTATTCACAACCAATACAGCAAAAGGTGAAAATCATATCATCCCAGATACATGATAAAAATGAAATATATCATCCCACAAGGTTAAAACCCTTGACAAACACCAATATTAGGGAAAATATAAATGAAATATAAAATTAATTTTTTCTTTTCTATTGGACAACTTAAATTTATTAAAAGAAAGAAGAAAGAAGAAAGAAGAACAACTTAAGTATATGAGGAGAATACAAAAGGTCCCCATAAAATTTACAATCTAAAGTCTGCTTTTCTTTTTTGGCTGCTAGTTTAGAATCCTCATAAGTAATAAATATATTCTGGGAGCAATGAACAGTAAACACTCATAATACACATAATTACACTATGCAAGCACAAAAAACAGTTTAAGCATGAAAAGACAGGCCACTAATTATACTTTTTTTTTTGGATAAGTGACAGGCCACTAATTATACTTTCTAGATCATGTAGCGAAGATGTAGCACAACATAAGAGAAGGTTCCTCAATTCCTTATGAGCAAAATTGTTTCCATAATACGTGGACAATTATTTCCTAACCAGGTCTCCTTCCAATAATTTTAATCATTCCTGTTTATATTACAAAGGTGCTTGTCTAGAATATTTTAAAGCCAGGCATTAGGGGATAGAGTTTTCAAGGAAAACCAAAACCGATGCAACTCTGAAATTAAAGAACAGAAAAATAAAAATAACCAAGGAATCGACACCTAGGCTAGCTTGGAATCGGTACCAACCAAGAAAGCAAAGCCTAGGAATATACACCTAGAGTCACCCCATAGTAACACCAAACTATTGGGGGAAAACTCCAACTACTAATTTTATTACTTGAGAAAATTGTTTAAGTGCACCTCCGTAGGAGTACAATAGTGTGCTTATATAGATTACTATGACTTAACCCTAATTCTTTTTTTCTTTTTTATGAGAAGAACCCTATATCTAATTGACTTAGGACTTCCCAATTATATAAAAATAAATTTGTCTTCACGCTTCCCGAATCACTCCCATCCAATTTGTTACTTTATTTCCACAATACAGTGGTCTGCTATTCAAGAATAATTATTACACAATTTAGCAGATATAGGCACCACTCAGAAAGTGGGAAGTGTTTCAATTTCAAGAGAAAGATGCTTAAGCCTCTGAAGCAAAGAGCCAATCATGATATATCCAAGTAACAGGTAGCTATTTCCCAGAAGAACATTAAAATGGTGTCCATAAATAGTCGTGAAAATTCTTGAAAATGCTTATGAGGATTTTAATTATACTCTACTTAAAGTTGAAAATTTGAGGTTCATGCATGTTCCATCCTTTCATTTCCAAATTACCTCAGGTTGAAAGCAGATTTTCTAAAAGACTCACTCCACAGCCAAAAGAGACAGAACTTTTTTTTTAAAAAAAAAGGGCAAGACCTTCAGAAAATAATGTCTACCATGTGGAAAAAATTCCAATTGTTTGTACCCTACCAATGACTAAGGCTCTAGATATATAAAATCAAGAGTCCTTTGCAAAGGACTGTTGTTAGTTGTAATTCGTTTCCACAAAGAAAGCACAGTGCTTTTACATATTGTTTCCCATTTTAAAGATAATCCAATATTGATTCTATTAGTATAGTTAAACCCTAGTGTATCTGGGTGCCATCCCCTTGGCATCTTTTACATCAATTTTTGCACTTGTCAAAAAAGAAAAAAATCTATTAAAACACTTGATCAATTTCTTGAGATCTGATATATATTAGTACTAGTGACTTTGAAGTTTCCACAATGCCTTTTAAATATACAGTAAGTTACACTACTTACAACAGTAGGCTTTCTGAGCAGGCCATCTTTCACTCTTTGGAGCAGATCCTCACATTCTTCCTGAAAAAAGACAGCATCTGATCATTGGGATTTTCATTTAAAACCAGCACATATTTGGAACTAAACAATAATTTTCTGCTAGAAAGCGAGGGGTATGTCAATTGATGAGGAAAATATTGTAAATAGGAAAGGTTTCACTGATGAACTATGGCTAAAAACTCTACTCAACCAGAAAATTAAAAAGCATTTTTCCTTTGCAATTACAGATCAGTAGAAATCATATTTTAGAAAATCTTTTACAACATCAACTCTGGATAAACCCAGTGCTCACCGTAGAAACATGTCCTAAGATTTTCATTTTCTTTTTCCAGCAAAGCTCATAACTAAACCATCATTTTTCCTGATAGGTAGCTCATAACTAAATCAACATAAATTAAACTAGTAGATATATAAATTTAATTATTATAATTGACTTAGGAAATTAATCATCCCATGTTTCTTTTGATTTTTATACTATTGTGCTTTTATATCTTTATAAATAGGACAAAAATACTATAGAAACAGAAGAATAAAGACATTCAAAACACTAACACTGTTGTTACCTTAGAGAAGTCATCATCAGAAAGCTTGCAAATAGATACATCTTTTGGACGATTGGAAACTTGTAGGAGTGTTTCACCATTTGTTGAAGCTCTCTTTACGCCTGTGATGATAAAAGTTACAACACAGAACAGAAGGTTTAGTCACCCAAGACAGGAACTTTATAGCATTCACTGAAAGAACATTCACCAAAAGACTGATCTAGTTTCATGTCCAGTGCAAGTGACAGTAAGGAGATATATATAATTAGATGAATCCTAGATCTTCTGAGCTACTCTTCTCTATCTTCCCATAAGCTGTCTTTATACAACATGGCCTAGACTTAGAATCAGCTCCATTAAAAAAGTAATTTATATTTCCCACCGGGATGGTTTTTGAAATTAAAGTTCTTAATGGGAGGTAAATTATGGAGTTTTTTTTTTTTTACACTTAGTTTCCTCAGGTTATATAGTCTTTATTTGACACTTAGATTTTCATGTTATCAGAACCAATTCCTAAAACTACAAGCCACATCATTTAATTTTTTGTTATATTACAAGCCACATCTACAAATTTATGAAACCCAGAATCTAGTACTACTTTTATGTATATGATCAACATAAAGGTTTTTCGGTCCAAGCAGAAAATTCCGCACCATATTCATACCTAAGTTGTTTTAGTGATTAAACGTATTAAATAAAAAACTGTTGTTATAATAAAGAATTAACCTTTGCCATAATTTTTACTCAAAAACAACATTATGTTATTAAAGTAAATTCAGAAGGGACAAACGTAACAATAACTCTCTGGAACAGCTATGACAGCAAAGACCCCTGTAGCTATTAGTTATTCATAATTTGTAGCCATTGATAAGGAAATTACCTTTAACTTGCACAAGCTGATGAGTATTTTTTTGCAAGTAGTCATTTGGGTCTGACTTTATTCTCACAAAACTTCCCATTAATTTGCCTTCAAAAGTTTCAGGCTGCTTCAACAACTCTTCCACTAAACTCCTCTTCAAATAGACAAGCTTGATGTTTTCAACAACTATGGATGCAAAACAGCTTCGCTGTACAACTGGAGTTACAATTGGAGTTGATTCCTTCAGAGATATTCCATCTGAGCTCAACTTTCTTTGCCTTTTAGAGGGGAACAAAACACCCTCATCCCTTTCTTCTGAACTACACCCAAACTCATATTCCTCCCATTGCTCAAGGTTCACAGCAAAGTGAGCTTTCAGGAGGTTATGTATACTATTTTTAATCACCGACTTTCTTCCTAAGAGAGATTGTAGCCTCTCATCACAAAGAACTCTCTTCTTTTTTTCTGGGTCAAAAAGCTTGTTCTCTCTACAATAATCAGTAATGATAGTCGTAACATCATTTTGTGATAATTCTTTGGTTGAGTCTTTACCGATGGAAGAAAGAAATTCTATGAGAGGTCTTGAGCCCCATCCAATGAACTCCTTTTTCTTTGATTTTGCCTTCTTTTTCATTGCACTTTTATCTCCCTTGGATCTCTTCCTTTTTCTCACAGCCTTGTTTTCTACTATATCATCCAGGTCCTCATAATCAGATACTATAAGGTGACTTTCTTCGTCAAATTGATCATCGTCTTCATCTTCTTCCCCTTCACAAGTTTCATTTGAATCATAACCAGCCATGTAGTTCTTATTCTTCTTCAGTAATTTATCTGCGGAATGGACATGCTTTGAAGTTAACCCTTCCTTTTCTTTGATTATCTCCCAATATTCCTTGAAAAGGCCCTCATATGTATCTCTATCTTTGAAGTCTATCTTGCCCTGTATCATAACCAGATAGCTAGTGGGAAAAAAAGTAACAAGGCCCAAATTTATTTGGCCAAACCAACAAGACACTTATTGAAAGAAGAAAAAGAACCCTCAAGAAGCTGAAACAAAAGTAGGAAAACTGATTATTTGAATCCATTGATGAAAATGAGGTTTAGGTTATTTGCAAAATATAATTATGCCTTTTTTTCACCTGAGACTTAACCTTCATAATCTAAAGATCAGCATTAAATTCTCATCTTTTCATTTCACTTGAAAGCCACTCATTTTTAATGAACTGTGGCAAGCTATAGGCTGAAGAGCTATTTTCTTTTGTTATTAAATCACTAGTTCTGTGAATAATTGGGAGAACTTCCTTAAAAAAATTATTTTGAAAAATTCTAAATGTAACAAAAATGGAAACAATCAAACAAAGGAGATAAGATAGCATTATGTCAAGACAGCCGTTCTCTCTCTGTCTCTCTCTCAGCATTTTTCTTTGTTACTCCTCTCTTGTATACTTATGGACTAAAAAAGCGGATTCTTGGTGGCTTTTTGTTGAATTAAAGAAAAGGAAAAACAATATAAGAAGATGGTTGAAGAAGCAACAAATCCTGAATACAAGAAAGAACGAATTAGAGATGTCTTATATGGTATCGGCACGTCTAATGTGGTTAATTTGGCAGGAATGTAAAAAATGAACTTTTGAAGATATTGAGAGGCCCTTAGATCTGGTGAAGTCTCTGCTAGTAGGGATTTTGTTTGAGTGGAGTATTTGGGGTTTTACGAAATGTATTTCTATTTTTGATTTCTTACAATCTGTTAGCATTTTCTTATTGATTTGTTAGTAATTGTTTCAAGTACAGTGTGTTCATCATTGTGAACACAGAGTACATTTTTATTTAATAAAACTTCTATTACCGATAAAAAAAAAAAAAAAAAAAATATATATATATATATATATATATATATATATATATCAAATTAGAGATGTATTTCCAGAGAAGGCCATACCCCATCAAAGTCGACATCGATGTTTTCTTCTATAAGTTGTGCAAGAATCAAGCAGTGATTGCAAAATCCTTTCTTCCCTCTAACACATGCAAACTCAGCATCACAGATGCAGCGTCCACAAACAGCATTTGGGCAACAAAAGCACTGAAATTTTGAGTTTTTCTGGCAAATGAAGCAAGAATGCCAACCTGAAATATAAAATTTTATGCTTTTTATAAGCAGGTACAACTACAATGATGCAAGCATAAAAAAGAGGGGCTAATAAAAAATACTAAGAAAGCACCACAAAGTACTATAAAAAGGCTTAGTTTATTTAGAAAGTAAAGTAATTCGCTGATGAAGTGGAGCTGAGAGATGATCTATCTTCCGTAACTGCACAAATTTAGGACGAAAAAAACATTGGCACAATATGATGGAACATATTTTCTCTATCAATTGCAAAGTTGGGTATGCATTTTTCATTATTTGAGGTAAAAAAATCATACTAATATTACTTAATTCAATATCCAATAGGCAAAAATCTGGTCCAGATTTAAATGGTGCTATTTCCCTAAACCATTAAGATAATGCGGCAGGTGTGACATCTAGGATTATCAAAATGGGGAAAAGGTTGTGGCATGCATATCATATGTATCATACATAAAAAAAAGGGATGTGTTGTCAGGCTCCATGTATTTCACATACACCTAATCTGCATGATGCTTGAATGGTAGAATTCATTCAAAATGACAGAATATTACACAGAAGTATCATCATAGATAAAATTTAGTAGCTAACCGCAAGTCCAGCGATCTACAGTCTTCACAAAAGAATCATCTCTTCCCACACAATGAGGATGATACGCTTTAAGACAATCCCTGAAAGAAATGAATATGCTATAAAAATATATATATATATATATATAAAAAACTGAAAATGTCTTTTGACCCCACACCAAAAAGTATATTTTATATGAAAGTTCTTAGGAGAAAAAGACATAATAATTTCCAATTATATTTGAAAGTTCTTAGGAGAAAGAGATGTATCAGTATCCAATTATATAGGATATATAGGAATTTATACATCTGACCAGCATCACTAATCACCTAGCCCCGTTAGAAACATAGCATGCTTGTGCTAGCAAAGACCAAGTTTGTAGCAGGGAACTGGTAACCAGAAATCAAATATGCACTATGACAAGTTTCTTAATTCTGAAAACTAAAAGTAGATATACAATTCCTTTGATCAAACATGTAAGATATTAGCAAAATCATAAATTTGAACAGACTTTCAAATCATCTGGTGCCATTAGTAATATATCATAGTAACACTTGTGTGCCTAAATGCCAAGCTTGTATCTAAATAGTGTTTACCACAAAGCAAATGTATCAAATTATGAGTTTCTTAATTCTGAAACCAATACTACACCTACAATATCTTTGATGACTTAACCTAGCATTTAAGTTTTATTTTAGACATATGGATCAAATTGTAGAGGTGGAAAACCAGCAGCAGTAAACACTTAGCAGAAGTCATTAAGCTGCAGCAACCCACCATCAGAAAGGGTTGGTAATCAGGTAATGACAAGTTAATTTATCCAAATTTTGGGCAGATTATTTAAACATCATTCTAAAACCACAAAAACAAAAGTGACCATATAAAAATAAAAGGACCAAAATATTTCATCCAAATTTACTGTTCATTCAATCCAGGCACCACACCCCTGCTTTATTATATCACAGTTATAGTAATAATTTCAAAGCCAATGAGCTACCCTCCACCACAAGTGCCTTACATTCCTCACTCAATCATATCAATGGCACGTGCAACACCCCATTATATTATTTTATCAAACTCTCTCTTCCATAGCATTGTAAATGACAAAACTGCCCTTATTACTAAAGATTGAGAGGACCAACTTTTGAATTTTCTTAAATAAATAATTGGCATGCCCAAATGAAAAAAGTCGTGGTTTTTTTGAGAACTCACTTGTACTCACAGACCATGAGCAACCCTCCATCTTTGCAGATGAAGCAGTAATCTTCAGCAATCTCTTCCTTCTTTCTCCTATTCTTCCTTGCCATAATCTTTGAACCAAACACTATCTAACTTCCAAAATTAATCCCAGGGCAACCCAAATCCTTGAAACTCAAAAGCTGAGAAACCCTGTCAAATAAACAAGAAATATCAGATATACATACACCATCTCTCTCTCTCTCTCTCTCTCTCTCTCTCTCTCTCCCCACTACGATCAAGTTAAACTAAACTTATGCTTAATTATCACAGTCCCATTTGCAAAAAAGAAGCAAAGAATGTAACAACAAATTTGCAAATCTAAGGGAAAAGAGAATTAATCATAAAAAGTAATGTTGAATGAAAGCCTAAAAATATATGTATAACACAATAATATAAAACAAAACAAAAGATATATTAAACCAAGTACTAGAATAGCATTCTGGGCAATATATGAAATTCTTCATTATACGTTAAAAAAACCAACTTGTGAGAGAAGGAACTTATAAAATCAGAAAAGTATTTAAGATGTTCCTACTCTGAAAGTTACTCTCTCCAAAAAAAAAAGGACACTTTTTTTGTCTCTCTAAAACTTGGTCATCACAGAAATGGCCTTTTTTTTTTTTATTTGGGTAATTCTCTGAAGACCCATCTGAGAAAAAAGATGAAAAAAATAGAATAAAGCACAGACCTTTACCTTTCAAATTTGCAGACCAAACGGCTAAAAATGTAGCAATGACGCTTGGGTAGAAGACCCTTGTGAAATGACAAGCTAAAAAGATGGTGTTAGAGACATGAGCCAGTGAGAAAACACAACAATGTTGGGTGGCAACCGTGGCATTGGGATTGTATTTATAGTGGGTTTCAGCGTTTATGTCAGAGGATTTGGGTCAAGTGTCAGACGTTAAAATCATTATTCAGGTTCTGGATTATTAAAATAAAAAATCTCATGGCCTGAAAAATCTGCATTTTCTTTTTTGGTTTTGTTTTTACATAGTAAATTAGTAATGGTAGTACTCTATTGCCAAAAAATAGGCCAAATAAATTTTGACCTTTTCAATATAAATCTCAAGGTAAAAAATATAATGTTGATAAATTAAGATTTAAGTAGGTGATTTTTTCTTTCCTAAATGAACTTAGACTACTTAACGTCGTTTGAGATGGTATCTTACGTAGGCACTTAGCGTTAGTTTGGATAGCCGTGTGAGGGATGTTTTTAGCGTCTGCGTTTTTAGTTGGTTTTCACAATACTGTTCATGTCCAGTCAAAGACACAAAAAAATGTATATCAATGCATTTTTGAGTTTTACGGTATTATTTATATTTTTAAAAATTATTTTACTACAGTATTTTCAGTATTAAATTTTTAATTTTTAATAAATAAGTAATATCTAGACACACTTTAGACTATTTAAAGTCACCTGAGATGAGTTTTTTTTTTTTTTTTGTAACAAATTGCATGTAACGCCATTTTCATTATGAGCCCATAACCATATAAGAAAAGCAACCGTTACTTAATATAATAAATCTGAATTGAAGAAATCGAGGCTCTAGCAGCAAGACGTGTGGTGAAACTTGCATGCGAGATTGGACCTTGGGATTGTGAATTTAAATGAGGCTCATCTTATCATCTATGATCATAGATAACCACAATGGATTGTGCAAAAACTATGAGATGGTATCGACAAAGCTTGCAAAGGAAATAGAGGGTGAATCAATTTTGAATGGAATTGGTTCCTACACATCTTGTAAACTTGCTTAAGTGTATTCGTAATAAACAACTTATATCTTCATCTAAAAAAGAAATTTTACTTTCAAAATCAACCTTTTATTGAATAATCAATGTTAGGTGTTAGGGGTACAAAAGAATTATACAAATTTTTTTTGTCACAACTTATTAAGTGACAAATTGTGATTAATACAATATCAGTTTTGCATGGTTCATTGCTAACACTATTTTAATTATACTCAAATTATAACATGCCAATTAAGTGGGAAAAAAAAACCTTAAGTGAACAAAAAAGTAAAAAATTGTCCCATAAACCTTTTTTTTATTTGTTTCTAAGTCATTTTTTTTTTTAAAAAATAAACCACTTAAAAAAACTAAAAAAAATAAATTGTATCATACAAACACATAATGAGTACTGTGTGGACGAGGATCCATAATCTCATTTAAATGGACTACCAAGATGATTTTCGAGAATGCACCTCGATCCTCGGGGACGAGCATTGGATAACCAAGGGACGAGCCCCAGTTGAAATTGGGGACAACCCGTAACCATGAGAAGCTCATAAGGTTAAAATGTCACAGAGGGAAGAAAGTAGACTTGACACAGGTCAGGAGGAGGATGAAAGGAGAAATGTGTAGAAGCTATCTCCTCCACATTAAATGCAAGACAACTACTTTTCTGGCCACATTAATGAGGAAATTACCATGAACAGTGGTGGCACAGCTCGGATTGCAAGGCAGAAGCTTACTAGTATGTTCTGGATGTGACAGAAGTCCTGTAAATGCAATCTCAACCCTCCAAGTGTAGGACTAAGATACTTTGTGTGTAAATTTAAAAGATAAATGAAGATCCTTATGTGGGGATCCAAAAAAAAAAAAAGAGAAAGAGGAAGAACTTTGTAACCAAGAGAAAAGTAACACTTATATATACAAATGACCCTTCTCGGGCTTGACCGAGGATCATTTTATCTCTACAATTGTAGTCTTGGTCATCTAATTAGTGTGTTATTTCATTGTGGCTAACTTCATCTTATTAAGTGATTGGTATTCAACCCATTCTCTAACAAATTTATTGTATTGAGCTTATTGGGCCATTGTTTGGGTCTTTCTTGGACCATGGATCAATTTGTGTCCTTACAAGTACAATATATGTCTCATTTAAAAGAAGATATAAACATTAATTAAAATTTAAAGTAGGTAATTTTTCTTTTTCAAATAGACTATTAAGTGTCGTCCAAGGGGGCATCTAACGTAACAAATTGCATGTAACGCCATTTTCGTTCTGGGGTCCATAACCATATAAGAGGACTAACAGTTACACGATATAATAAATCTATTTTGAAGAAGTAGAGGCTCTAGCAATAATGCATGTGATTCAATGGTGTAACAAGCAGAAACTATGGGATGGTATTTGTTTAGCCTTGCAAAAGATGAGAAGGAAATCAATGGCTCATGCATTGGCAACGCTTGCAAAAGAGGCAGAGGATGAATCATTTATTTATTTTTAATAGAAGAGGAGGGTGAATCTATGTGCCTGGAATCAGTTTTAGCACATCTTCTAAACTTGCTCTGGTGTTTTCGTAATAAACATCTACCTCATCTAAAAAAAAAAAAATTAAAAAATTGTTTACAAAGTCAACATTTTGTTACAATTTCTTAAGTGGTAAGTTGTGATTAATGCAACATCATTTTCACATAGTTCACTATTGATACTATTTTAATTATATAAAAATCATAAAATGCTAACTTAAGATAAAAGCCTGAAAATTTTCTCCTAAACTAATTAATTTTTTTAATTTGGTTCAAAGTCCAAATTTTCAAATAACTCACTTTGAAACAAAACTAAAGAATAAATTGTATATTTTTTAGTTATTTATTAAATAATGTTAGGGATACAAAAGAATTTTACAATTTTTTGTCACAATTTAAGTAGCAAATTGTGATTAATGTAACATCTTTTCTGCATGTTTCACTATTAACACTGTTTAAATTATATACAAATCATAATATGCTAACTTAAGTGAAAAAAAAAAAATTTAAGTGAGCAAAAAAGTAAAAAATTTCTCCTAATTTTTTTTATTGGTTTCTAAGTCCTTCTTTTATAATAAATCACTTAAAAACTAAAAAAATAAATTGTATCATAGGAATAGTTAGAGATACAATGAGTACAATATATGTCTCATTAAAAAAAGTTGATCACGATAAATCAAGATTTTGGTGATTATATTTTCACTCAATATATCATTTTCACTTTTCAACTTTGAAAATTGAGTACGGTTTGGTGAAGGTTAACTGCGACGGGCCAGGTTCACTAAGGAGAATAGAGCTGGGATTGGGTGGTCATACGGAATAGCGAAGGCTTGGTTTTGGGCTCAATGTCAAAGCTGGTTCCCCAGGCATACAGCCCTCTGGAAATTGAGGCGATGGCTGTCGCAACTGCTTTGAAGTTCGCTTCAGACCTGGGTCTTCAACGTACCATCCTTGAGACTGACTTGCTTGTGCTGGTGAAGGCTTTGCGTGAAGGTACGGAGTTCCATTCAGCCGTGGGCTTAGTGTTGGATGAGATTAGACATAAGATTAATTTTTTTAATGAATTACAGTACTCTCATATAAAGAGAGAGGGTAATATTGTTGTTCATAAGTTAGCTCGTCATGCTATTTATGTTTCGGATGTTGTAGTGTGGATGGAGAATGTTCCACCACTTTTATTTCCAGTTGTATTAGCTGATATAGCCGGTTTTTCTTAATAAAATAAGTATGTTCTTCCTTAAAAAAAAAAAAAACTTTGAAAATTGAGTATAATTTTGACAAGTATGATAGAAATAAATGAGATGATACATTATGTTACATTTGGTAAAATGAACTTTGTAATTAAAAAAAAGAAAAAAAGAAATGGTAAAATAACTTTTAAAAATTTCATGTTTTGGAAATTTTGCAATTTTTTAATGTAAAACAAGAGAAAAAAGATTTTTTTTTTTTAAAAGGTAAAAAAAGATATAAACATTAATTAAAATTTAAAGTAGGTAATTTTTTTTGGACAAAGTTTAGCTACAATATTGGTTGTAGTTTAAGGCTACAAACTCACTCAATAAAATAAATATTACAACATATTGTGAAAATCTAACCGTTGAATTACATGTTCTTTATGCTCTTAATACACATGTTAAATTTTGTGTCAATCAGATATTATTTACTATTTGATCTATAAGTTTATATTTTATGCATAATTTTAAATTACAAAAACTTGCAATTTAAAATTTTTTTTGATAACATAGCTATTGATCTTTAATTTTTTTGAAATTTTGCAAGCATGAAGAATATAAGAAGTAGATGTAATCTAATGATGGATTTGTCAAAATTCACTTCTAATAAAAAGATATTAAGTAAGTTTGTAGCCTAAGACTGCAACTAATTTTGTAGCTAAATTTTGTCTGAAGTGGCATATGAAGTGGCATCTTACGTAACAAATTGCATGTAATGCTATTCTTATTGTGGGGTCCATAACCATATAAGAGGAGTAACCGTTAGTCAGTTACACAATATAATAGTAATTCTATTTTGAAGAAATTGAGGCTCTAACAATAATGCATGCATTACAATTGGCGCGATAAGCAAAAACCATGAGAAGGTATCGTTTTAGCCATGTAAAAGATGAGAAGGAAATCAATGGCTCATGCATTGTCAAAGCTTGCAAAGGACACAAGGGGGAATGTACATGCATGAAATCAGTTTCAACACATCTTGTAAACTCGCTATAATGTATTACAAAGCCCAATTATGGAAAAATTAACGCTCTTTTTGGTTAGAGAATCATTAATGTCCACACTTAAAAAGACAAATTTGAATTAAAAAATAATACTTTCTATAAAAAAAAATTGTTATTTTCAATTCACTTCACCTCCCAATATTTTGGTTTAACTTACGATGTCATGTTTGCTATATTTCCTCTCGAAGTGGCTAATGAGCACTTCACATAATTCTATCATCTTATACCACCTTTAACAAATAAAGTTTAAAATGCTTCATCAAGAGTCTTGTAATTTAACTAATTGATACCTCATAATCTATATATATATATATATATATATATATATATAAAACCGAAACTTTTGAAGCTTCTACAATTTTCCATGTCAACATTACTTACATAAAAAAAATAAAAAATTTCTAATATTACTATAAAACCGGGAAAAAAAATTCTTTGCCACTTAAAGCAAAACTTGATAATAACACTATCGCCATAGCAATTTGAGCATCATGACTGCATGACTTTATTTTGTTTGACACATGCAGGGCCTTGAACTCCTGGCTTTTCCACATTGGTGGTGCAGCCCCAATTGGCATAATCACACCATCAGCTGAAGATTCCATTGAAAATAAGGGCTTACTGCTAGCAATAGGGCCATCCACATTCTTGTCAGTCAATGGGGAACTCACATTCATCTTGCCATTGGGGTTTCCCCGATCCCTAAAGTTAAATATGCTTAAGGGCAGCTTTTTTACCTTCACTCTTCCCCTCTTTTTACCAGTGGCACACACATCTTCCAAAGTTTTATCCCTTGGCTGACTTGATTCTGCTTCCCCGTTATTTATTTATTACATGGGCTGCCAGTGGACTCTGATTATCACAATTGAGTATTATTTGAGTTTTCTTATAAACACTCTCTTTCTTTTTGTATCATTATGTGCATGTTTGTATTTTTTGTTTTAATAATAATTTTGGTTTGGGTATTTAGAAAGTGTAGGGATAAGTTTTGGATTTTTATTTAGTATGTTTGGGATTCAAGCATCTTTATATAGTTGTTTGGGATAGAGTTTAACAGGGATAGTGAAGGCTCAGCGTGCTAGGATAATGCCTTTGAGAAGAGGTGATGGATTCCTAAAAAAGATGAGGAGCTGACAGTTTACAACTTTACATTAAGCGACATGGCATTTGGAATTGGAGTCAGAATCCAAAACCTTATGGTAGGAAACATGTAAATGTTCAATTTCAATGAATAAAAACTCAAGTCATAAATTTTTCGTGGTTGTTTGCAGTTGTTCCTCTAAATGATTATTTGATTAAAAGTTTTCTTTCATTCGTTTCTTCTAGGTTTGGTAAGGTCTTGGAAGAGTCATTCACTTTTCCAAAAAAGATCTGGGAAGAGTTGTAGACTTTGTTGGATGAATTATGTGGAAACTTTTGGAAATAAGAGGAAACTATACTCAAGCTTTATAAAGCTTTATTCATATGAAAACTATTTTATCAAATTTAGTTTATTAAATTTTGATTAAGAGGAATGGATAATTCAAAACAATTACACTTATTTTTTATTTGTTCCTTTTAAATGTTGTTACACACAATATATTTATATATTGATTGCTGCATCATTATTCTGTGATAAAAGTCTTTTCATGTATCATTTGGCTGCCACATCTATAAAATCCTAAACTTAATACCACATGCAGAACATGTATAAACTTCAACATCAATGATGTGCCAGTAGTGATTAAAGCTTGCAAGGTGTTCTATAATTATTATGAAGTTAGCAAAAAACTTGGTAAAATTGTTGATGTTTGTTTAGGTTTTGTGCAAACGTGATTTTTACTTGATACCACTTGCTGAAAACTCACTTCAAATTGCTGATGTATAGGATTAAAATAAAAGAGGAGCATACTTGGGTCAAAACTATCCAATGGAATGCCCTCATGATAGCTCTTGCAATTGCTATTGGCTTGCAAGAATGAATGGGAGGACTGCCTTTGTTATTGCAGTGGTTCATCTTGAATTGGCTTGAGCTTTTACTTTTTATTTTATTTTTCAAATATTATTAAAACTATTATAGTTCATGTAAAATTAAAAAGTTTTAATGTATATACTATACTTTCATAAGATTTTCCCGTGCATCGCACGGGTTAGCGACTAGTATTTAGTATTTACAAGACATCCAAGATTCATTATAGGGTTTTAGTAGTGCAATAAGACTCACCGATAAATTACATATCTTCTTCTTTTATTTGTTACTTTCCAATCTTGGGAAGTAAGTCAAATTCATTATGGGGATTCAACTACTTAATTAAGATATTTTACAGTATTTAAGATAATTCTATGGTAGAGAGTTTTTAGGTAACTTCGTTGTAAAGTTTGTAAAGTCTTATTCATCACTTATGAAATAAGTGAATTGGGTTTTATCACATTATTAATATTTAGAAAAAGATTGTTTGTCACAATTTTGGTATCTATTTAATTATTAAATTATTAATGATGTGGTAAAATTTAACCAACTTATTTTTAAATGAATTGATAGAACATGACTTTAAAAACTCTATGGGCTCTAAAAGAATTCTAAAGATGCTCTCCGACTGGGCAAATCCCTTTCAGGTGTCAATGTTGATAATATGGAGGCAATTTGCCAGTTTGTGATGCAGTCGTGAAATTCATCATCAACAACACACCTATTTGAAATATGCGAAGAAAAGGGGTAAAACAAATCTTTTTTTTTTTTTTTTTTTGAGAATAGGATAAAACAAATCAATTAAACTGACTTCCATGATAAATTTTTTTGAGAGTTTCAACTTATGGCGTCCGCTCCTAATGATAGTTTTTTATTATCAGACTAAGACATCAATTGATTTTTAGTGTAGGCGGAGATTGAATCCTAGATCTCTTATTTAACCAACAGAGACTTTACAAATTGAGCTAACTATTTCCATTATAATTTTTAATAAAACAACTAAGAAGAAAAAAAGTGCAACTCAAGCTTAAAATATACATATGGTTGGGTTGGTCCAACATGCTGGTACAACAACTAGCAAGAAAGCTTTTTACTCCCAAATTTTTTAGGATTGGTTATGGATCATCAAGAACATTCTGTATTAAATCTATTCATAATCTAATATACTAGTATTTTCACCCCCTCCCCACCCCCCCCCACCCCGCCCCACAAAAAAAAAAAAAAAAAAAACTTAAACCAATGCCACTTATTAATTGTTAATAACTAATTATGAAATGTAGTAAACAAGTTGGTTTTCTTATTGTCTTTGAGGAAAAACTCTATTATGTTTTCTGTGCATGTTATTTCTCTTTCACAAGTGTAGGGTCCACCCTCTTGTGAGAGAGAAGTAACATGCACCGGAAACATGATATATAACTTTTCATCTTTGAGACTTTCGCTTGGACTTTGTGTAATTACTAATTACATGCATCTTCAATGTTGTAAAATGCTCTACATCACCCCTAGATTGAAGTAGAACTACTTAAATCAAACAGTATCAAACTTTTTTTTTGAGAAACCAACAGTACCAAACTGGTAACGTATACAATTTCTGTTATTGTAAGAGTAAAGTTGATATTTCCTACATAGTTAGAAAACATGCAAGAAACAACTAACAATATTGTTGCAGATTTCACATTTAGAATCTCCAAACAATGCATGAGTAGTCACAGTAGCACTCCTATCGTCTGTTGTGGCAAATATTTGGGTTACAATCTTGGTCAGAAGAAAAATAAAAAACTAAGTGTTAGCCAATTAAGTTTAGCATTCTAAATTTAATTTAAATTTTTATGTTGTTTTTACAGTTTTACTTATGTATATTAATAGAGAATTGAAGAAGACGTAGAGTTTCTCCTGACTAATAGAACCATTGGAGCCCAAAGTAAAATCGAACTTTAGCAACAGTAGTACAGCACTCTTACCAATTAATTGAAAGCAGTTCTCCAATTCATAATAAATTTAACAATTGCAATTTACATGCACTAACCCCATTTCATTCACAAGTGGAAGTTGAAAATTGAGTGTATGGACTATGGATGCTGAGATTAATTAAACATTGGAAAAACTTAAGTAATTATTTATAAGAATATAATGTAAAATTTGTGAGTTAAGTAGTGCATGTATTATTTAAAAGTATTTTCTATTTTAATAAGTTTTATGTAATATATGAAATATATAATGTATCATTTTGGTGAGTTATAAGTGTGTTTTAAGACTTGAGGACTTCTATTGTAATACAACTCTTTAGTTCTCTAATCAAATTTAATCACGACACAAAAGTGATATTCTTTTAAGAATTATTAAATTCAACCATGTATTGAGCAAAAAAAATATCAAATTAAACTATGCGGCTTATTGCTCAAAATAGTCATGCGATTGAACTACGACATGTAAGTGAGTTTACTAATAATGCAGAAGCCAACGCAAACATAAAGATGACAAGAAGGTACGTGAAAATAAGATCAAATTTTTTTCTTTCAACCAGCAATAGACGCGCCTCGGTTAGAACCTCCCTAGCTGCATCATTGCCCCAAGTGAAAATAAGATCAAAATTGATAAAGAAGTAAAACAGCCACATAGTGCACACAAATTCCAATACATATTCTAAGTATGTACTTTTAGGTTGGGTTTGTTTGGAGTGAAATAAGGTGGATGAAAAATTTTGGAGACAAATTTTGGATACTCTGCCTTTTTTTCTTTTTCTTGTTGGGCTATGGGTGTGACAATTGTTTTGTTCTTGTTTTGTTTAACTAGACATGATTTTTTTTTTTAAATGATTTTTTTTAATAAATTGGGTTATTGTTTTTTTTTTTGGTTGTTTGTCACTTTTTTATTTTAACTAGCTATCATTTTTTAACAAATGTGTATAAGTAAATTTATACAAATTCACTTTTTCAATCCCTCTACTTTTCCACTCCCAACCAAACAAAAAAAAGAAAAATTAAAATCTTTTTTATCATCACATTTTATTATAAAAATTTTCTCAAAATTTCTATAATAGCAATTTCTTGGTATTATGAATCTTCTTCATATAAGAATAGTCTACCCAAAAGACTAAGAAAAAAAAATCCAAAACAAAAGGATTGAAGGAAATCTTACCTGAACCACCTTCTCAGTGCCGCTGCATGCAGCATATTCTATCTGCTTCTTCCCAACTGACGTGCATCCAAGATAAACTTCAGTTGCTAATCCATAGTTTCCAATTTCTGCTGAGATCACATGCATTCTCTGAAGCCAACACACTTCAGAGTTACTCTTTACATCAACTATTGTGGGCTCTGCACCCATGATAAAACCATTGACCTTTCAGATATATTGGAAAGATGCCCACGTTATGATAGTGTCGCTCTGATGCAGATGATTTGGAATCTATTTTCATACACATTTTCTTGTTGTTCTGATGCAAAAGTATCACATGTTAAGTTCCTAATATCATTGATTATCAAACTGAAAGTTTTAATCAATATTTCCATGTTTTATAGAATAAATTACGAGGACCAGGTTCCAACAAGGAGTAAGTAATACATATGCTTTTGCGTCAAACGTAATTCTAAAGAAGTTAACGCTAACTGTTTTATTGACTCTTCAAATTTGTCGATGTACGTTTGGAGAAAGGAAAGGAAAGGAAAGGGTTTTGGAGAGATGGAAGGGTACCTTTTATTTATTTATTTATTATTATTTTTGTATGGTGAAGTTAAGTACTGTGTAATTTTTTTAAAATTTAAATTTGATATTATTAGACGGACTGAATTAGACCGAAATGTCGAAGTGGACCAAGTGAGATCAAATTAGATCGATATGGACTAAATAGTTTTTGTATTTTTTTATTTATTAAATGAGCTATCTCTCCTTTTGGAATTTTTTTGGGTAATTATTAGGGACTCTATTAAAAGGAATATTATTATTATTATTATTATTATTTGTAATCCTTAGTTATTATGAATTTAATGATAATTAGTTAATTACCAAGTGGTGTTATTTAAGGAAATTAATGTCTATGTATTATAATGATACTTAAATTTTTTTTTTTGGTGGTATTTTTTTTATTATTAGTTCAGTCTTCTTTTGAGTTAAAAAAAAATGATTAGTCCACTAATGCATTTCAACAAAATTAATGATAATTTTCCTAACCATTCCCATTCTTTTATTTATTTATTAAAGAATAAACATTAGAATGGGAATGGTTAGGAAAATTAAAAACATGCAAATGGGGCCCACATTATGTGAGAAGTAAGATTCATATATATGATGCAATTTAGATATGTTATACCTTCTTTAAGTACATGCATGATGTGTGGATCCCACATGATTATCAAACCTCACAATGTCAGATGATAAAAGATAAATATATCTTTTATTGCTCTCATACACATATCTAATGCGCTATTATTGCTCTCATACACATATTTTGGCCAATATTGGAAAAACGGCAAATTCATTCCAAAATTTTACCAGTTGAATTAATTAGAATCCATACTTATAAGATACATAGAACCATTGAATTAGCGATTATAAAATAATATCATAAAAAAAATGATAGAGAAACCGTATTCATAGGCAAGGCAAATTAAAGGCTTTAATCTCTTCATAATATGGCCAGTGTGTAGTTAACATTTGGTGAGAGAATTATAACTCTGGCTTTGAGTTCCTTTTCCATTTACAAGGAAGAACTTGTTAAGTGCAGGAGGTCTATGATTGGCATTTTGCTCATTCAAGAATATTATTATCCAGTGCCAGTGGATTCCTAGTGCACGACGGGTTAATGATTGTATTTGTTACAAGCATATACGTAAGGGTATAGTTGCAAGATCCACCAGGTACTTGTCTAAGTTACTAATATTAAAAAGTTGCATGTACATAAGGGTTAGTGAACAATTCTGCTGTCACCAGGTCTAGTAGTAGTCGGTGATTCAGTGAATAGTAATGGCAGAAAAAATTAGTAGGGAAGAGTGAAAGAAGATTATAAGTTTCATTGGATTTTTCATCATCAAAGCTACTAGGACACCGTATATTTGTGCACATGAGAGGGAGAGTTGTGGCAAAAAAGAAGAAAAGAAAGCTAATATTTAAATTTACACACACATATATGATTTCGTTGCCCACTCAATGAATGATGAGCCTACTTCTTATGAAAGAGATTAATATATCGGCACAACATTTCACATCTCTTTATGCCAAAAATCACAAATACAGGTCAGTTAATGACTAATAGGTAGGGAAATTCTCTAGAAATCATATACTCCTCGTTGGTGTAGTCGTTGGTCATCCATGCCAATGGACAAACTAAATCGACTTTCTAGTCTTGCCTCGAGTCCAATGTCCCTCCACTTCTAAATACTTTCTTGAATGGGGCGGTAACTCTTACAGCGAAAAAACCTGGTTGTAGAAAAGCATTGATAGCTAAATTTGAAGAAATTTTGTCCTATCTCAAATTGCAGTTGACATTAAGAAGAGCAGGTTTTAACCCTCATGTGCCTGCAAGTAATAGAGCGTAATTAACATCCGAGATGATACCTTGGAGCACCCTCTGCAACTAACATCCGAGATGATTTCTTTTTCACCTCTGTGACGCAAAGAAATTCCAAGACTGTTCTTGAACTTCCTAAAGTTAATATTACCTCATTTTGATGAATGTGCTCTACTTCTTGCTCAGTAATCTCTTCAAGGCAAGTGCCAATACCATGAATGAGTTCATTTACCTCCAGATTTACATCATGTTTCAGCTTCCTACTTCTGGAACTTTTATCAGAATCCCCAACTCAGGCACATCCTCAAGAAGAGTTTGCAAGGAAGGGGGATGCAAATTGCTTCCTGCAGCAGCAACAACAACAGCAGCTAATAGAACTGGATGATTATCCTGCTCAGCATCGGCAATTTATCAGTGAAAGCTTCCAGAAGAATCAGAAGATCAAATAGATCTCGTGATGGTTTAAAGTTAAGCATTACCAATAATCAAGGCAAGAACATTTTCCCTCCTTGAAATGATGAAATCTGCTATAATCTCTCACTATAATTTCTCTCTCAAACACCTTGGAAATAATCTTGCTCGCCTCATGACAATCCTCACAAACCCTTAAATTCTTCATGATTCGAATGCAATCCCCAACCTTTGTTACTAACATACCATAAGCAATTGCCAGCCTCTCACTATGCTCTTTAACTACATTCTCTTTTTCTTCTTCCCCAATATCATGCAATACAGATGAAATTCTTGGAGTGTAACCAGCTTCTGCTATTCGAGTTCCAATTGTTTCAAGCATTTTGTAGATCTCCAAAGAATGCTCATGCTCTCTATCCCCTGCAACAAATTGATGAACTCTGCCCTGTGCTTCAATCAAACTCCAACCTGCAACTTTATTAGTGTTTTGCTCCACCATTAATCTCCGAACTCGAACCACATCTTCCCATTTCCTTGCTTTGGCATATATACTGGCTAATTGTACATAATGCCCGTCATAGGTTGGATCCAATTGTATTAACTTATTTCCAATTTTTTCACCCAGTTCTACTGATCCATGAATCTTACAAGCACCAAGCAATGTTGCCCACAATACCGGATCTGGCGGAGCTTGCATATTCTCAATCAATTCCACAGCTTCATCAACAAATCCAGCACGGCTCAATAGATCAACCATGCACCCATAATGCTCCATCTCCAGCTCAATATCATACTTTTCTGTCATTAGCTTGAAATAATGCCTGCCCTCACTGACCAAACCTGCTCTGCTACAGGCATTCAAGACCCCAATGAAAGTCACACTCACTGGATGAAAACCTTCATTTATGAACCTTTCAAAAAGTGCAAGTGCTTCCTTTCCAAGGCCATGCGAGGCCAACCCACAAATCATGGCATTCCATGACGAAATATCTCTCTGGGGCATATTGTGGAACAAGAGTTTAGACTGTTCAATGCAACCACATTTTGCATACATGTCAACTAGCGCTGTACCAAGGGAAACAGTCATCGGAAAATTCAATGAATCTACAATGGAATGAACTAATCTACCACTTTCAAGCAAACCCATTTGGGCCGATGCTGATAGCACCGTGACCAATATGGCCTCATTCGGCCTCAACCCCTTCTCTCTCATCTCCTTAAAGCACTCCAACCCTTCTTCCAACTGTCCATTCTGCACATAACCCATAATCATCGTACTCCACGAGATAACATCTCTTTCAGGCATTTCATCAAACACTTTCTCCGCATCACCAATCCGCCCATCTCTTACAAACCCAGCTAGCATTGAATTCCAAGTAACAACATCTCGACAATGGCCATTCTCCTCGAACACCCGTTTCGAACATTCTACCCTACAACAAGCAGAATACAAATGAATCAAAGCATTCCTAACAAACACATCCTCAAAAAAACCAAGTTTCACCACATGGGTATGAACCTGAGTCCCTTCACATATAGCCAAAGCTTTACTACAAGCTTGCAACAAAAACGTATAAGTATGGTTATTGGGTATCAAATTCCTTCCCAGAATACACGAGTAAAGTACAACCGATTCACGAGGCGACTCGCTCTTGGCGAGGCACCGGATCATGTTATTGGAGGCGAAAAGAGATGGGTATTGGATTGTTTGAAAAATGGAGAGTGAATAGGCAAATGGGGTTGATGGGGAGAGAGCAAGAGAGGCGAGGAGGTGACCCGTGAAGCTGGCATTGGAAGCAAGGCCGGAGACAATGATTTGAGCGTGGGCTTGCTTGGTTTGGTTGATGGACGGGCGTGGTGGGAGGGAAGACAGAGGCGTGTGAAGTGTAGTAGGTGTTGAGAAGAAGAAGTGAGGATTTGAGAGTTGTTGTTTTGGGAACGAAAGGAGGGGTTTGGGTCTCTTTGCAAGCATAAATGTAAAGCAAAATCGCTCTGTTCTAATCTTACCAGAGATTTTGAAAGTTTGGTGGGTAAGAAGTGGCGGGTTCAAGATGTGAATTGCTCGGCATATTCATCATCTTTCAATTATATTTCTTCGTTATCATCAACATTTACTTTATTTTCTTTGTTCTTTTATTTTAATAATTTTTTTTCCTTCATATTTCTTCCTAGCATAAAAAAGTTCCTAAGCATAAAAAAGAAATTTGCAAATAAAGAAGGGAAGGGTCAAATGTGTAGTCCAAATTGAGGAGAAAGGAGAGGAAAAAGAAACTCATGAACATAGTATTTTATTAAGCTCAATTAAGTAACGGAATAATTTTATGTTAAATCAAGTCTAATAATTTGTTGAACTCAAATAAAAGCACTAATTTTAACCCAAAAAAAAAATCATTTTAAATTTATTATATAATTCATGAGCACTTACTATAAATCCTTATAATACAAATTTTTTTATACATGATACAATACGTATCTATATTGTACGATACTAATAGCTATAGAATACTCCATTTTACTCTTGGGGTGTTTTATTCTGTGCCCAAAATATGTTATTGGTCCTTAAAGTATAAAATATGAGCACTATTAAAATTACTTTTTTTTTAGTTGTCATGTCATTATTTTTTTTAATATTAAAAAAATTCACATCAATATTGTCACATAAAAAAAAAAACTAATTACCCAACAAAGACCCAAACCCAAACCGTTCTAAAAGGGTTCTTCCCCAATTCAAAACTAAACCCAAATGGCCTGTTTGGAAGTTTTGAGAGAGAGGAGGGAGGAGAGTAGTGGAAAAGAGAGTAGAGGGGAATGGTTATCCTCCACCTTGTTTGGATGTTTTTAAAATTAGTAAGGGAGAAGAGAGTAATTAGTCATTCCTCTTATTTGGATGTTTTAAAAATTAGAATGAAAAGGAGAGTAAATGATTTAAATAGACAAATTTACCCTTATTTGAAAATGGACTTACAACATTGATTTATGATTAATTTGTTAGATTAATCAACATTCTCATTCCATTAAATATCACTAATAATAATAAAAAGTATAAAACTACTATTAACCATTATAAAATAATTTTTATCACCTCAAAAAAAATTATAATAAAAATAAAAATAAAAATAAATTCTATGCCCAACTCTTCCAGTAAGGACGAAATGGGTATTTACCCATAAAATCCAAAGTATTTAGTTAGTAGGGCCAGTTTATAAACTATATCCCTTTTTAACAAATCGAGCCTTTGAGGCTCGATTTTCAGGTCGTAAATCGAGCCTCTAAGTCTCGGTTTCAATGTTTCGGTCAGATCTGATGTGGCTTATTTGCCACTTGGCATTCACGTGGATGATTGACGTGGAAGCCCCTGGAAATCGAGTCTTTGAGACTCGGTTTCTAATAGGGCTTTTTCAAATTTTCCGTCTCAATTCTGTCACTCTCACTCACTTTCACACCCTCTCACTCTCACACAAACCAGAGCACTCTCACTCCGTTTCAAATTTTCCCACTTACATTTTCAGTTCTCAACTACTCACAAAACTCTCTCATTTTCTCTCTATCTCTCACATTCACACACGCGCACACACACACACACAACCACGCCGGCGTTGAAGAGCAGAGCCCAGCCCAGCCCAGCGACGACGCCGACGACGCTGAGCCCAGCCATCGACTCCTCTCCTCCTTGAGCCCAGCGACGACGTCGACTCCTCTTTCTCCCTCTCTCTCATTACCACCCCCATACCCATTCTGATTTTGCTTGGTAAGTTTTTTATTTGATTTTTTGTTTTGATTATTGTGAAATTTTGGGTTTGGATTTGGATACTTAACATTTAGGTTATTTATTTAATTTTCAGCTTTGATTTTTTGTGAAATTTGGGTTTGGATTTTGTGGTGTAATATGTAGATACTTTATTTAGTTTTTATTTTATGATTTTATGAAATTTGGGTTTGGATTTGGTGAAGTAATTTAATTTCTCTTCCTTTCTACAATAATTTGAAATTACATGTAGTAATGAAAAAGTAAATTAGGAATTTCCCTTAATCTATATAAGTAGGAATGTGAATCTCTGTGGAAGGAAGGCTTTTCTATTCTTTAATTTTTTAATTCTGTTGAAGAATGAAAGAATAGGATGATAAAGTCAAAGAATGGGTATAGGTCATATTCAGTGAAATTTCTTTTAGAATCATTTGGGCATTATTAATGATTTAGATTCAGGTATTTTGGTTGATTGGTTATGATTTAGGTTTTTCGATTAGGAATGGTTTTGTTTAATTAGTTTAAATAGATGGATTAGATTTAGTTTTGATTAAGGGATTTTGGTTAGAAGTTTTGTTTAGGTTAGCTGGCTTGGCATAAATTGGTTTTAGGTATCTAGAATCGATTTTGCATATTTGGGTTGCTTTGATTTTGAATTTTCCTTCTCATTCAGAGTAAGATGAAGATTTGCTCCGTCACTCAAAAGGCAAATCTTTAATACTCAAAACCACACTAAAGTTTTATTTTAAAACTTGATTTTTTTGGGTCTGCTGTTTCTGAAAGGTCCCTTTTTAAAATCCCTTTTGGCTTGAGTATTTTGGCCGGATTGGCTTTAATTCAGGTTTGATTTTAGATTTGGGTTTATATACTAAGGTATTTGGGTTTATCAAAGTGTGTGTTGAAGTTGCTAGCAACATGTCGAAGGCAATATCGATGATATACCCGTTCTCTTCCGTCTTCCCCTCTAGGCCACTCTCGAATGGCGCATTTGATACCTTTATGTCGGTCAGAAATAATGCAAATGTCCTTGTTAGGTATAACACGCTTTATCGAAGTCCTGAGACACTCTAAAAACCACCCCCAACTAGGCCCTGACTCCTTGTCCACAACAGCAAAGGCGATAGGCAAAACCTTTTGGTTAGCATCGGTTGCCATTGCAACCATCAATACCCCTTTGTATTTACCATATAAATGAGTTCCATCTATACTGATCACTGGCCTACAATACTGGAATGCAGCAATGCATGGAGTGAATGCCCAATATACATAGCGCAGTAACGTAGTACCTTCTAATGGCCTAGGTATGGTGTGATAGCTGTACTGGGTACCCGAATCCTGATCCAAGTATGCCAACAACAACTTTCACAACCTTTGGTAAGACTCCTCCCAATCCCCAAAAATCTTAGCAATTGCCTTTTGTTTTGCATGCCATACTTTATAGTAAGAAAGCTCATGATCATACTTAGTACGTATGATCTCCCAAAGCTCATCAATGGAAGCAGTGTGCTTTTGTTGCAATCTTCCCACAATTTCTGATGCAACAAAATTAGAATCCATCATTTTACCGTCTCTTCGCAGCCCAAAGGGTATACAAGTGTGTGGACCCACATAAGACGTGACCATCCACAGACCATTGAATTTAGGCTTCATGTATGCCCCAACGTACCACTTGCAGTTATCGTCAACGCATGCAACGCACAATTGAGTTGTGGTCGACCTTTGGATGGAGAAATTTCTATTATCCTTTGCTGCGTATATTATCAATGCACGCTTCACCGCATCTTTATTTGCAAAAGTTAACCCTTTACAAAAATGCATCCCATCTTCCCAAGTACAAAGAAATGGTATCTGAAGACGTGAAGGATCAACCATATCTTCCCAAGTATTTGCATAGAATGAGTCCGCAGGAGGTCTGTAGCCAGTGGTCGTATCTATATCATGCTGGACACCAATATCATCATCATCTGCATCACCTTCATCATGGTACTCCATATTTTCCTATACAAAATTAGGAACGACTTCATGCTCATCCACATCATTCTCAAAGTCGCCTTGCTCAATCCTCTCTTTGTACTGATCCATATCATCAATATTTTCACCATCATTCGCAGCATGATCTTTGTCTTTGAGAGGATCTTCCCCTTCCTCCTCTAAATGTGTCTTTTGAGAATAGAGGGTTTCACCAGTATTCGCAACATAATCTTGAGAAGGGAGCATATAACCTCCCATTGCATACCCTCCTATTGCATACCCTCCCATTGTAGTGCATCCATCATCTAGGGCTGTAAATTGTAAAGCCGTAGTTGTTTGTTGCACAGCCGTAGTTGTTTGTTGCACCACCTCAGTAGTGTTGTCTACACTCGCCTCCAAACTTACATACAACTCAGCAGCATTTACTTGGGACATTTTTTAGATCCTATTAAACATCATCTTTACATGTTTATCTTCTTTAATCGCCATATATCTGTAATTTATCCGTTCATGAAGGACTTCGTGTGGGTAACGATAAATAATCTTGATGTCATACCAAGCAGGGTTCAATTTTAATTCGTCCATTATTTTTCTCTTCAAATCAGTCAACGTCTTCAACTTACGACGTAACATCATGTAGTAGCATTCGATACCCTCCCCTGTAAATGGGAATCCATCAATCCCTTCAGGATTGTCAAGGGGTCCACCGAAGTATACATTGATATCAATATTCTTCAAAAATTGTGAACCTATTAGAGAGCCAAGTAAATTTCTGTTAGTGACATATTTGATCTCTTTCATTTAACATCAATTTCAAAGAGAATTCTATCTACTTATAATACAAAAATCACAACTTCTAAAAGTGTAACAATTGCATATACTCACCCCACATCACATACAAACACACTCAGTCATTATAATTTCGTACAAAAACAATAAAAAAACTACAGACAAAACTCACCCCCATTACAAAATTTAAACTCAACTCTAACAAAAATATAAATAAAAAAATCAAACCAAACAACAAAAGTCATGAGGATGTGCAACGGAATGAGTATATTTATAAAAGTATATTTATATAAACCATTATATAACTATATAACTATTATATAAGTATATTTATATTTAGCCTATTTATACAACTATATAATTAAATAATTAAATATTTATATTGTGGGGGAGTAAAATATGGGCCCATGATCTAGGCCCAGGAACGACGTTTCATCAACAATACGCCCGAGGAGAAGAAATCACAGAGGACCGTTGTAACTAACAGTAGAGCGCGTAAGGATCCAAAGAGGCTGGTCCGAGAGGAATACCCTCCTCGGACATGTCGTCTGATGGTGAGAGGAACCTCGGCTTTCCCTTAGTCCACCCTCCAGGAAGTTCCAGAGGTAAAGAGAGATTACCAATGCATATGGAAGGGATAAGGATGCAGAAATATCTTGAGAAAAAGCTGCTACCACCGCATTAAATGCATCACAGCTACTTTCCTGGCCGCATTTATGTGGAGAAGACCCCTGAACAGTGTTGAAAGTGATCTTTATCCCCAGGAAGTCAAAAAGCTGTAAGAAAGGAAATGGAAACTCAAGTACCGTGCTAGATGACAGACAAGTGGACGATGGGATCGGGCAATGAAGGACTATATAATGGAATAAACCCTTCATAAGAGAGGGGGGGGGACGAAGGAAAAAGAAAGAACATCAAGAAACAACTACTGTAGCACCGGGAAAAATACAACCTAAAAGAAAGCATCTTATCCAAGATCATACCCCTCGGATTTGATTATAACCCATGAAAATTACCCAAACCTCACTCCTCGGACGTAAAATCTTAACTCGCTTATGTGTTTTAGCCTCCTCGGCCAAGTACCCAGACCCCAATAACTGTTGTAAAAATCGCTGCTAGCCCAATTCTTTAACCCACTCTCTCACAAATTTATTGTATTGGGCTTGTTGGGCCCATTTCCTGTTTCTATTAAGGTGTGGGCTACAATTTGTGACCCTACATATATAAATATATTTATATAAGTATTTAATTATATAGTTGTATAAATATATAAATATAAATATATTTATATAAATATTTAATTATTTAATTATATAGTTGTATAAATATATAAATAAAAATATGTATATATAAATATTTAATTATATAGTTGTATAAATATAAATATAAATATATATACATATTTTTTATAAGGAAACAAATATACATATTTTAATACAAACAAATATCTTATCAGGAAACAAATATATTTGCCTAATACAAACAAATATTTTATTAGGAAATGGCATGACAAGTTCAATGCAACCAACGCTTTTTAAAGCAGTTATATACACTAAACAACTAATTAGAGAGTGAGGAGACCCTTACCTGACATAATGATGTGCAAATGTACTGCTGATATTGTATGAGAGTGAGAGGAGCAATGTTTTGCTGCTAAATACGTATGAGAGTTTATGAGTTTCTGTGAGAGTTGTTTAGTGATTGAAGTTGCTGAAGGTGTGAGAGTTGTTGAGGTTCTGTGATTGAAGTTGCTGAAGGTGTGGGTGTGAGAGTTGTTGAGGTTCTATGATTGAAGTTGCTGAAGGTGTGAGAGTTGTGTTCAGTCAAAATATTCTCTGCAACTAAGAGTAGTGTGAGAGTTTTTTTTTTGTTAGTCTAATATTCATTGACTACGTCCCTAAACAGACAAAATAGGTTCACAAGGTCTGAGACAAGTTTTTGTTGCTTGTGCTATTAGAATATATTCTCTGAATTGGTTCACAAGGTCTGATAGAAGTATTTGTTGCCAGCACAAGGTCATATATTCTCTGAATATGTCTCAAAACAGACAGTAATGACATGACCACATAGCCAGCCACACATGACCAACCAGACATGACTTTGGCAGAGGTAACAGGCCTTTGAAACTCGAGTCTCTAAGACTCGGTTTCACTTTTAGTAAACCGAGTCTCAGAGACTCGAGATCTACGTGGCCAAATTCCACGTGGCGTATCCACGTGGAACTCGAGTTTTAAAAACTCGAGTTCCACGTGGACACGCCACGTGGAATTTGGCCTCTAAAGATGCAGAAACCGAGCCTCAGAGGCTCGATTTTGGGCCTCTAAACCGAGCCTTAGAGGCTCGATTTTGGGCCTCTAAATCGAGCCTCTGAGGCTCGAGTTGCTAACAATGGATATACTTTCAAAACCGGGTCTACTAACTAAATAGTTTCTTTTTTATGGGTATTTACCCATTTCCACCCTTCCAGTAACAAAGAAAGCCATGCACGCAAACTCTGTTCAAATCAAATCTCACTCTGTTTTCCTTTTCCTTCTTCAACATTTCTCTCTTTCTCTCGCATATGTCTCTGAAATCTAGCTCCGCAAGACTAGTAGCAAGTAGTAACCATGAATATCTTCAGGTTCGCCGGTGATATGACGCACTTGATCAGTATTCTCGTCCTTCTTCTCAAAATCTACGCTACCAAATCTTGCTCAGGTAACTTTACCCCACCGTTTGGTTCCCTAGAAAATTGAAATGCAAACAAATTTTGTAATCTCATTTCTTTTTTCTCACTTAAATGTTGATATATTCTGTGATCTGCCATGTTATTTACTAATTTTTGATAATTTTGGGCTTTTTGAACAATTAGCGTAAAGGAAATGAAAATTGAAATATCATATTAACAAAGGTAAATAGCATGGCTACATATTACTCTGTTTGGTTGCCCAGAAAGTTGGAGCAATAAAATTCAAAAATTTCAAGTTATTAGTTGATTTTTTATTATTTATTTTTTCATTTTCGTGGTGTTTCAATGGTTTTTAGCGAAAATGACATGGTTAAGTGTGTAAAAAAGGGGTTGTTTAGCTCAGTGTCAGTCAAATAGTGAGATTCTTTTTTTTTTTTTTTTTCATTCGCCTTAAATTTTCTCAAGAAATAAATAAAGATTATTTATATAATTGGTTTGTAATTTTGTTAATTTAGAAAAGGTAAATTGAGAAATTTATTTGGTCAATAATTTATTTACTCTACTCTCCTTCTAAATCTCTCCAATTTTGGGGAATTAAAAATAAAGGGTTAGAGGTAGTTGAAACCCCTCCAAATCCCTTCAAATCTCTCCCCCTCCTTCTTTAAAAAATTTCTAAACAAGGGAATTGAATTACTCTCCATCCCTTTATTCTACTCCCCTCATTTTTTTAACTTCCAAATAGGCCAAAAAAGAGAGAGTCACCATAACCCAACCCCACCAGTGGTGGATCCTACCTCTGTTAATTGATGTCCAATACTAATAAAGTACCCATACGTCTATTATCTATAATTTATAATATATTAGTAAGGGCAACACGTGCTTGTTGTGGAAAAAAATTACTGTAGTAATTAAGGTCAATTCTAGATTTTATTTGTATTATAAAACAAAGATATGAATCATTTAATTTTTAAAGTATATAGAGATTTACATTAATCAAAAGAAATATTAATTTTAATAATTTTGATAATTATGTCAAAAAAAGTTAATTTCATTCGTTTAAGAATTTTGATTAACCACAAAGTTAGAGTAGTTATTTAACATATAAATATTTATTTAACTATAATAGTTTTTTAGTACCTACTTGCTACTACTTGCTAAAGACAATATATCTATTCTTTAAAAACTTCTAAGAATAATAACGAATATCATCATCTTCCAACAATAAACAACTGAGTTTTGCTAAGAATTTTTTTAAAAAAAAAAAAGAAAAAAAAGATAACAAAAGACTTGTGTCATTGAATATTATCATTCTATCTTTTTAAGAATTTTTATCATTTAAAACTCAAAATAAGTAGAGAAAATTTTTAGAATGTTAAAATTTAGCAGGAGTAATTTAGACATTACACAATAAAATATTTTAAGAATCATAAGTTTTCATTATGGTTTAACTGAGAGAAGAACAATATAATATATTTGCTCTTTTTCAAAATATTAAGGGAAAAATTGCATTATTTTTAAGTTTAAGGAAGAATTGTAAACTACCCCAAACATAAAGGATGAAAAATGTTTTTTTCCTAAGTTTTTGTTTTTGTTTTTGTGTGCAAAACTATGTGTTTTTACCTAAAATAGTGTGTAAAGAAAAAAATATACAAAAAGGCAAACCAAAAAAATTGTATGTGGAATAATGGATTTTGGCTCAACAAAGTTGAGTAAACCAACTTGGTACTGTAGCTACTGTTCAAAACTTAAAAAAAAAAACAAAGTGGCTTAATAAAATGGCACTGTAGATGTACAGCGCAAAAACACTGGATGTACAGTGATATATATAAAAGGAAAAAAAAAAGTACAAACTGAAGACCCAAAAAAAAAAAAAAAAAAGTAGCTACTGTAGCTATAGTATCGCTTGGTACTGTAGCTACTGTTCAAAACTAAAAAAAAAAAAAAAAGACAAAGTGGCTAACAAAAATGGAACTGTAGATGAACAATGAAAAACACTGTATGAACAGTGCAAAAATACTGTAGAAAAAAGAGCACAAATCGATGATTGGGAAAAAATAAAAATAAAAAATAAAAAAAGCGATGAACAATACATATTGAACAAACCAAAAGTACTGTAGTTTTTACACATTCACCCAACAAGTGTTACAACATTTTCACAAAACATTTATTTTCAGTTGTAGTTGATCACAGTTTCATATTTTATTATTTTATTTTGACTTATAAGAAATTAACACCTCAATAATTGTGAAAATATTGTGAAATTTGTTGTGTCAGTATAACAATATATATGCGGATTCTTATAAATATTTAAAAGGAAAAAAAATTTACAAACGAAAGACTAAAAAAAAAAAAAAAACTCTGTAGCTACTATAACTATAGTGTTACTTAAACAAACAAAAAGTACCGTAGCTTTTACATATTCACCTAACAAGTGTTACAACATTTTTACAAAACATTTATTTTTAATTGTAGTTGGTCATAGTTTCATATTTTATTTTGACTTATAAGAAATTGATACCTTAATAATTGTGAAAATATTGTAAAATTTGTTGTGTCAGTAAAACAATATATATAAAAGAAAAAAAAAGTACAAACGAAAGGCCAAAAAAAAAAAAAATTGTAACTACTGTAGCTATAGTGCCGCTGGGACTGTAGCTACTGTTTGAAACAAAAAAAAAAAAAAAAAAAGGCAAAATGCCTCACCAAATTTCCATGGTAGATGAACAGTAAGATGAACAGTGCAAATACACTGAATGAACAGTATCAAAGTACTGTAGCAGCATAGCCGCTTTTTATATATAAGAGATATTAAATCAAATCAAATCAATATATATATAAAATTTTGCCATGTCATATTTTTCTTTAAATAGTAGAATAGATAGTCCATATATGAAATTATAGGTTACAAGAAATTGAAGCTAGAAGGAGGTAGGTTGAATAAAATGCTTATTAATAATTTACCAAAACTATAAAATTGCCTATCTTGAAAAAAACTAAAAGGGAGAAAAAAAAAATCATATTTTCTTAAACTTTTATGTGTTACGTATTAGTTTAAATAATATTCATATCATTTCTGCAAGATGAAATTGTGGCAAAATCATGTGATCATGAACCTTCCTGCTTTAAAGATTCTCCAAACATACTGGAAGTACAAGAAAAAAAGTAGGTTTGGATATCCAAAACTTAAGTAAAGTAAGATTGTCATCTTAAATGGTATAACTTGAGTTGGTTTTTAAGGGCTGGTGGGTTGTGTTGGGTTACTAATTTTATTTATTTATTTATTTTTATAGTAGGTCGAGTTGGATTTGGGTCATAAGATTCACAAATTCGTCTAACCCGACCCAACCCACTTATATTTAATATATATTTACATTTTTGCCCCTCTTCTTAAATAAAATCCAAACCATAAGTTCTTCTTGTATAGTTTGTGTTTATTTGGTGTTATGTTTATAATTATTTGGTTATAAATCCGCTATTATTTGTGGTGGTGTTGTTTTAATGCTCAATTTAATAATAATAATAGTAATTAAAAAAAATCGTCCAACTCAATCAATGTGGGTTGGGTTGGGTTGGATTCTTATGATAGGTTGGGTTGTGTTGAATATTTTTTTAACCTACTATAATGGATTGGTTTGAAAAAACTTCTCAACCCGACCTATGCACACCCTCATGAAGGGTAGTTTAGGATTAACTAAGTTGCCAAAGGATGTGGATTGAGAGAACACCAAAGAGATTTTCTAGATGGACAATGAATTGTCCATTTTACCTAAGAACACACGGTGCGCAATCTGTCAGCTTTGTTCCTTCCAAGAAATTACAAATTGAGAATGATTCATCCCTCATTTTTTGATTTCAATAAATTGTTATATTCAATTCGATTAAGAAAACATAAGTCGAATTAATGGAAGTCCAATTCTAACAAAGTACCCATACATATTTATTTAAAGGTTGATATGCTTCTATTGAGCCACATTAGCTTAGCATTTCAATTTGTTTGTAAAAAACATTAAAAACAAATTCTAACCATATATTACATTATTTTCAAAATATCCCACCTTATATAATTATTGAATGTAAAATACATTATATTTTCTTGAGAAAAAAAAAAAACTACTTACAAAATTTAAAACACTTTCAAATAACAAATATAGATAAAATAATTTAGAAAATCTAATATATTGCATTAGGTATACTTTGTTAGAAAATAATCACATCATTTTAAGAAGGGTTTAAAATTAATACTTATAAGTCTCATCTTCTATTTTTATTTTTCACTTAACAAAAAAAGAAACCATCAAATTTTATGTGCGTCACGTAGGTCTACAACTAATCTACGGCTAGTCTACAACTAGTTTAGGTCTACAAATTTTCCGCCGTAAACCCACTTATATCTACAACTAGTATATATATATATATATATATATATATAAAAGCTGAAACGTAACATTTATTATTACTGCGCTCTTGTTGAGTCACATCAATGTCACGTCACAATTTTTTTTTGGTTTTCCATCTTTATTGATTGTCTATGGCAAAATTAATTCTTTGTGTCCAATGTGATGTTCTACATGCCATTATAAACTCTAATTGAACTTTTTTTTTTTTGAGAGTATAATTTTCTTTACATCCTTATATATATATGCAATAAATTTTGCTACTTAATCATTGAGCGACATCATCTACTTATGTTTTTTTTTTTTTAATGTAAAATCATATATACATATATATAGGGTGGGGTTCAATTTACACTTGGTGTAACTCTAAGTAATGTTACATCACCCAATAACTTATTATAAAATTCATATTTTGGAAATTTCACCGTTGAATTACATGTTTTATATGTTTTTAACATTCTTGCCAATTTTCATTTCAATTGGATGTTATTTATTATTCAATCCATAAACTCATATTTTATGCATTATTTTAAACTACAAAAATTTGAATATAAACAATTGATTAATGACATGACTATTAATCTTTGATCACTATGAAAATTTGCAAACATGGAGACTATTCGAAGATAATGTAATTTAACGGTGGATTTGTTAAAATTCGCATCTAATTAAAAAAATATTGAGTGGTGTAATATTGTTTAGTGTTACACCAGGTGTAACTTAAATCCAACCCATATATATATATATATCTCTTCTTTATGATTTTTATATTTTATTTTATATAAAATAATTAGATATAGTTCATGGACAAACCAATGCACTCCATTACTATTCAACAAGTTACAATTCATTTGTTTTAAATGCAAATATTTGACTATTCAATTACTCAAATTGATTTCAACTTTTCATTTTCTACTTTCTAATTTCAAGTAGTTGTTAAAATTGAATAATTCATTATCATTTTAGTGGATATATACACATGTTTGACTATTCATTACAAACGTTACTATTCATTAGATGCAAATGTTTGACTATATTCAGCTATCCAAATTGATTTCAACTTTTCGTTTTCTTCTTTCTAATTTCAAGTAATTGTTAAAATTGAATATTTAAACTTTTCATCTTCCTATTCTAAATAAATAAATAAATAAAAAACTTTTATTCTCTTCCCCAACACTTCCCCTCCCTCTTTGCCTCTTTATCTCCATACTACTCTTTACTTTATCATTAAACTTCCTTTATCATTTCCTATTTCTTATATTTTACCTCTTCTTCTTCCCATCTTATTTTGTATAAATTTGATATCACTTATTCCATTCAATTCATATTTTCCATACAAAAACTGTGAGTACTCTCTCTCTCTCTCTCTCTCTCTCTCTATTGCTTGATTTTTGTTCTTTCTTATAACTCTAATTTAGGTTGATATTTTTTTATTTAATTTGTTTGTGTTGTTGTTGTTTTTTTTTTTTTTTTTTTTTTTTTTTTTTTTTTTTTTAAATTTCTCATTACAAATGTCTCATATAGCTTTGGTTGAATTTTAGTTTAGGTTAATACGTAGTTTTTTTTTTTTTAATAGAAATTTGAGCTTATATCAAAACAAAATATAAAAGGTTACGAATTTATGTGCCTCCCAATGGACTTCCACTGAATGGAGATGCATTCACAATATTTTTAGCTTCATATACTTCTTTGGTAATGTGAATTTGAGAAAGAGACAAGGGTAGGTAGAGGATATATGGTCTTTCATAATCCTCTATGTCTTGAAGAAAGTGGAGAGCCTATTAATCTCCCTTCTACTGGAATTTTGTATAGAAAGTCTTTTACTATAAGTTTCTTGACTTTTTGTTATTTTATAATGAAATGGGACTGAAAGTTTTCCTCTGCCTGACTAAATAGCTAGAGACAGATATACAAATACTATTGGAGAAGGCTGATATGGCTCTTAAAAAGTACAAGATGCAAATGGTTTTGGCAAATGAGCTTTTAACTCACAAAGACGAGGTTGTAGTTGTTACAAGCAATGAAAAGATATCAGTTTGCCGTTACAAAACTCAGGTTGGTGATGTTGTGGAGAATCCCCTTATTAGACTTATTGTAGAGAGACATTCAGCTTATGTTGAGAAGTCGGATCTATGATATCTAAGTCTAAAATATCATCAAATGTTTGATATAACAAACATTTACCAAAAATTGCTCTATGGTAGTAGGTCCTTATGATAATCATTTGGATTATCTGGTAGGCTAACTTGCCTTTGGGAAAAAAATAAAAAGCATATTTTGATTTCAATCAAAGTGCTTATAAAATAACCTCAAGGGGGTAGATTATAATAAACATTGTAATCACTCTATAGCCTATATTGTGACAAAAAGTGAATAAAGTTGTTTTATTTGTAAAGTATCAAAAAAGTCAAAAAATATTCAGTTTAGTAATTTTGTGTTGTTGCATTGCATCCCATGTGTTTGGTAAAATTTCTTTTAGAAATCTTATGTGTTTTTCTCAAATCTATTTGTTATTTTTATTTTGGTCATTTTATTACAAATAATTAGCATCTCTACCATCAAATTTTTAGTTAATTTGAACTTTCTTGGTAAGCTTTTACTTTGCTTAACTGATCACCTTTACTGAAAATGCCAAAAAGAAAATAAGATAAAATATAATTTACTTTAGAGGATCATTATGCTATTAATGTTTTTATGTATAGATACTTAAGGAACTTTTCTTTTTGCAATTTATTTTATTTTATATTTCCACTTTATGATATATGATTTATTGATAATAATCTATTGCATAGTTATCTTTATTTACTTTTTCACTTAGTTTCAATTGTGAGGAAGAAAGAGATGTGGATCTATGTTTTTGAGAAAAATATATATCTATAAGAGTTGAATCACATACATTTGTATAGTAATAAACAAAGTATACATAGTTACAACTTGGTCTAATAGTTTCCCCATACTATCAATTTAAAAAAAAAAAAAAAAATTGATTGCATTGTGTTTTCATACATATCTCACTATATATAATAATACCGAACTACAAAATATATTTTGTTACACTGCAAAAAACTTCTAATTTAAAACATAAATTCAAATAACACATATTGAATTTTAAAAAATATACAATCTAATATATTACTTCAATAATTATTCAATAAAACATAATCATATCATATTTTCCTGCGCATTGCGTGAGTCTGCGACTAGTTTAAATAATCCTCATAACATTTTAGGCAAGATGAAGTTGTGGCAAAATCAGGCAATCATGAACTATCAAATTTTCGATCTTTTCTAAACAGCTTAGAAATATGAGAAAAGGGTAGGTTTGGCTGCCCAAAATTTTTTTTTTGCTAACGGCCACCCAAAACTAAAGTAAAGGCTGATTACCATCTAAATGTCATAATTTAAAATGTTAAAAAAAATTCACAAAAGATTTGAGACAATCATTAACTCCAATAAGGAAGGTTTGAATCTAACATTCATGTATCATAAATACTAAATAATCACACATATTAAGATTAAAAAAAAAAAAAAAAAAAACTCACAATCATATCATGTTATCTCGAAAAGGACATCATAAAAATTTTAAATCTCGCAAACCAAAAGTTCATGGAGAAAACATTTATACCACTAGCTTACATAGAAGAAATGCTGCGAAGAAGAATGGTTAGTTGAACATGCATATAGACCATAATCTTTGTTCAATGGCATCTCTTTCCAACCAACGCACTCCACCATGACTGATGGCCTTCAGCACATCTCCAATTGATTGGATTCTCATTGTTGAAGCACAATCTTATCAATAACTAGCACACGGATATCGTCATTGATCCAAGCGCTTTTTGCTCTTAGAAGATCAGAAAGCACGAGCATCTTTAGACTAGAAAGCACACCAGGTTCCAACCCATTGTATTCTCTCGGATTTCAGGACATTATTCAATTCAAGCTATTCAATCAACTTTGGACATCTGCATAAAGTTAAAGTTGTTAGTCAAACCATGCTTCCAAATCCAACATACACGGCCACCTTAAATGCTTTATGGAAGCAACCTTTTCCATAAGAGAAAATTTTCCATAATTCACAATATCATCATTGATAAAATGCCTAAGGTAGTTTTGGCTATCCCTTTAATAGTATAATTTAAAAATTCAAAATTTTTCATTACAAATTTGAGACAATCATGACCACCCATAACAAAGGTTTCTTTCTAACATTCATGTATCACAAATACTAAACAATCACACTTGTCAAGATAATTGATAGACCCATATTCATATGTTATGTCAAGATAATTGATAGACTCATATTCATATGTTATCTTGAAAAGGAAGAATACGAAAATTTTAAATCTCACAAACCAAAAAAGTCGATGGAACAAACATTTCTACCATTACCTTACACAAAAGAGCAACCGTGAAGAAATCTGAAGCCGAAAAGACTAGTTGAAAATGCATATAGACCGTAATCTTTGTTCAATGGTATCTTCATTCCATACCAACGCACTCCACCATAATTGTTGGCATTCAATACATCTCAAATTGACTGCGTTCTCACAGTTGAAAGGCAATCTTGTCAACGATTGGCACATGGATATCTTAATATTCTCTAAAGATGGCCACTCCAATGAGTCATCAGTACAAATGCTTTCCACTTTTGGAAGATCATAGAGCTCTAGCGTTTTCAGTTTGGGAAGCACCTTGGGATCAAACTCATTATTCTCAAATTTCGTAATTATCTCTTTGATTTCAAGACTTCCTTCAATTCTTAAGTGTTGAAGTCTACAGAGTTCTTTAATCACACCATAGCAGAATATTTTTTTCAACTTCGGACATTTCATTAAAGTTAAACTTGTTAGTTTAGCTAGGCTTCCACCATGTACTGGACCTTCCCATATGCTTTCTAATTTTGGGACATTATTTATGTACATCTTTTCCAAGTTTTCTAATGCACTTCTTCTTTCGCTATCACCATCAATAATTGTTTCAATATCATCGCAGCCTTCAATTAAACAACCTCGCATTTTATTGATATTTCCAATACCAAAATCTGATAATCTTGAAGCTCCTTTATGACCAATCAATTCAAATGTTTCAGAATTTGCAAGAACCTCTGAAATTGTAGGATCTACACCTTCACCATTTGCAAGCTTGAAACACTTCCTGATTTGGTATTCAAAACAATCTTGAATATGATAACTTGATGAGCCATGAGAACCAACAGAAAAGTGGAATGTGAAGTGCATTTCCTTCCACAATGAGCTTGTCAAGATAAAACTCTTGAGGCAGTCCACATCGGGAAAGACAATTGAAAGAGAAGTCAAACATTTCAAGGTAGCCACCTCCTCTGTAATAGACTTTACAACTCCCTCCCACCTTCGATTGTTCGGATCTACATCAATTCTTAGTTCTTCCAATAAAGAAAGATTTGTAAAGACATTTTGATGAAATTCAACATCCCCTGATTTTCCCAAGCCAAAATTTGACAAGGACATACGTAAACACTTCAACTGAATCAAATATCCAATTTGAATTGGTAAATGATTAATCCCAGTTCGTTGAATATCAAGCACCTCAAGATGCTTTAGTTCTTCTAAGTAATTAAGCTCCATTAAATTGATGCAAGAATTCAGATACAATGCTCTTAAACACGTCAAGCAAGACATAGATGATGGTAATGACGCAATTCCAGTGCCGTGTAAGTCTAGAACTAGTAGATTTTGCATGTATCTAAAGAATCCATTAGGAATCACTTTCAGGTCATTATTTTTTTGTAGCAGCAATGTTTTAAGATTGTTGCAATCTGGCAATTCTGGTAAAATGCACAATTTGCTATCCATCAAGGAGATTCGATTTACCTGCTGCCATTCTTCCTCATTGGGGGGCTCTTGTAGCTCCTCTTGGGTTTTCACCAAAATCTTAAAATCTTCGCTTTGGGAAGAAATTTTAAGGGCCATATTCCGCAACACTTTGTTCATACTTACATGATTCATCTTCTTGCTCCTCTCTAGCAAAGATACTTTGATAAGTTCATCCAATATGGTATGCCCTTTACCACGTGCAACTTTAAAATCATCAGCATCATGAATAAAACCTTCAGCTTTCCAACATTCCAACAAATAATCTATATATATGTCATAGTCTTCAGGATATAATGCAGTGTACAAAAAGCAATATTTTTTGTTTTCAGCATCTAAATCTTCGTAACAAAACTTTAGACACTCAATAAATTCATCCATGCCTTGGACTTTGATACTGCGCCATCTTCGCAAACGAATTAATCCATCACGCTACAGGTGGACATTATCCTTAAATTTGAAGGTGGTTGCTACCCTATCTATTAAGAGCGGCAAACCAGCACACTCACGAACAACTAGCTTGGCTATTGGTTCAACACCTGAAATATTTATATTTTGACCGACTATTTCCTTAAACATTTTCCATGCATCAACTTCAGACATTCGTTCCATAATAATCAACGCATCCATTTCATGACAAATGTGACGATATCTAGTCGCCAATACCACCTTGCTATCCTTTTGGTTGCCATAGATACCTATCTTTTTTAGATCCAGAATGTGCCAAACTTCATCCAAAAGAAGTAGATACCTCTTGCATTCCAACTCCATAGATATTCTCCAAGCAATTTCATCAACGTTAGTGATGCCCTCCATATTCAATTTTAGCCGATCTATAATTACATGTTGCAACTTTTCTACACTCCATTCTCGTGATACATGAACCCATATGACAATATCAAACATTTTAGCAATATCTTTATTGTCATTTAAGTTCTGCATTATTGTTGTTTTCCCGATTCCTACCATTCCCCAAAGTCCCATTTTTTTAACATTCCCATCTCTTAGGAGGCTCAATATATCTTCAACAACGCAGTGGAGTGATGGCTTGTCTTCTATCTTGGGTGCATGCATAATTCTCACACATTCTGGCAATTTCTCCACCATCATTCCCCTCTCAAATTTTGCATCTGACCAGAGGATATATAGTTCATCGCACTTGTCTGCCATGCTTTTGCTAAGTTTTGCTCGGAAACGATGGTGAAAAACCCTCCATAACCGCTTTTTACCTCGTACTTTCTCGTACTTGGTTTTCAGTTTTTGCACATCTTCTTCACTCTTCGTGACTCTAGACATCCAAACTTGGCATTCTCTAGTGAACTGTTTCGTCTTATATTTGTTTGCTTCAGCCACTATATCTTCCTTTCTAGCAGATAGCTTCTCTGCAATATCTGTTAACCTTTTATAGTGTTTTTTCAGGTCATGCGCATAATTAACAGTCTGATTTATGTTATTGACAATCCGTCTCCCATCTTTGTACACCTCAGCTGCAACTGCAGAACCTACTATCTCTGTTCCCAACATACCTGTGGTACAACAAAATAAAATTTAAGACGTTGACAGAAATTCAAAATGCAAAATGAAGACTAACTTTTCAGTTCAACGATATAAGGATTAAATTGTAGTTAATAACACAAACAAGGGCATGGTTGGTCAAACGATGCCAACTAGATTCCACTGAAATGTTAGTGGACGAACTCACAAGATTAAAATACAAATTCAAAGCAACGGTGTTAGAGATATATTAGCCCATTAACATAGGCCAAAGTCTAATTCTACTTTGTGTGCAAGTCAAGTCTCCTACTCGTATTAAGGCTCCGTTTAGGAGTTTATAAGGGAATGAAATGGAATGGAATGAAATGATCATAAGAGAATGGAAAGGAATAGAATGGAATGGAATGTATTTAAGTAAGTGAGAGGAATGGAAAAGAATGGAATGGAATAAAATTAAGTAACCTTGATTGGATATTTTAAAATAAAGAAATGAAAATGAATGGAATGTAAATAATCTTGTTTGGGAGCAACATGGAGGGATTGGAATGGAATTATTTTATGACAATATTACTATTAGACCCCTATTTTAAAATAAAAAATTGAATATATAAGGGTATTTTGAGAGTTTTGGGAGTTTTAGTAAAAAAATCATTAAATCTAATTTCATTCCCTCCCATTCCTCCCAATTTCGGTGGGAATGAAAATTTGAGGTTTTAACGAAATAGAGAGGAGTGAGTGTTCCTTCCTACTCATTCTTCCCTCCCTCTTATTTGGGAGTTTTAACTTCATTCCCTTATTTGGGAGTTTAAGTGGGAGGGAATGGAATGGGTAGGAGGGAACACTCATTTCTCTCTATTCCCTGAAAAATCTCAAATTTTCATTCCCCCCCCGAAATTGGGAGGGAATAAAATTAGATTTAATGATTTTTTTACTAAAACTCCCAAAATACCCCTATATATTCAACAATTTATTTTAAAATAGGGGTCTAATAGTAATATTGTCATAAAATGATTCCATTCAATTCTCTCCATATTACTCCCAAACAAGATTACTTAGATTCCATTCATTTTCATTCATTTCCATTCCTTTTTTTTAAAACATCCAATCAATATTACTTAATTCTATTTCATTCCTTCCCCTTACTTAAATACATTTCATTCCATTCCATTCCATTCCATTCCTTTATAAACTCCAAAGCAGAGCCTTAAACTTTCAAACAAGGGAATGGGCTTTTAATTCCCTTTATTAAAACTCCCAAATAAGGGAATAGAAAAATATTCTAAAATGATTGTTTTCATTTCTTTCCATTCCATTCCATTCCATTTCCTCCTCCCAAACGAGGCCTAAAAGTCTATTAGTCTAGGGTTTAGTCTACTATATATACACATGTTATGGTTCATTGTAACACAGAATTTATAATACACTCTAATATATTATTAATGTATCTCTTTAGGGTTTCCTTCGTGGATGTAGGTCATTAAGGCTGAATCACATAACCCTTGTGTGTTATTGTATTATATACTTTATGTTTCTGCTTCCGTATCCATACTAGCGTATTCAACATGATGTACCAATGTTAATATTTAACATGAAATGTTAGTGGGCGAACTCACAAGATTAAAATACAAATTCAAAGCAACAGTATTTTACAATCTTAGAAAAAGACTTCACAAATGAGACTCTTTTCATCAATGAAGATTATCTATACATGGGCTTATAATTTATTTTTGGGTAGATTACATAAATGGTTTGTAATCTTTAATTTACACCTTGTGTCAATTTGGTTCATAACCTTTAAATTGTGTCAATTTGATCTCTAATATTTTGTTGTTGTGTCAATTTATTCCCTACTATTAACTCTTGGACAGAATTTGCTGACATGTCTAACGGATTGAATAAAAAATTATTTCTTTGGCATGTAGGTGGACACCTAGAATGCCACATCATATTACATTAAAACAAAAAAAAAAAACAAAAAACAAAACAAAGAACAAAATAGAAGCATGCCCTGCCTCTCGCAAGTCCTATTTGGGATCAAAGTTTAAAAATCCCTAACTCTCTCATTAGATAATCAGACCATCCCTCATCACTCAAAACCACAACCCACAACAGCCTCTTCACATTTTGGTCAATAAACGAAGGTTGTAGATGGCGAGGATCTCTCTCTCTCTCTCGCTAATTTTTATTGTGGTTTTGTTTTGAATATTTGTGATGCGGGATTTTACTGAATTGGCACAAAGATGGGAGATTTTGGTATTGGGTTGAATTGGGCATTGGTTGAAATTGAGCTTTTGTGCTATGTGTGTGGAAATGTGTTGCTGTGATTGTTTACTTTGAATTTGTGGTGTTGGAGTTTGTGTTGGGACTGGATTTTGTTTAATTTGTTGATTGGAATATAAGCTTTTGAGCATTGTTCCATTTTACCAAAAAAAAGAAAAAAGAAGAGCATTTGTTCTTATTCTCTATGTGCATTACAATGATTTGAATTTGTGATCTTGGGGTTTGGTTTGATTTGTTGAGGCAGAGGCATGATTCCATTTTGTTCTTTGGATTTTGTAATATGAGGTGGCATTTGAGATGTCTGCTTACGTTGCAGAGAAATAATTTTTTTTATTTAGTCCGTTAGACACGTTAGTAATTTCCATTCAAGAGTTAATAGTATAAACCAAATTGACACATTATTAAAAAGTTAAAGACCAAATTGACGTAAGGTGTAAATGTTAAAGACCATTTATATCATTTATCCTTAATTTTTTTTTTTTTTTACGGAAAAAGTTGCATCTTTTTTTATTTGAGTAATAAAGCAAGTAATGATAATTTGTTATTTATATTAATGTTTCAAATATAAAATAAAAGTAACTCAAAGGTCCTTTTTCCCCCATTGAATTTAAGTAGCTCAAGCACGTATTCACCACGTGAATTATAAACTTTAGAGAAAAATTATACTGATATGTGACGAGTGATTTTGTGATACATACATAGATGAATTTGGCTTGTGGGTCATCAGAATTCATGTAGGATACTAGGAGTGATATGTAGTGCATGCATTACGTGCTTGGTTCTCACTTAGGAGATGTGTAGTAATGGGGGCTGCTTTTGCATGGGATTGGTAGAGTTGTTTTAGTCGGTATTGATATGTAATTTTGGGTTTGTTAGAATAAGCCCGAGTCTTTAATTCGTGGAGTCATGGTTGTTTAATCTATTTTACTACTATTTAAAAAGTTTCTCTTGTTTAGACTTCTAATATTTTATATGCAAATTAAGTACCCTCAACTTAATCTATTTAGAAGATTTTAGCATCTATACTAGGATAAAAACTTCTCTCTCCTAGACTCCCTTAGGTCTTTGATGGAAGCCCCAACTTGTGTTTTTTCAAGTAAGATTCAAACTCTTCCAATCTGTGATACCAGATTGTCATAGGGGATTTTTGTTCTTTGTTTGATCTCCCATCCCCCTTTTCCATTCGGTGATACCTGATTGTTAAGGAATTTTATTCCTTGCTAAATCTCCCTTCTCTATACCACCCATTCTTGCAACAATTAATATCTTTCTTCAAATTGAGTACTCATAGCCTGAATTTGAAAAGAATTTGCCCACTAGAAGTCGCAGGGATTCTTGAGGATATTAATTTGATTTGTGAATTTTTTTTTTAATGTATTTTTTTAGTGTTCCTTTTATTATATTCATGTTACTCTAGCACTTGATAGTTGTAAAAGAGAATGATGATGTTATTGTTTAATGCCCCCTTTTTTCTCTTTCCCCATTGTATAGTGTGATTTTCAATTAATAAAGTCTACTATTGTTTCCTCTAAAAAAAAGTATTTATACTCTATACTTCTATTATTTGAGGATTTTTCAAGCCATTTAAGCCATGGACTCTAAGCTGTGGATTCTATTTAAGCCATAGACTAAGATGTGGAGTCTAAATAAAACTCCTAAATTTTAGGTAAATTTAAATTAATAATAAAAAACAGTTTTTTCTTTCACCACATTTCTCTATATCCCATAAAATTAGGCACCATCTCTCCTTACACCTTCTAACTTCTTTTTTTATACTATAGATGAATGAACTTGGGTTTATTTTTGATAGAGTTGAATGCGTGCAAAAAAGAAAAATGTGAAAGAGAAACAAAAAATGAGCAAGCATGAGTGCATGGTCAGACGCTAGTGTAAAATTAGTAATTTAAAAACTCCTAAATTTTAGCTAAATTTTAAAAAATAGTAATTTTTCCTACTACAGTTATACATACATTGTTTTTTCTTTGTTCTTCATTCGATGTCTCTCCATCTTTTTCATCTTCTCTTTCTTCTTCAAATTCTTTAAAAATAAAAAAAATAAAAATAAAAATCAATCCTGAACATCTATTCCCATATTTCCACTAATTTCAAAGGAAGACAATTACTCAAAACTCAATTAGGAAGGTATGAACATACCATTGTTTTTAATAAATTTCATTATATTGTTTTCTCTTTCCATTTGTCTTTCTCTTTATCTCTCTTCCTCTAATTGCTCCACACACACACACAAAAAAATAGAGCCTTATCGCATGTGCGAAACACGTGTGATGAGGCTAGTCTTCCATAAAGCATTTGAGAATTTTAATCCAAATTGAATCCCAGAGGTTAAAATTTGTTTGGTCAAATCCAATATTATCCCTTGTTTTCTATTGTCATCATTACACACTAAATATTTTCCAAGCAACCAGCATTTTATTTCTTCCATCTATTCTAATATAATCAACTGGGTATTTTAGAAAAGAAAAAAAAAAGGTTATTCATACTATTGTCTATCTTTTCTTTTCTTTTTTTCTTTTCTCTTTTTTTTTTTTTTTTTTTTTAATTATGGATGTAACTATGATTATTTTTGTTGACAATACACCCATTTTCTATGATGCAAGCCCAACTCAACTTTGCTATTTGAGATGTATCCTTATATGTTTCAAGGCAGTATCAAATTTGAGGATCGATGAGAACGAAACTGAAATTGTGCCAATTGGAGAGGGGTTGAAGTTTTTATGAATTTTAAAGCAATCATCATGGCTGTCGTGTTTCCTCCTTTCCTATAAAATATTTGGGTTTGCCTCTGGGAACTTACTTCAAGGCAAGGCACATCTTGGACATTATCAATTGATCATATTGAGAGGATGAAAAAGAGATTGGTTGGCAGGAAGAAATTGTACTCGTCAAAAAGGGAGAAACTTATTACCCTTTTTTTAATACATAAGTTACACATGCACCTTCTCTTTTTTTTCTTTTCTTTTTTTTTTTGAAAAAAAAGTTACACATGCACCTGGGCCTTAAACTCATAACCATCTCCCTTATTAAAAGTAGTTTATCACTTTATTTCCAACTTTTCTTATCTTTACTTTTGTTGCCTACGGCTACAGGAGTGGCAAGAGGCATGGAGAATACAAAGGGGCTTTCTCTGGTGGTGGCTTTGTTGAGGTCAAACCGCAAAAGGGCCTTATAGTGTGGGCTTGTGGAATAATATTTGAAGAAGATGGAACAACTTCTCACTTCTATCTGATTTGTTGTTGGTGACAATGCTAGAATACGTTTTTGGCATGATTTGAGGAATGGTAAGACCACTCTTTAAGGAGAGGAAATTCTTGTATGCACCCGGTGTATTATGCCAGTGAGACATAAGTCTTATATGCTGGCGTATAAGATCCCACCTCCTCAAGGAGAGATATCTTAGCCTCTTTCTTTTTGTCTGGGACAAAGACACTGAGGTTACGGATTATATATATAACACAAATGGGAGCTTTTATTGGAATCCATCATACATTAGAGAGGTGCAAGATTGTGAACTAGAACATATGGTTTAATTGATGGAGGATATCTATACACATACTAAGAAATTACCTAATGGGGAGGAAGACAAATTGGAATGGATCCCGTTGAAGTTTCAAGGCTTCCAAGTGAAGGGTTATTATAAGACACAGAGGAGATAAGAACCCATTTCCTAGGCAGAGAATTTGGGAGCTCATGTTCTAACAAGTGTGGCTTTTTTCATACACCTAGCTAACAACTTGACTACTACTCTACAAGAAAACTTCAAAAATTAGGGATAATCATCATAGATTGGTGCTTAATGTGCAAAATCGAGGAGAATGTGACTCATCTTTTCCTTCATTACGCGGTAGCTTAAGGTTTGTGATCTTTGATTTTCTGCTTATTTGGTGTGTCATGGATAATGTCTTGTTTTGTGTTTGTAAGGGTCATATGTTTATGTACTGGCAAAACACGCGTTAGTAATTGAGTCTTAGTTTCTAGTGTGTTCAAGAATATTTCGTTTGAATAAACAGGTGATATTATTGAAAACACCATATTGCTTAAGAAACTGATCAAGAAAAGCTGTCAGAACAGGACTTAGATACCTTTTGATACCTATCAATCTATCGAGACTTAATGGATCTTGATACCTCTCAATCTATTGAGTTACTGGAATTTTTTTTTTTTAGCCAGCAACATTTTATTTTAAATGCCTATTTTTTATGGGTTTTTTAACCAAGTTGGAGAGCTATTTAAAAGCCCATTAAGCTCCTATTTAAATAAGGTGGTTGCAACAGAAAACCTAAGGCATTTCATATTGAAACTCCAACATCCACCTATTGAACTTGTGAGTTCAAAAAATAAGCAAAGTTTCTAGCACTAACAGTTGAAGATTTTATTGGGGTTTTGTGTAAAACTGTTGCAAAAATCAGCTACAACAATCAAAGATTCAAAAGAGTTGTTGTGTTGTTAGTCACAAATAGGATATTTGTGCAAATGAAAAGTCTATTACAATAAGTAGTCCAATTGGGGATTGTAGTTGAGGTTTTACTATAGATAGGTACTTCAGGATAGTGTAAGATTCCTTGTATTTGTAACCTCTATTATTGTTAGTGGATTATTCGGGAGTGATACCTAAAATTCACCCAGTAGGGTTTTGCCTACAATGATTTTTCCCATCCTGATCAAATTACCATGTCAAACTTATTTTCCGCTACATTTAATTTAGTTTGGTGATTTGATCGTACCTTAATTTGCATGTAATTTGGACTAATTAATCAATTTGAGTAATTGGTTAATTTAACTAGGGCCACTCTAAAATCCAACAAATGGTATCAGAGCAAACACACTTTGATTAGGTTTTTAGTATTTGCTGTGTGATCCATTAAACCGTGTTGTCATGGAAACTGTTAATTATTTTGATTTGCATGACCATGTTTTGTTGAATGATGATGATGACCTTCAAGAAGCCTATAATAAGCTTTATAAATTATTTTATCAGGTCTCTTAAAAGAAAACAAAATTAGAGGCTAAACTTGAAGAGATTAAACTTGAAAAAGATGAATTGATTGTAAAATTGGATGAAGCCAATAAATTAAATGAAACTTTGAAAAATCAAATTTCATCTCAAGTGGATAAAATTAAAAGCTAGGAAGAGCAACTAAGTGAATTTAAAGTTGAAGTTGAAAAATTATTTAGTGTCAAGTCTATTGATGAGCCTAACTCTAAAGATATATATATATATATATATATATATATTCCTCCATTTAAAAAGAATAATGAAGAAGAGTTGAAGGCTAATATAGCTAAGATAGACAAAGGTAAAAAAATTTATGTTGACACTGAAATTTCTAAACCTATGTCTAAATCCTCTCCTAGGCTACAAGAAAATATGAATTTGTCCTCACTTGTCATCATTATCATGTTGTTGGTCATATTAGGCCAAATTGTGCTAAGTTGATGTCTTTGTCAACCTCCAAATCTAGACATCCACCTAGGAAATCTAGTAATTTTAAAACTACTCATGTTTGTCACCATTGTGGTGCTTCCAGTCACACTCATCTTGATTGTTTCAAGTTGTTTCCTCTTAAGCAAGCGTCTGATATATCTAATCCTTTGTCTCAAGGCTCTATACCTATTCGTGGTAAGTTATTAAAAGTTAAGTTTTTTAACTCAATTTATGGGGAATGCTATTTCCTCTATTCTTTTTTTCTAAAATAAAATACAAAAGCATGAACAATTTGCATTTTTTACTAAAGAATATTCTTACAATGCCTTTTTAAGAGTTAACAAAATATAATAATAACTATATTTAGCTTATGTTGGAATCATAAAATGCATCTAATTGCATATTTAAAATGTACTTTTAGGGTCACAAATTGTAGCCCAAACCCAGATGGAATAGGATATAGGCCCAATGAGCCAAATACAATAAATTTATGAGAGTAGGTGAAAGAATTTGGCTGGTGATGGGTTTTATAACAGTTAATAGGTGTTATGGGTCTGTCCGAGGAGGAAATTCTTAGACAAATTGGTTGCTTCCGTTGGTGTTCTTCTTAATGCTACAGTATATCTTCTTCAATGTTTTTCCTTAATATTTCTCGATCCCCTTTTTTGGAGGCTTTACTCTATTATATAGTCCTCTTCCATTCAATCCTACCGTCCACTTGTCTGCTTTCTAACCCTGTACTCAAGTTTTTCTCTCCTTTCCCACTGCTTTTTAATTTTCTGGGAGTAAAAGTGGTTGTAGACACTGTTCAGAGGTCTTCTCCACATTAATGCGGCCAGGAAAGCTGCTGTACTGCATTTAATGCGGTGGTAGCAGCTTTTTCCTTAGATATTTCTATGTTTTTATCCCTTCCTTGTACATTTGAAGTCTATCTTTGTCGTGGAGCTTCCTGGAAGGTTGTTTAGAGCAAGACGAAATTCACTCTATTGATATATGTCAGATCCGAGGAGGATGACCCTCTCGGACCAACACCCTTGGATATTTATCTGCTCTTTTATCTATTACGGGTCCTTTTCCCATGCCTTCTCCTCCTCGGACGCCTTATTATTAAAGAGTGGGGCTCAAGCCTAACGCAAAGGCTCAAGTTTTTCGCCCCCCCATAGTACTCATGCATATACATGAAGTTACAAGCTAGTATAAATATATGTGTGCGTGTGTGTAACTTTTGAAACCGCAAGGTTATTTATGAAACTCTTTTTTTTTTTAATTATAAAAAATATTAAAATTTAAACATGATATATATAAAATGTCACTTAATTTACGTGATGTCCATGTTTTTGTTGTCTCAATTCTATGCCAAATTAATTAACTTGTAATCCTGCTTAGTTTTTTATGTATTTTTAGGATTACATTGCAATTGGATAGAGTACTTGAGCCTTGGTCACTATTGCTGGCTGAAGAAGTTCACTTCCGTGAAAGTAGGGGTGTTCAAGTGGCCCGCCCAACCTAGCCAACCCGCCTGCGTCTGATCCGCCGCCACCTGATCTGACAACTCTAGTGGTCAAATGTGGGTTCCAAACTCACTAACCCAACCCAAGTGGATTGGTTGTTGGTTTTCCCTTTCAAAACCCATGAAACGTAGCCTACCCGTAAGCTTCACACTCATTCTGACGATTATTAAGCATTCTAGACCAAATCCGACAAGATCTCATCGAGATCCGTCGAGATCTAGTCCAAATCCAGCAAGATCTCGCCCAGATCTAGCAAGATCTCGTTGTTATCCGACAAAATCTAGGCCAGGTCTTGACAGATCCGGCTAGATTTTGGCCCAATCTCGACAAATCTGGCCAAATATCGGCCCCGATGATAAAACCCAAGACCGACTCAATACAACTCGAAACAGACGAGACCCGAACTGAAAGATCCGACTAGATCATCTAGGTTGGTTTCGAGTAGTATTTTCATTCACCTGAATTATTCGGGTCGAGTCTAGGTTAGGCACAAGCCTGACCTGTGAACAACCTTACGTGAAAGTAAGTGTTGCCCGCAAGATAAACACGCGGCAAAAAAAGGAGCAGGCTTTTTCTTTACAACTTGGTGGGTTTTCATGGTTTTGGTTTTGAGGACAAACTTCTAGCTTTTCATGGTTTTGATGTCTCTAGTGGTGGGTTTTGATGGTAGTGGTAGGGGGATGTGGGGGTGATAGACGGTGATGCTTGGATTGAATTGGTTTTTGTTTTTGTTAATTTTTTAATACATTTGAATTTATTATTATTATTATTTTAATGTGGTGTAATTTTAAAATAGAAGATGTGATGTAAAGCATATATTGAAAATGATGTGCTAAAATTGACAAAGTAAGTTACTGAAGTAAGTTTTGGTATGGTAAATAGCATTTGGTATGATATTAGTAAGTATTAACGGTATCAAATCACAGTCAACAAGTAACACCTATAACAGAAAACGCATTTAATGGCTCAATTTCATTTTCTAATAGAACGTTGAGAAACTATACCAGCTAACTATTACCTTCTTAAATTATTTTATTTCATTATAAAAAAATAAATTAAAAAAAAAAGTTTAATAATGGACAGCGAATAATGGACAGTTTAATCCTGGCCGAATTGAACACCCAAATGGCATACAGCTTAGTCATTTTCCCTGTCAAAGAGAGAGGGCATATATGTATAGAGTAATGTAATAAGCTTTAAGCAGTCTATTCCAAGTTCCAAATGCATAAACCAAACCATGAATAAGAGAATAGTATATGTGGATAAAGAAGACTAACCTTAGAACAGCTCAAGAAAATCACCAACAAGGAGATATGCAATTCCGGCTCCCCTTACCTAATTCCAAGAAAAAGTACTAGACCATTAAAGTTTTGGCCCTCCAGTAACAATAGAGCAGTGTTAAAAACTTAAAATTATGAAACTACCTTACTGTAGCTCAAGAAAATCACCAACGAAGAGATATGGAACTTCCGGCTCCCCTTATAAGCCACTGACAAAGTAAAGACTAGACAGGGTAGGTTTTGCCCCCACCGGAGTCATAGAACAGCAAAGTTACAATTATGAAAACTCGCCTCTTTAGTACAGCTCAAGGAAATCACAAATTAAGAAGGAGATTTTTTTTTTTTTTTTTGAGTACCATGAAGAAGATCTGGAACTTCCTGCTACTCTACCCATGGCCTAAAGGTCGTCTGAGGCCGCATTTTTATCGCGGCTATAGGCCGGGTCTTGGGCCGCGGCTCAAAAAGTGCGGCCTTAGACTCCACGGGCCTATAGTCGCACGTTTTAGGCCGCGGAAAAAAACGCGGCCTAACAAACCGCGGCCTAAGGCCCAACGGGCCTTAGGCCGCGTTTTTCAGTCCTATGGCCGCGTTTTTAAAACGCGGCCTCAGAAGCATTTTTTTGTAGTGCCAGCCACTAACAAAGTATAAAGACCTGCTTCTCTAGTCATTGACAAAAGTATAAAGACCAAACCGGCCCATATTAATAAATAATAGAGCAATGTCACAAATAATGAAAACTAAATTGAAGAAAAAAAAAAAAAAAACAGTAAACTGTGGAGACGTACATATAAGAAATTAAATTTACTATAAAATAATGAATTATGAAAGAATTATTCTAATACGTGGCCTTCACCTTAGAAATTCTTCCAATGGAGAACAAATGCTTTTTTCGAATGCTAGAATAATTTAGGGTCCGTTTGGTATGTGTGTTTAAAAATTGAAAATTAATTGTTATTTAAAAATATTTGTGGAAATACGTGTGGATGAAAAAGTGCGTTGAAATACGTGAAATGTTGTTTAAGAACTGAAAATTGTTGTTTGAAAACATAAACCAAACACCCTCTTAACGTCGCTTTCCTATTGAACAAATGCTTTTTTCAAATTTCTAGAATAATTTAACGTTGCTTTCCTATTTATACTTCCTCCACCAATAAGTGTAATTGATTTTGATTGTCAAGTTGTTCACCAAAAGTAACATCTATTAATTAACCAAATGATGTTTTAAGTGATGGTTTACAAATAGACCCTTGATAGGATAAAATATATATATATGCCGTGTTCAATCTAAGACAGCGCTGATATATATCAGTATCAGTTCTTTCCTTCTTCATTGGGATTAGAAGAAAGTCTCCCGAAATCAGAAGGTTTCCACCATTTGGGAATAACGAGTCCCGCTCTCTCAGTGAATCTTCTTTCCGGCTTTCCCGAATGACCGTACCGAGGAATTCTACCGTCGGGATACTATTACCGAGGTTCCTAAATTTGGAATGGATGGCGGAGCGTAGGTGGCAAGCAGTTATATGGATGAGCTCATCCATCCTTCCTGCCATAAGCTGATGATCTCCTCTATATATATATATATATATATATATATATATATATATATATATATATTTATATTTATATTTATAGAGATAGTTCAAATTTATAGAATCCACTCTTGATAACCTAGCCATTGACAAAGCATAAGACCTACTCCTTTAGTCATTCACAAAAGTATAAAGACCAAATGGAGTAAGGTTTGGGCCCATATTAATAGTAGAGCAATGTTTCAAATAATGAAAACTAAATTGAGAAGAAAAAAAAAACCGTAAGCCGTGGAGACGTACATGTAAGCAATTAAATTTACTATAAAATAATGAATTATGAAAGAATTATTCTAATACGTGGCCTTCACCTTAGAAATTCTTTCAATGGAGAACAAATGCTTTTTTCGAATGCTAGAATAATTTAACGTTGCTTTCCTATTTATACTTTCTCCATCAATAGGTGTAATTGATTTTGATTGTCAAGTTGTTCACCAAAAGTAACATCTATTAATTAACCAAATGATGTTTTAAGTGATGGTTTACAAATAGACTCTTGATAGGATAAAACAATTTTTATTTTTTTATTTTTTAGAGATAGTTTCCATTCATAGCATCCGCTCCTGATGACCTAGCCATTGACAAGGTATAAAGACCTGCTCCTCTATTCATTGACAAAAGTATAAAGACCAAACGGCTAACGGAGTAAGGTTTGGCCTCTTTCTCAAAAAAAAAAAAAAAAAATGAGTAAGGTTTGGCCCATATTAGTGTAATTGATTTTGATTGTCAAGTTGTTCACCAAAAGTAACACCTATTAACCAAATGATGTTTCAAATGATGGTTTACAAATAGACTCCTAATTGGATAAAATAAATCTTTTTTTATTTATTTATTATAGAAATAGTTTCAATTCATGGCATTCGCTCTAGATGATCTCTGTTTCAATCACAAGAGACTTTACGAGTTAAGCTAACTGAAATCCACTAAAACTAAATATATAATAATTAATGGCTTGTTTGGTTAGCTGAAAAAACACCACTTTTGTTTTCATTTTTAGTTTTTAGTGGATTTCATCACTAAAAAACTAGTTTGGTTTTGACATTTGTATTTAGTTTTTATTTTTAATATCTTAAAAGTTGAATTTTGAATACAAAAAAATGAATACAACTTTTCAACGTTTTCGTTTCTCTATTAATATGAATACAGTGGCATATTCATAAATATTGTGAAGACACAAAATTACTATTTTTTAGTGATGTGATGTGTGTGAGTGAGAAAAATTACTTTAAAAAAAAAATAGAAGACTGTAGGGGCACGTTCTACAGCCCAAGCCCAAAAGATAAAGGACGTTGGCCTAATGAACTCAGTACAATAAATTTATAGAGAGTGGATCAAAGAACTAGACTTTAATGAATTAAACAACGGCTAGTATGGATTTAAAAGTGATCAAGAAAGAATAAGGATAATAGAATTGAATGAATTCATTGTCCGATGAGGTATTTTGCCATACAAATCAATTACAGATATAATTCTGATTGCTACAGTGCTTCCTGATCAATTTTCGATCTCCATCTCATGGAGGGTTTCTCACATTATATAGCTCCCTTTCGACTATCTTGACCCTACACTTGTTGATCATTTGAACCCTTACTTGAGTGTCCGTCTCATCAGACACACTCTTTAGCTTTCTGTGAGTTGTGATAGCCAAGACAGCACTGTTCAGAGGTCTTCTCCATATTAATGCGGCTAGAAAAGTAGCTGTAGTGCATTTAATGCAGTGGTAGCAGCTTTTCTTTAGATATTTCTGAGTTCCCATCACTCTTATACGTGTATGATGCACGTCCTTATCGCTGGAGCTTCCTGGAAGGTCACCTTGTTGTTGGAATATAGGTTTGAGCTGCGTTCATCATATCTGAGGAGGGGTTCCTCCTCGGACCACCTTCCATTCATTCCTTACTCATGAGACTTTAAAATTGGAGGCCTCATAACCATTTGTCCCTTCTCAGACCATTCAATGTCTTCGGACAAAGCTCAATGCCCAATATATGATTTTGGGCCCTTATCCCTACAAAGACAGTGACCAAATTAGCCCAGATATAATGTATTATATTTCCAAATTATGTATTCAAAACAACTTACCAAACATTACCAAATGTGAATATAGAATAAAAAAAATGAAAAGCGAATACACCACTTTTTAAAACCAAATAGACCATAAATGATTAAGATAACTTTATGTAGGTCACATTAAAACTCATAAGGATGATTTTTTTACATTATCTCACTTGGCTCATGTGAAATTTAAATACCTTGATGAGTGACTATAATACGGCAAAATATTACTCATACCAAAATGCTCTCACTCAAATAAATAGTCCAAAACATGAATCATGGTGATGATACCCTAAATTATAATAAGTATTTCCTTCCATGTTTTACAATATGGTATTCTCTGTATGAGTATTTTTATGAAGGATACCATTTTAGAAAACTTTTTATGAAAAAAAAAAAAAAAAACTTTTTTGATAACTTTTTTCAGTTTATTCAACAACTTTTTCAGTTTTTCATAAAAGGTTTCCTAGAATTAATAATTAATGTATGCTCTACCAGACTCTTCTTGCTCGTTTTGTCCTAGTGATACATGCAGTGTAGGCTTTGATTCCTTCTTGTCTAGTCACCTCCCATTTTGCTCGGCCACCGAAAGTAAGGCTTGTTTTTAATACGTTCCAGAATCTTATGTACAGGCTCCTTGAACACCACATTGATTTCCCTGGTACGAGCATTAGGCTCTTGAATTCTTAATTCCCTTCTAGATCTTGGCTAGAGGCCCCCTAGCCTAGGCTGCAATACTCCAATTTTGTTTTTATGATTATCATTGTACCTTGTCATTTTTAATATAGAGTTGAGGTACTATATGTGTGTGTACAGTAAGATGGGAGTAGACAATTTTGTGGCACTACAAATAGGTGAGAAAATTAAAGTTTTAGTGCATACAATTTAGTGCGGCAATTAAAATAATAATTAAATAAATAAAAGAGGAAGATGTTTTATGGGCTTCTTGGAAACTAAAGAGATAAGGTCAAGTGGGTTTTAAACTCCAACCCACTACCCCACCAAGCCCACATCTATGATGTGTTAAAATATAAGGTGGAGGAAAAGATAAATTAGGGTTTTCATAAAAAGGGTTTCATCACTAAGGAGGCTAGGAGGTGTATTTTTCCTTGGAGTTAATTGAAGAGGTAGCCAATTGTTCCAGGTACGATTTTTCATCTATTAGAAACAAAGAATTTAAAAGAGTTAGAATTTGATCTTAGGAACATTAGTGATGTTTAGATTTTTCAAAAGGGATAGTTCTTAGAACTGTTGTTACACTTTTAGTTAGTATTTACAGACTTCATTCTTGTTTTGAGCCATGGAATTATAAGTTCTAATCTATGATTATGGCTTACATTTTTCTTTCGGATATTTACACACACACACATATATATATATATATATATATATATATATATATATAAAATAAGTCAATGATTGTGCCCACTATTTTTCATTGAGGTTATATGCTATTAAACCCATTGGGAGACATATTTGTATATATATTAAATCTTTGAATTGGCCTCTGTGTGTATGGCTTTCACATTGTCCATCGTGGGTCCATAGAACAAGTTTTGTTCTCTAGGTTCAACACTACTACAATTGTTTTGAAGGATATTGGCAGACTTGATTTTTATCCAAATTGTAATTTCATCCCAATATATTGTGATATTAAATCCATAGGGTTAATGAATGTTAAAGTCATGAACAAAATCAAATTGGTTTTGGCCCACCGTTTGCATTGGGGTTATATATTAAATCCTAAAGTGTTGGTTATTGCCTCTGAGTTTTGATAAATTCAAGGAAACATATTTTCGGGTAGAGATGCTTTGCATTAGTGTTATCATTTAGTTCAGCAAAATATAGTCTTAGTGAGTTAGTTTGTATAATTCAGTAAGATTTATATTTTGCGGAGGATATTAAGTAATTTTCCACGATTGATTATAGGTCCTATTTAAGAGTATTTTGAGACTATTTGGAGGGTATTTCAACTGGACTTTCAAAGTGATTCAAGTGCTATAAGTAATTATGTATAATAAGCACAAGTTTTGTTCTTTAGGTTCTTAGAAGTTAAAGGTTTTCAAAAGTTATATTTTTAAGCTTATGTTTTAAAAGTTTATCAAAAAGCATTTTTACACTATTGAAAGAGAAATTTCGACTTTTAAATGATGTTTTAAAGAGAAACTTTGAATTTTAAATAACGTTTTGAACATCCGAATCTCATTTAAGAGATGATTTCTAAACTAAACTATTTTCAAAAAAGAATTGAATTTTAGTGTAAGTTTTCTAAAAAGGTTTTTTTTTCTTTAAATTTGTTAAAACCATGTTAGTTCAAAGTCATATTCCTATTCTCCAAATGGTATTTAAAATGTTTCTTTTAGCAAATTGAATTTTCAGATTTACTCAAGAATTGTAAAATATTTATATAAACTCCTCGGTTCCTATTTGTTCCCTAAGGTTGTCAAGCACCCTTTGATTTTGTTTCAATTCAATATTGTGATATTTGATATGTCTTTATATTTGGAATAATTGTTAATATTAAGAAAATCATTCTCTTTTGTATATATTTTGTTTTGTGATATGTGACTCAAAATGAGTGTTTTTAGAATTGATTAGATATATGTGTAAATCCGCTCACAAGATTGTATGTGAGAATATGTGTTGGTCCCTCACCAGTAGGGGTTAGATATTGGTATCCGCTCACAGGATTGTATGTGAGAATATGTGATGTGTATATGTGACACTGTACTTTGATCAATTATCTGTATGTGTTTTCGAATGACTTTAAGATTTGATTATATATGTATTAAGTGGTTCTTTATATGTTTAGAAAACTATATTTGATATTTTGAGTGAAATTATGAAATCAAACTCGTGCTTTACTTAACTCTATTCCGTTGTGTATTCTATATAATTACTTACTAGATGTGTGCCTCACTCCGTCAATTAGAATTTTCATATTAAAGTTTAGTTAGGGAACAGAACCTTTGGATTGATTCGTAAGGTGTAAGGTAGAGCGTGGAAGTTTTAGGCGAAGTAAAAAATACTTGAAGTCTTAAAAGATTATTAGTTATTTTTTATTCCGCTTTAGATTTCACAGTATTTTGGAGATTATTCTAAATTGTAGATTTTAGTTATTGTAAGAGATTTATTAGTAGCATTGTTTATTTGTTGTTTTGAATTATGTTTAAATTAATTATGTTTATTAAGTAATGTAAGATCAGCAAGTTAGTCATGCATCTAAATCCATGTTACATGGATTTAGGTCATGACAGAGGCTCCTTTGAGTATTGCGACATGGCAGGCGCTTTACCTTTACTTTGTTGCTAATCATCTTTCAGCCTTTTATACTCCTTTATATGCCTCATAAATTGCTGCATGTTCTCGGGGGGTCTCATAGTCAATGACTCCCGTAGTTCTGAGTCCTCCGACAAACCTAACATGAATGTACTTGCAGCTACTTTCTCATTACCCCCACCAATCTTGTTATACAATTCCTAGTACTTGTTGGCATAACTCCGAAGAGTTTCCCTAGCTCCCATCTTCATAGAGAGCAAAGCGTCCACCAGTTGCAACACTCAGCTACATGTCATAAACTGAGCATCGAACTCTTGAATGAGTTCCCCAAAACTGTGAATGGATCCTTTCCTTAACCCATTAAACCACCTTAGAGCACTAGGCCCAAGACTGGAGGGGAACACTTTGCACATGAGCGCATCATTTTGATTGTAGAGAGACATCATTTGAATATAATAACTGACGTGTTTGATGGGATCGGTTTTTTTGTCATACGAAATAAACGGTGGTCTACTAAATCTCCAGGGCATTGGCACATGTTCAATATCATCTAAGAATGGTGACTGAAAAGCTGATCCTATGGCATCCATTGCCGCACTCCGATGTATATGCCGCTCAGGGGAGATTGAATCCCTATCAACGAAATCCCATGATCTTTCCCTTGATCGGCAAGAGCCGGATTGATGGGATGCCTCCCCACGGCTACCTCCTATGCTCACAAATCCCTCAAGAAACTCACCTCGAATCCTTCTTTGGTGCCTACCTCGCACCTCCAATTCCAGATTCTTGAAAAGTCTACGCAAGCATTCTAAGTCCTGATCCAGCCTGTCAAGATGCCTTTGCTTGAAAACTTTAGACGCTGACCGGTACGTTTGCAATGACCCCTCTCTCGAGCCTGAATGTTCTTCTCCCCATTCATGCCTACTGTCTTTGTTCCTCTTATGCCTCCTTTCTCGCCAGCTTAAGCCCCGGGATAAACCCCCAAAGCCGCTACCAGCATAGATTTCTGAATGATGGTTAGACATGCTTTTCAAGTAGCTTCTGTCGAAACTACAGCTTTGTATGAGATCCCTACAGACATCACCAATTGTACGCACCTAATCTCGTCTAATAGACCAACTGAGCTATTAGGCTCACAATTTATTTAGTATTGTGGGTTATGGATTTCCTACAATGGGTAATTCCTTTTAGTAAATCAAAGCCCACCAAAGTTGATTATCTCCTTTGTCGAGCACAACGACAGTAGATTCCTTCACTCAAATTCTCTTTCTTCTTCAATCCTTACCCTTAATTATCCAACCCCTTGTTCTCTTTCCTTTCTCCTATTTATAGCCTTTTCATAGTGGGTTAATGATGATTGTTTTCTAATGCCGCTCATGTGGGTGGGGCCCATTTTGATTATTATTGACAAGAACAGACCGCCTTGGGAACAGGAGCTAGGACGTTGGAAATGGCACTAGACGCCAGAGGATGCTCGGTGGTGATATTTCCCAAGGCACTATCAGCGCACTGAGGTCCAACAGAACTACGGCGGCACTAAGACCATCTTGCCAAGCATAGGACTCACCAATGGGCTGGTGCTCATAGGCTGTCCAAAACTGGCCTCTTGGGATGTTGGGCCCATGGCCAGACACTACTCATGGGTCGTTCGGGTTTGGGTCCAAGGGAAAAAGGGCCTATAGCCGAATACTATATGCTACTAATAAAGGATTCTCCTATTTGAATTTCATCATTTTACATATCAAAATATCCTTAAACTCATATGTTTTAAAAGTTTAAATATTAGGGTTAGATGTGTAAAAATACTAATTTAAATCCTTAATTGTTTCTTTCCCTTTTTATTTTTCTAGAAAATTTGACACTAAACCAAAAAAAAAAAAAAAAAAAAAGCCTCACCATACACATGAAGCACATGTGGTGAGGCTAGACATTGCATTAGCTCATGCGTTAGCCAAGAGAGTGAGACTTTCTTTTCATGTATTAGTTTGAATGGAGTTTGTTCCTATTGATCTAATAGTTTTATTACAAATCTTATTGCTATGAAATAAAAAATTAGAAGAGTTTTTATTCTAAAAAAATGTATTTTCTTTTTCAATGAAGTGAATATCTTAACTAATTGTCAAGAGTATTAGATAAAATTTATATGCAAAACTTAGATATACTCCCTTATAACCAACAGGATGGTTGGTCTATTAGTTATGGGCTCACTCATAAGGGTTTGAAAGGTGGAGATCCCAAGTTCCTACAATGGGAAGCGCTTGGGAAATAACTTCATGCTCTCAGTTCATGTTTACTAGCATTCTCAGCGAATAGAATGTTACTATAGTCAGTGAATAAAATGTTATATATTCTCCCTTATAAAAATTCAGCCATTAACGAAATCACCATACAGCACGTGAAAACCCACTTGCGTTGAACTCGAGAGAAACTTTCTCTCTACTTTCACGCTTCTCTCTCTTTACTAGGGAAAAGTCTAGTGAAAAAACAAATTACACAACTTTTTGGCCACAACCTGTAATTAAAAGGAAAAAAAAAAAAAAGTCTATGTGTAAGCAAAAGAAACCATTCACCAGGCCATGTAAGTTTTTGTATCACTATAACGACTCATTTCTTGGTAATCAGAGTCAACTATTAGCTCACCAAACAAACAATCAACATTTAAAATTCAAAGTCGGTATTTGTCACAGCGGCAGTTTCAGAAATTTTTCTCAAATTGTTCGTCAAAGAGAATAAATTACACAATCTAATAAAAGAGATTGTTCTTGGGCTTTTTTCCTGTGGCCTATTGGACATTTGGGCTTACTATGTTATAATTTTTTTTTACAAATTGTAGTTCAAAATTTTTTTTGGGCTTCTTAATTTTTGCTTGAAAGCCCTAATATATTGTTAAGTAAACAAATTATGGAACAAAGTTTAATTTTATTGGCATAAAAAAAACCGAGGGTGTTCCCAATTTTTTTTAAAGGTTTGACAAATATAAAATTTTAAATTATTATATACAAAAAAAAATTTCAGGACAGGGTAGTCCTGTGACTATCCTGGCCTTCAAGCAAGGTCGACTCTAGTATGAAAGCAAGTGAGGCGATCGCCTAAGCCCCCAAGTAGAAAAAAGGCTCCCAAATTTTGGCCAATAAAGTAATTTTTTATATTATAAACTTATTCATTAAACCCTAAAATATTAGCCAATAAATAAAATAATATTTTTTTTTTCAAATGAAAAACAAGAAAAAAGAGAGAAAAATGCTATGTCTACAATATTTTTCACAACAAATCCTAAATGTTAAGTTGTTATTGATTGTTATTGGTGGGGAAAAAAGTAATTTTAGTGGTAGGTTTAAATTATAACTAGTAACAACTTAATATTTAGGATTTGTTGTGAAAATATTGTGAATATAACACTTTTCACAAAAAAAAAGAAAAAAAAGAGCAATATACAAAGAATTTCACAACATTTTTTACAATAGTTGAGTTGACAAACTTTTACTAGTTTTCATCATATTTTTACTTATCATTACCAATTTATCATATCAAAAACGGTAAAAAGTTGTCAATTTTTTGTATCTATCAATTTTCTAAAGAAAAAAAACATTCTATATAATTAATTAATAATTTTACATTTAAAACAAGATAATAGAATTTGTGTAATATTAAATTTTTTTTATACCTAAAAAGTTATATTTAAATATATGAAAAGCCATACTTTAAGCCAAAAGCCATATTTAAATATATGAAAAGTCATGCTTTAAGCCGCCACTGCCTTCAAGTGCCGCCGCCCCTGATTTGTCGGTAGTTAAAAGCCAACTATTTGCTCACCAAACAAACGATCCGCAGAAAATTTTCTCCCTGACAAAAAATGCAAGCTAGCGAATATATGAAAAGTCATGCTTTAAGCCGCCACTGCCTTCAAGTGCCGCTGCCCCTGATTTGTCGGTAGTTAAAAGCCAACTATTTGCTCACCAAACAAACGATCCGCATAAAATTTTCTCCCTGACAAAAAATGCAAGCTAGCAAATACTAAACTTAGTTGTACAGGAATTTCTCAGCAGAAAAAAAGCTAACCAAGATGGAAAAAGAGCTTTGAATTTGTTGGCTATGAAAGCTTCGATCTTTCAAGACCCAACTTTGCAAACAAACTCCAACTGATAGGTGGCTCTTCCATTCCTCAAACAACGTTGTTAAGTCTTTTTTTCCCAGTGAATCAAATCTACGATGGAAACCTCAGCCCCAGCCTTAACTAGCCCAAAGGATCCGATTAATACACACAGATCCGTTAACCCAGACCCGAAACCCAAGAAGATCCATTATAGAGGCGTGAGAAAGCGGCCCTGGGGAAGGTACGCAGCTGAGATCCGCGACCCGGGCAAGAAAACCCGCGTCTGGCTCGGCACCTTTGACACTGCCGAAGAGGCCGCGCGTGCCTACGACGCTGCAGCACGCAAGCTCCGCGGCCCCAAAGCCAAAACTAACTTCCCCAATCCTATTGACTCCTCTCAGAACAGCTCCACGAGCAAGGAGTGCAGTACCGTCACCTCCTTGTCCACACCATCGCCTCCACTCGATCCCATCTCCTGGTGCACACAGCGGCCTCAACTCGACCTCAACTCCGACTTCACACCAACGCCTCCACCCCACTTCGATCTTAACCTCACTCTCAGCCCGTGCAGCACCGTTGGTGAGAAAGAAAATTTTACTACAATTAATTAATATATATATATATATATATATATTAATAAGAGAAATTCAATATTAATTACAATTTTAAACCATGTGTTCTAAATTATTTTTTTAATTTTTGAGTCAAACACAGGACTATATCATAAATATCTATTAATAAAAGTTATTGAATACAAAAGTCAAAGAGTCTAGAAAAATATTCTTACAATATTTTTTTTTGTAAAGTTAACAAAATTTAAGAATGATAATTAATAATATTTAAATTATATATGTAAGAATTATACTATACATCTAATTGTTTATTTTTAGGTGTATCAATGCATATGAATGAGGTTATAAGCTAGTAATTATTGAAAATAATAGGTTCAAGTTATACATGTATATCTTTAAGTAATATTACACCACTCAAAATTTCTTTATTGGATGAGAATTTTAACAAATTTATCATTAGATTTTATTAACTTTGCATATTCTCTTTACTTGCAAAATTTCAAGACAATCAAAAATCAATAACTAAGTCATTGATCAAATGTTTAAAGTGCAAAGTTTTGTATTTTAAAATTATACTTTTTTTTTTTGTGTGCCAATTATTTTGTTTTGGTAAAAAAAAAAAAAAAAAAATTTACTGAGAAGGCTCCACTCAAACTTATTTAGTTACGTAACACTTTTTTGGAACTTAAGTTTCAAGCCTTATAGAAAAAAATAAATGCTACATAACTAAAAAAAGTTCCAAAATAAGTCAAACTTGAGCTTAGAAGTTGAGTTTGGTAAACTCATGTTCTAAAAATATGTTACATAACTAAATAAGTTTAAGTTTGGATGGATGCTTTTCATTTTTTTTTTTTTTTTTTTTTGCTGCAAAAAATGAATATTTGGCAAACAAACCTTAAAATGCATGAAAGATAAATTTATTGATCAAATAGTAAATAATGTCCGATTAACGTGTAATTTGACATGTGTGTTAAAAATATAGAGAACATGTAATCCAACAGTTAAATTTCCAAATTATTTATCCAAAAAAATTATTATGTGGTCTAACTCTAAATAATATTATCATATTTTGAAAATCTTACCATTTAATTACATGTTTTATATGTTTTTAACATGCATGCAAGCTTTTTTCGCAATGCTATTTATGACGAGCAGTAAAAAAAATTATTTTGACAAAAAAGACCTTGTTTTTAGTGGTTTGTATTTGTTTGGTTGGTGAGAGAGTGAAATTTTTTTTTTTTTTTTTTAAATAATGTTATATATGTTTTCATTCATTTTATAAAAGATTTTATGGTTTTAAAATAATTTTATATTTTTTTTAAGAAGTGAAATTTTATGATAAAAAACAATGACAAAATTTTAATTTAAGGGTCAATATGGTGGATATGAGAGTTAAAAGAAAGAATTGAAATCTAGAGGTCACCCAAAGACGTGGTTTTTTTTTTTTTTTTTTTTTTTTAAATTTTAATTTTAATTTTTAATTCTGGTCATAAAAACTCAAATAGGTAACCCAATATAAAATATTGTGGCAACATTCTGAGTTTGGTTCAGTTAAAAATATTCTCTCACCTCTCTTCAAACAGACCTATGTACAATCCAATCTTTAACATAAGTTATCCTATTTTTGGAGTTGGAACTGGCTTTGTGAAAGATTAATTGCAAATCATAATGCGGGTGCAACTAGTTATTTTGGAGCCTATTTGGCATTAGTTTCAGCTTTTAGTTTTTAGTTTTTATATACAATTTTTTAGAACTTCACTTTTTCTCGCATTTTTTCACATTTTCAAATTTTTTCAAGATAGAAGTATAATTTAGTACATTTCGATGCACTGAGTTTGTTTTCTTTCCCAATTAGAATTTCATTTGTCGATTGATGATTAGTAAATTTTTTTAAATTATATTATCACATTTTTTTTTATAATATTAAAATCAATGGACGAACAACTTAATCAATTAATTTAGGGATAACTGGTGAATCTCACATGTACTTATTCAATATAGATCTTCTAAATCTTTTCTTTCAACTATTTACACAAGAAGTATAGATTTACTTGAAAGCTTTTTTTGCAGAAGAAATAAGCGACAATGAAATAGAAGAAATAAGCGAAAATGGAATAGCGTTAGAGCTCCGTGAGGATATGGTGATGGATGTTGAAGCAGTTAAGATGACTGATTCAAGTGAACAAAAGAAATTTGAAATTCAAGTAAATGGGAATGAAGCTTCACAAAGAAGACAACCAGAGGGTGCACAGGTTGAGGAAATGCAACCACAAGCATTAAGTACTCTAAAACCTCAAGGAATGGTGTTTGATGTTGAAGCAGTTAAAATCCCTAAATCTAGTGGGCAGGTGGAGTTTCAGATTGAAGACGGTGAGATTGAACCTGAAGCAGGTGAGCAATCATTTCTCATGCAGAGTGGTTTGGGATTAACTAAGCCACTAAAGGATGAGGATTGGACAAATTCTAAAGAGATTTGCTTGATGGACAATGAGTTGTCCGTTTTACCTGAGAATCCAAGGTGCCCCAATCTGTCAGCTTTGTTCCTTCCAAGAAACTACAAATTGAGAATGATTCCTCCCGCATTTTTTGATTACATGCCAGCCCTTCAAATCCTAAACTTATCCAGGACTGGCATCAAGTCTTTGCCTGATTCCCTTACCAGATTGGTAAGTCTCAAAAGACTCTTTCTAAGTAATTGTCATCGTCTCATGAGGTTGTTGCCAAAAGTTGGAGATCTCAAGCAGCTTGAGGTTCTTGATCTTGAAGGGGCAAAGATTATGGATCTGCCTAAGGAGATTAAGAAGTTGACTAATCTGACATGCTTGGAAGTTTCATTTTATGGATATGTGAGTAATGATAGAAGAGCCATGCAATCAAATGCAGCGGTTCCTTGTGGGGTAATTTCTGCATTGTCTCAGTTAGAGGAGTTGAATATTGATGTGAATCCAGATGACGAGCGGTGGGATGCATGTGTGGAAGATATTGTTAATGAAGTATGTACCTTAAAGAGGTTGGAAACTCTTAAATTCTATTTTCCAAGGGTGGAACTTTTGACGCACTTTCAATGGAATAGCATATTGCTATCTCATTTCAGATTTATTGTTGGCCGCCATGTCAAGCGCATTATGTCTCGTGTCCCTCGTGATGTTGAATTTGAGCTGGAACGATGGGAGAGATACTTGAAATACATAAACGGTGTGGGTGTCCCTGAAGATATTAAGAAGCTACTCCAACATGCAATGGCTTTTTTCTTGGACAGGCATGAGACTGTTAAGAAGCTATCCGATTTTGGGATTAGAAATATGAAGCAACTAAAATGCTGTGTTGTGGGGGAATGTAATGAGGTACAAGTGATTATAGATGACATAGATGTTGACGAAGAAGATGATATCAGCAATATAGTATCTGGTTCATGTGGAACTGAAAAAATTGTTCTGGGATCACTTGAATATCTGTATATATATTATATGAAGAGTTTAAGGAGCATATGGGAAGGGTCAATACAACAGAATTCTTTGTTTCTTCTCAAGTCCTTGACATTGCGCACATGTCCCCAGTTGACCACTATTTTCACTCAAGGGTTGCTTGATAACCTTTGCAACTTAGAAGAGCTTAAAGTTGAAGACTGCCCCTCTGTCGAAAGCATAGTAAGCTGCGGAGACTCTGCTAAGCATAGAACCTCTTATTTTCTCCCAAATTTGAAGAAGATTTCACTTCATTACATGCCTGGATTAGTTAGCATCTCTAGTGGTTTACACATTGCACAACAATTAGAATGGCTGAGTTTATATAATTGCCCAAATCTTAAAAACCCATTCATTGATGAAGTATCTAGTCAAGATTTGAAGAAGATAAAGGGTGAGAGGAGTTGGTGGGAAGCATTGGAGTGGAGCAACAGTTGCCCAGGTTATTTGGATGAAATTTTTGTTCCAACTGACATATGAGATTGCTGATGTTAGGATTAATGCCCTAAAATCTTATTGTACGATGCTGTGTATGATATTATGTATGACATTATGTTATAAATAATGAAGTTGTTTTATTGTTTAAAATAATGGTAACATGAATATTTGGACATTATCATATAGTCTTTGAGATGCATAGTATGTGATTTAGTTACAGAAGATATAAATAACAAGTTCTTTGTAAACTCAAAACCTTAGTTCATAGTCGGTGATGAAATTGGACATTTCATCTGCTAAAAGAACATATATTCTCAAGATGAAATTCATAGTCTCTTGGTAGAGATATAAAATATTCACTTGAAATAAATTTAATGAGTTTGGTTATTCAGAGTGTTAGGCCTAACAATTTTAGTAAAGAGTTATTAAAGTTTATATTTTATGAAATTTGATTTCATAAATATATTGTTAGGTTCTAAATGTTTAGAACAATTGGCAAATCGTGAACACAAACTTTTCTAGATATAGATCTTAGAGTCTATAGGTTTTATTAGACAATGCTCAAGGTGATTCAAGTCAAGATTCAAGAACATACAAGCTGCAGGAAGAAGACTTCATATTCTGCCTGGTTCGATCGATCGAAGAACAGGCTCGGTCAATCGAAAATCGTATCTGCAGAATTTTAAGTTGGTCCAAACAGCAGCTTAAGCCCATTAAAGATTAGGTTTCAGATCTACTTCTCCCACTATATAAAGAAAAACCCTAAGCCACGTTTTTTAGACTGAAGAGAGAGAGATTAGAGTGCCTCGTGTGCCTCCTTTTGTATTTAGGGTTCTGTACCCAAAAGCTCTCTAAGGATTGTGTTGCTCATATTGCTGTTTGTGTGAATCTCTTGTGAGATCCTTGAGGAGCTTCCTTTCACACAAGCTTAGGGTTTTCAAGGAGGAGAAGTTTTCTACACCTTGATGATCAATTCAGTTATTGCCTTTGAAGCCTAAAGAAACACAAGTGTGGGTGCTTGTATCTGTTGGTGAATCCAAGAAAGAAGGAGTCCGTGGATTCGGAGCTTGCACGTGGTCATGTCAGTAAGTTCTATTGGTAGGTAGCAATAAGAAGTCGAGCGTGGGGGCTTGTAAGTCTTATTGTATGAACTTTGATTCTTTCAAGACAGTGAATTCAAGTTTACCTTGAGGATAACTAGGTTAAATCCTTCCTAGGTTTTTACCGGTTTGGTTTCCTAGGTGATCATATCTTGTGTTATTTATATTTCCGCTGCTTTACATGATATGATTGTTTGATTGTGTTAACCTAGACTTGAATAATTTGACTAAGTAACAACTTGGCTAATTACCTAGGTTAATTCATTTGTGGTTTTAAGGGATCTAAAAACTATCATATATATATGAATAACTTAAAGGATTAAACCAAGTACTCAAAGATCAAGAGATAGTAATTTTCAAAGTGGAAGTTATATTTTATGACTTTGTATTACTACAAATATTTTCATGAAGGAGTTAATTGTTTAGATAATAAAGTCTTGGGATTCAATTTTATTAATAAAGCTTAAAGTGCAATTATATTTATATAGTGGTATTAAATATAATTAATGGTAACTTTGGGCTTTTAGATAAGCTCGAAGGCTATTGGAGCTAGAGTTTTATTTGTCTCTTTGGTCCCATCACAAGTCACACACTAAAGCCCAATTGGGCTGGCCCAAAAGGCTAGCCCAATTAGATAATCAGTTGTTTATTTAATAAGAATTATTAAATAAAGTAACTGTTTTTTACAATTATAAATGTACATACAATTAAAGAGATATATACAGTTTTCTCTAATGACATTTTCTCTTGAACAAGTGCATACATAACTAATTGAGAGACCACACATCATGGGCACATGTGGAATTGGGGTGAAGATTGAAGGTCTTCCCAAGTTCGAACTTCTTTTGTTTTGAATTTCACTGTATCAAGGTACACCTTTCTATTATTTGTTTCTAAAATTCTAGATATTCCAAGTTATCTCACATGAATGAAGTAGATACTTGTGTTGCTTCTTCTGTGGGTTTTGTATGAGATGTAAAACCAGTTTTTCCAACAATTGGTATCAAAGCCGGGTTTCAATATCACCTTTGTATAACATGTTGAGTGAGTTTTAGAATATAAAAAAAAAATCATTTTCTTGGTGTTTTGGCATTCTGCAGTTATTGTTCTGTATAATCACCTTGGTTCGTGTTATACGAAGTGGTCATGATTATGTCTCTTAATATATGCCGTGTTTTGATAGTGTTTGTATTAGGCATGAACACGATAGTCTTTGTATTAGGGATGAACACATAAACCTATAATGCATTGATAGAGTTTGATGTGTCGTTCTCTTGTCTTCTTGGAATGCATTGATATATTAATATATATATATATATATATATATATATATATATATATATATATATGGATCCATATGCATGCGAATGATTGATAACCTTGGATTGATATTATATAGGATTCAAGGCCTAACTTCATTCGGATGGATAACCTTGGATTGATAATATATAGGATTCATGGCCTGACTTCATTAGTTCATATCCTTGGATTGATAATATATATATATATATATATATATACACGGATATAGATGCCCTCCTGTTAATGCTAGGATTAAAGTATTCCTTTAATGAAATTTATTAACAGGATTAAAGTATTCCTTTTTATGAAATTTATTTCTAATGAGATTAGGATTTTATTTTCAAGGGTTTCTAGCATTTTAGGGTTCTTGATCTTGATCTTGAAACCTTTAATGTTTAACCAATAAATCTTCATTTATAAAATCAAAAGGTGTTTTTGATGGAAAATAATAAAAACCTTACTTTTAAAATTTCTAGTGGGAGAGAGATTCAAGGGTTGAATCTCAGAGCCTCCATTTATAGTAGTGTGATTAGGCACCTTGCCTTGGCATAAATGCCTTGCTCCATACGGAGGGTGTTTAATCCATGGTACTACAGATTAAACTTTTTAATGATGGATGATATATGTTTTTACATTGAGAACGACCATGCTACCGTGGAGTTACTTGGTGACTCACATAGAGTCTAGGCAATGGTGTACACTAGACTAAGTTTAATGTTAACCTCCCTATGGAGCTATGTCATTATTACTTAGAGGCTAAAGGGAAAACGACATATTGTTAGTGTTTGGTAAGAGTTATCAAGATAGCACTAGTAATGAGAACAATTCTTAATCAATCATAATATTTATTATTTACTTGCTATCAAGGAATTTTAAATATGGAATTGGGTTGTCGTTGCATATTTTTATATTATGGTTTTGTTAAGGTTCCATACTATGTGCTTATATGCTAAATTAATAATATCCTGTTTACTTATTGTATTCATGTTTATTATTTTTAGATTTAATCATGGCATCTTTTAGGCCACTTATTGCTATTCTTAACCAAAACGAGCTAACTAGACCTAACTATGTTGACTAGAAAAGGAATTTAGACATTGTTCTTATTGCTAAAGAGCACAAATTTGGGCTTAGTGAACCATGTCCGAACTTTCTTGCATTAGATGCTCTTTCTGAGGAGAGGCAGCGATATGATCGTTGGCAGAAATCTAATGAGATGGCTAAGTGCTATATCCTAGCATCTATTTCAAATGTTCTATAGCATCAAATGCAAGATGTGGATCTAGCTTCAGACATAATGTTTAGTCTAAAGGAGATGTTTGGTAAGCAATGTCGTTCTACTAGGCAAGATACTATGAGGCTTCCTCTAAATACCAAGATGGCTTAAGGGACTCAGTTAGAGAACATTGCCTTAAAATGATCTCTTATCTAAATACACTAGAGGTTTTAGGTGTCGACATTGATAGAGAATCTCAAGTGGATATAATACTCCAATCCTTGCCAGAGTTATTCAAAGAATTCGGAATTAATTATAAAATGAACAAAAATATTTATACTTTGTCTGAATTGATGAATGAATTGGTGGTAGCGAAAAGCATCCTTGTGAAAGCCAGTGCTGATACTAATATGGCTAAAACATCTTCTTCTAAGCCTAAGTCGAAAGCAAGGGTGGTTGGAAGAAGAAGAATTTCACCAAACAAGAAGGTAAGCAAGTTGCCTTAGGAGTTGCCAATGAGGGAAAGAAGAAAGCAAAAGACTACACCAAAGGAAAATGTTTCCATTGTGGTGAGAAAGGTCATTGGAAGAGGAATTGTCCAAAATTATTAGCTGCTAAGAACAAAGGTATGATAAGATCATTCCTACTTGAAACTTGTTTAGTACAAAATCCCACAAATTCCTGGTGTGTGGATTTAGGATGTACTAATCATATATGCAATGTTTTGTAAGGGTTCTAGGAGACCAGAAGGCTGAATGAAGGGAAAATGTTCCTTACTTTGGTTGATGGGAGAAAAATTCCAATTGTAGCATTTGAAATGTTTAATTTGTGCTTCGGTTCTAAGGTTCTAATATTGGAAGACTGTTATGTGTACCTAATGTTCGTAGGAATTTGATTTCTACAACTTATTTAGGTAGACATGGATATTGTGTTATCTTGAAAGACAGTGTTGTAATAAAGAAGGATAAAGTGTTTAGCTGTTCTGGCACTATTGTTGATGGTCTTTATATTTTAACTCCTGATAAGCATGAATTGTACAATTCTGAATTAGATGGTAATTCACATGTAAAATCATTAAAAAGAAAGTTTCCTTCTAGTAGTGATGCATATCTGCTCCCAAAACATCCATGGAATTGTGGAGTGGGTGTAAGCCTAGTATGAGACACCTCCACATTTGAGGTTATCCAACACATGTGTTGAAAGGGAAGTTTGATAAATTGGAACCAAAATCAGAAGTGTGTTTGTTTGTAGGTTATCCAAAAGGAAGTAGGGGTTATTTATTCTATAGTCACAATCATAGCAAAGTGTTTGTTAGTACCAATGCCAAATTTTTGGAAAATGACTATATGAATAATTTTACTCCTAGAAGTAGAGTTGTCTTGACTGAAATGAATGAACTTGTTGTTGATCAATCAATGGATGAAACTAGGGATGATGTGGTTGTATTAGATTCACCGCAAGACACTACTCATGAAATGACTAGTACACTAGAACCTCATCGTAGTGGGAGGAGTATTAGGCCACATGTAAGATTTACACTTCTGGGAGAAACTTTTGAAGCTATCTCAGAAGGGCCTAAATCTAATCCTTACATTTATGAAGAGGCAATAAAAGATATAGATGCACATCATTGGGTCAAAGTTATGAAATTTGAATTGGATTCTATGTATTCCAATCAAGTTTAGGATCTTGTAGAGGCGCCTAATGGCATTAAACCTGTTGGTTGCAAATGGGTCTACAAGAGGAAGATAGGGTTAGGTGGAAAGGTTGAAACCATTAAGGAAAGACTAGTGGCAAAAGGGTATATACAAAAAGAAGGCATTGATTATGAAGAAACTTTTTCGCCAATAGCTATACTAAATCTATCAAAATTCTCTTATCCATTGTTGATCATTTTAATTATGAAATTTGGCAAATGGATGTCAAGATTGCTTTTCTAAATGGCAATCTTGAAGAAGAAATTTATATGAAGCAACTAGAAGGATTCATAGCAAAGAACCAAGAGCATATGGTATGAAATTGAAAAGGTCCATTTATGAACTTAATCAAGAATTTAGGTCATGGAACATTAAGTTTGATCAAGCAATCAAATCATTTGGTTTTGAACAAAATTTTGATGAACCATATGTGTACAAGAGACATCAAGACAAAGTAGTAATTTTCCTAGTGCTTTATATTGATGACATCCTACTCATACAAATGATATAAGGGTAATGTCATCAATTAAGATTTGGTTGTCAAGCCAATTTGATATGAAGGACTTGGGTGAAGCAAGCTATATCCTAGGGATCAAGATTTAGTGAGATTGAAAAAACATGATGTTAGGCTTATCTCAAGCTAGATATATAGATAGGATTCTAGCAAGGTTTAGCATGCAAAACTCCAAGAAAGGATTACTTCCTTTCAAGCATGGAGTTCCTCTATCTGATGACCAAAGGCCTAAGACTTCAAAAGAGGGAAAAATGATGAGAGAAATTCCCTATGCTTCAATAGGGGGATGTCTCATGTATGCCATGCTATGTGCTAGGCCAGACATATGTTATTCAGTTGGCATGGTCAACCAATATTAATCAAATCCAGTACCAAAACATTGGGAGGCTGTAAAGCATATTCTCAAGTATCTAAGGAGAACAAAGGACTATATGCTTGTTTACCATTATGAGGATTTGATACCTATTGGTTACACAGATTCTAATTTTCAGTCAGATCTTGATTTCAGAAAGTCCACTTCAGGTTATGTATTCACCTTGGGAGGTGGAGCCATTAGTTGGAGTGTTAAACAATCTTGTATTACTGACTCCACCATGGAAGTTGAATATGTTGCTGCTTCTGAAGCAGCAAAGGAAGCTATTTGGCTCAAGAAATTCCTTTCTGATCTTGGTGTTATGAGAATGGAACAAGTTCCAATCACATTATTTTGTGACAATAGTGGAGCAGTTGCACAATCTAAGGATCCAAGGAATCACAAGAAAGGAAAGCACATAGAAAGAAAGTATCATATTATTCGAGATATTGTGATTCGAGGAGATGTGGTAGTAGCAAAGATTGATGGTGCAAATAATCTGGCAAATCCCTTCACCAAAGCCTTGCCCCTGAGGACTTTTGAATCACACCTGGAGGGAATGGGATTTAGATTGGTACGCAATGATCTTTAAGGGCAAGTGGGAGATTGTTAGGATTAGTGCCCTAAAATCCTATTGTACGATGTTGTGTATGATATTATGTATGACATTATGTTATAAATAATGAAGTTGTTTTATATGGTAGCATGAATATTTGGACATTATCATATAATTCTTGAGATGCATAGTATGTGATTTAATCACAGAAGATTTAAATCACAAGTTCTTTGTAAACTCAAAACTTTAGTTTGTAATCAGTGATGAAATTGGGCAATTCATTTGTGAAGACTATAATGTGTCAACTAAGATGGTTTGTCTTGATCATAGAAGTGAAGACTTCTAGTTGATATGTTGATGTGTCTTAAGTGTATAAGACATATTAAACTGGACCGCTATGAGATTAATTATTCTATTAATGACTATCAATTGAATAATCAATCTCACGACTTTAATTTACATAAACTCTCAATCTTGAGAGGATAGTGAACCCGATCATGAAATGTAGGTTACTTTGATATATCAGGAGTGAAATCTAATTCAATGGTCAAAACCTCAGTATGTTGGGTAGCCACATATAGTGCTAAAGGAAGACATATTCTCAAGATGGAATTCATAGTCTCTTTGTAGAGATATAAAATATTCCCTTGAGATAAGTTTAGTGAGTTTGGTTATTCAGAGTGTTAAGCCTAACCACTTTAATAAAGAGTTACTAAAGTTTATATTTTATGAAATTTGATTTAATAAATATATATGAATAACTTTAAGGATTAAATTGGATACTCAAGGATCAAGAAGTAGTAATTTTCAAATTGGCAGTTATATATTATGACTTTGTATTACAACGAATATTTTCATGAAGGGGTTAATTGTTTAGATAATAAAGTCTTGGGATTTTATTTTATGAATAAAGTCTAGAGTACAATTATATTTATATAGTAGTATTAAATATAATTAATGGTAACTTTGGGCTTGTCAAGAGTTGATAGATAAGCTCGAAACCCATTGGAGCTAGAGTTTTATTTATCTCTTTGGTCCCATCCCAAGCCACACACTAAAACCCAATTGGGTTGGCTCAAAAGGCGAGCCCAATTAGATACTTAGTTGTTTATTTAATAAGAGTTATTAAATAAAGTAACTGTTTTTAATAGTTATAAACGTACATACGATTAAAAGAGATACATACAGTTTTTTTCTAATGACATTCTCTCTTGAACAAGTGCATACATAACTGATTAAGAGACCACACATCTTGAGCCTATGTGGAATTGGGGTGAAAATTGAAGGTCTTCCCAAGTTCGAACTTCTTTTGTTTTGAATTTTACTGCATCAAGGTACGCCTTTCTATTCTTTGTTTCTAAAATTATAGATATTCCATGTTATCTCACATGAATGAAGTAGATATTTGTGTTACTTCTGCTGTGAGTTTTGTATGAGATGCAAAACCAGTTTTTCCAATAGCTGAGCACTCAAAATATTCCCTAATCAAAATTAGTTTGTGCATTGCCTTATGCAAAGTCATTAGTTCAATGTCAAGCAGCTATGGCCTTTTGATCCTTAGTACATTGAATATAGTCCTTCTAGCCTGATCTTTCTTGTGTTATATGTGAAAAAAAATGAAGTGTGTTTAGATTTCTGATCTAACAAACACAAAATGCTAACCAAATCCAAGTTCATGAATATGTAAGAGGGAAGTATAAATAAGAATCAAAGTGTTTGATTAGGTCAGTTTGGTTCCATATCGATTGGAGCTGGCTGGAGAAAACTCATGAGAAGGCCAACATTAGAGATGTCATTGAATGGTTGATTCAACACAGACATGAACGACTATGAGGAAGTGTTTACACTTATGTGGTTGATATCGGAAAGCAGAAATGAAGTCAGGGTAAGGGGCAATTAGGCAAGGTTCAATAGTCATATTGTTTAAAGCAATCAGCAGTGTGCAACAGAACTGTTGGAGGAGTATACCCAAGCTGTGAAGATGCCTAAGCCGCAACAATGAATGGGTGGATGCCTTCAGCGAGAGGTCAATACAAGGTAAATGCAGCAGTAACTAGAAAAAAAAAAAGGAGAGTGATAGGGGAGCCATGGCAATCATAATTCGTGATCATGAGGATTTTTGTATATTGGGGCCATATGCGATGTCATTGAGCTGATTTCACTCAGGGAAGAGACATGTGCCCAAGCTGTGTACCGGGCTATTGAGTTTTCAGCTGTCCTTGGTTCTTAAAGATTAACTATTAAGAATGAAGATATCTCTCTAATGAAGATCCTGCGTGAAGGAGAACCCACATTTGTAGAGTTTGGCCACCTGGTGTTTGATATTAGATGCACTAATAGCAGATCTGCACATTGCACGTGATAATTTTTTAGGTAAAATACTATTTTAGTCCCTAAACTTTATAAATAGTTTTTCTTTAAAAAAAAAAAAAGTTTTATCATATTTATCATAATTTTGTTTATAACGTTTCTTACCATTTTCATATATTTACTAGTTGATGATTTGCATAACATAGATATTAAATAAGAGGTAGAACTGTTCTTTAGATTTTTTTTTAAGTCATGGTATATGAAGATTATGATTATATATATATATATAAAATGAAATGTCAAAAAATGAGATTATAAAATTTTCCAACTTTATTTCTAATATAATTTCTAAATTATTGAATAACATCTCATTTTTAGTTATGATAGGTGAATGTTCAAATAGTGTATAAAACATCTTGAATGTTTAGACCCCCAATTTACAAATTACCAATTTAAGCTTATTATCAAACAATATATGTGCAGAACATGAACATAAGCTAATATAGAATTGATAAAATAATCTAAACCATAAATAATCACAACCACAACAGTAATTAAATGGCAAAGATAAAGGGAAAAGAGATGCAAACACAAAGACAACACAGCAATGTGTTAGCAAAGAGAAAACCGAAATCCTCAGCGTAAAACCTCCTCGCCGCCCTCCAAGTGGTCAATAATCTACTAAATAATGAAGTTAGGATACATGAATAGCAAAAGACCCTTCAAGCCTAATCTACCCAGTGTACCTAAGCCCTCTAAGCTTCTTGCTCCAACGAGGTTACGCCAAACCTTTGTCTTTTTTAGCTTACCAGATTTTGCTATAACCCATAGCATCAACCAATATCAATTAGTCCCTTTCTAACTGCTTCCCAAGCACTAGATAGCCTTCTCACAGATATAAGTTTTGTGAGAAAATGTTTTGGCTAATGTACCTCTCAAGGATGTAACAATGGAGAGAGTGAGAGTTGAGGAATTTAAAGATTCACTACGTAAAGATTGTGGATGGGTCAATCTTGTTTTTCTCTAGGGTTTCTCTCACAAAATTAGCCCTCTACATTTCGTGGGTATAAAGGGTATTTATACTTGTGTGAGAATGGAATGCGAAGAGTCAGTGTTTCAAAACAAAGCTAGCTGGCGACTTGGCCTCACGACTTGACTGAGTTGCAAGTTCAAGCTGCGAGCTAACTGAATGGTTAGTCTGGACTTTTTGTCCTGTAGTGCTACAGCTGGCATGACGGTTCAACTTCTCTGCATGCTTCACTTGTGTGCATCCTCTGGCAGCTTGCCAGTCACGAACCACCTGCGAGATCCAGTCGCGAGTCCCTGCTTTAGTGCACAGTCTTGAGCATTTCTTCACACTTTCTCACACACTATCCTTACATGATTTCCACCTAAATACAGGGTTTTTAAGTGCTGAATTACAAGCAAATTGGCATGGAATAAAGCCAAAAAAATGGTTGATTAAATTCAACCTTACAATAGGAAATATAATTTCCCTAGTTATAGTGCGTTTGAGACAAGCTAAAAATTTCAGCTTATTTTTGCTACTATTCATAGGTCCCACTGCACTTTTTAGTACTATTTATGAGTCACACTATAATATTCAACTAACTTTTACTTTTATCTATAATATTTTCAACAAAAAATTTTCAATTGTAACTAAATAAGCTGTTCCTAAAGTCCTATTAGAGTTTGATTAGTTTTAAGTTCAAAATTTATATTATTATATGAGAAATGCTAACAAGTTCCCTTAGGGCACTTGTTAAGAATCCAGTTAAAGAAAGTTTTTATGGGAAAAGAAAAGAAAAAGTAATTAATGTTTTGACAATTTTTTTCATTTTCCATAAAAATGATATCAAAACTTTCCTAAAATTGATTCTTAACAAGTGCCCTTAGGGCACTCGTTAGCATGACCCTTATTATATTTAATTGTTTTTTTTTTATGAGAATATTTAATTGTTGATTATTAATTTAATTAAGAGAATGTAATGGTTGCTTTTATTGCATTATAAAGTTTTCAATGTCCTCTATATGGTCATTTCTATTTTTTTTTAATGGTTATTAATAAGAAATAGATATCATGGATGACTTAATAGTTATAGATGTAATTACATTAGTGGTATGTTAAAGGGTTTTTATGTCAAAGTCTTTTTTTTTTTCCCCTCTGAATTTTCAAGGAAATATGAAAGGTATTTCTCTAGTTTGGTCTCAATCAATAAGACATTCATAATATCTTAACAAAAGTAGTAATGAGCCTTAATTTTATTTTATTTTTTTTTAATGAATGAAGTGGTTAGGTTAGTGGTATGTCAAAGTAAAAAAAAAAAAATGTAAAAGGTCTTTAAAAAAAAATGGTGGCCTTTTGAATTGTAGAAATATGATTGTTTTAATTGCCTTATTTATAGATTTCATTATTTAGTTATAAACATCTAAATTAAAGTTGATAAATATATAAATGCAAAATTATATGTAAAGTTACAACTGCACAAGATAAATATGTATAGATAATTTTTTTTTTTTTTTGGTTTTTGATTATTCATGAATCATTATTTCATTATTTACTTATAAATATCTAAATCAAACTTTTTTTTAATAGAAATATCTAATTAAAATAGATGAATATGTAAAGGTAAAATTATATGAAAAGTTAAAAATACCCAAGATGAATGTTTAACCATTAGTAGATATGTGTTTTTCGAAGACTAAAAGTATGCTTGATTGCTTTGGCTAGAACTATATAACTATGCAAATATTGTTTCGAGTGGTTCCATCTTTTGCAAATTATCAAGTTTGGTAGTCTTACAGAATAAATATTTCATTTTGTAAAAAATTTACATGAACTCCACTTTCGAGACAACCTTTTTATTTATTTATTTATTTATTTTCCAAAACAGCTTAAGAATATTAAGACTTAAGTTACCACATTTGGTAGCTGTAAAATACGTTAGTGATATAAAAAATAGAAAAAGTTTAAATATTTAAAAAGAAATTTTAGTGGATTGTAATATAAAACATTTTTTTTTTCAATTTTTATGTTACTTTTCCCATAAGATCAATATTGTTGGCATCCTTTAAAGATGATACATAATATTTTTGAGAAGAAGAAGAAGAAGCAAAGACGATGCTAACACATAATATAAAATTATTAAGTTTGCATGATTTAAATTTGTGGCATATATATATATATATATGTGTGTGTGTGTGTGTGTGTGTGTATCTACATATATATGATAAAGGTTTTTATCTAAATGATATATAGTAGTCCATCTTTTTTTAGTCTTGAATCACAAAGTCCATTCTCAATAGCCTTTTAAGTCTACAAATTGCTCAATCTATAGGCCTAGACACATTCAAAGAGTGCTATCTAAACTATAAATTATATGACCCTTTATCACACAAATATTTTGATTTCCCTAAAGGAAGGTATATGTGTGTCTAGCCATTTTCTTGATTTGTGCTACATAATTTAATAGTACAGAGGATGTGACTAAATTTAAATGTTGAAGAAAATAAAATGAGAAGAAAAAATAGTAAAAATAAAATATATAGCAATAAACATAAAATTATCCAAGTCATGCTATGTAATATAATAGAAGCATTATATTATTATATAGTATATGTATAATGCAATAGGATCATATTTAATAATGAAAGAGAATGAAAAAGATAACAACTTAAAATACAAAACTAAATCACATTAACCCAAAGTAGAATTCTAATTAACACAAAAGTTCATTAGCCTAAAGTATGGATACAATAAAAAGAAAAAATCAAACAAAAAATGAAAAAAAAAATTGAGAGAGAGAGAGGGAGAGAGAGAGAGAGAGAGAGAGAGAGAGAGAGAGGAGGGGGGGGGGGGAGGGGCAGTAACCTTTTTTGTGTGAGAAAACTATGCATAGAATGGAAAAGAAAATGTGAAATTTATAGTAAGATGTTGAGAATAAGAATAGTAAAAATACAAGAAGATAAAAGGGCAACAAGAAAATGATATTAAGGTAGAAAGTAGTGGAGAGATGAAGAGGTAAAAGGGAGGGAGAGTTTTGGAAAATTAATAATAAAAATAATGGTTAAAAGATATTTTAATTTTTAAATAATGAATTTTTTAAGTTACCTTAAATGAGAAAATGTTTAAAAAATTATATAGGAACAATTGGAAACAAAAAAGATAATGATGTTGCTACTAATGTGGCTCAACTGAAACATAACAGCAATAAATACTAAATTTCAGTTTATATATATATATATATATATATATATATATATAGATATATAGATATAGATATAGATATAAATATAGATTTGCAGTGGTATTTGATAGCAAATTGAAAAAGCCTAAGCCGAGTAGCTAAGAATTGACAAAAAATGTATTACAGGGGGTGCAAAGTGCTATATGGATTGAAGAATCACCACCGTGTATTTCTAGTAGTATACTGTCGGATGTAAATTCAGTTTAAAGCAATAAATAAATAAATAAATTTAAAGATCAATTCAAATATCCTATTTTTATTATTTTTATATAGTAGCATATTTATATAGTAACATATTTTTTAAACACAAAAAACTAAGAGCAACTATCAAAAGTGGACGTCGTAGATTGAAACTATTTTTGAAAAAAAGTGATACAATGAAGAACAAAACCGTGCCGTCTATGTGGCCAAAATGGACAATATCATGAAATGAGGATATGGGTTGATATTTGGACTTGGAAGCACACCAAGTTCCCACCCATCATTTTCTCTCCGACAATAGGACATTAGTCAGCTCGAGCTATTCAATTATGCCAATGGAAAATATCTTCTTCAACTTTGGACATCTCCACTAATTGTTTCATTTCAAAAGAAAAAAGGATTAAATTGGACGGCTTAAAATAAAATTTGATTTAACAAAAAAATCGCTAATCCCGGTGGAATTGAACACCAAATGGCATACAATACAAGTTAGTCATTTTCCCAATCAATAAAAAGGGCCAGAAGATAAGAAGACTAACCTTAGAGCAGCTCAAGGAAATCACCAACAATGAGAGAAAAATAGCAGCGAGGAGGAGATTATCGTCGAACTGAGAGAAGGGGACAAAGTATTTTAATTAATAAAATACTTTTATTAATTAAAATCATCATACAAAATAGATTTTATGGAACAAATCCCACCAATTATAACCTTGCTGGGTGTAATTCCAAGTGTCATAACTACAAAGGGTATAATTGAAGTGAATTAGAAGTTAGAACTGTGAGGGGAGTTATAACAAAGGACGGTGTGATTCGAATGTATTGTTAAAGAAAAATTTTACGTGTTGAAACAACCTAAACTTTGGAAAAAGAATTGTTGTACTAGGGAAGATTTTATCAGTTGAAACTTCAATACGAAGGATTTTGAAATTCTTGGAATTTTGGATTTTGAGATAATTGTGGAGACTTTAGTCAATCCATTACCAGAATGATATGAAGCAGCCAAAAAAATGTGAGTGCCTCTGTGCAAGCTGCGATCAAACTAAAGCTCTCGTTAATTAGGCTGTTTTCAATGAAGGGCACGTTACCGCTTTTACTAACAACACGAAAATTGAAACAGTGCTTTTCTTGCTTCCTCTTGTATCTATTGACTTTGAAGGAATGGTGGAGATTTTGGTCAATCCTACTGCATCTGTTGATTTTGAAGGGATTGTGGAGACTCTTACGTTTTTTAAGATGGAGTAATTTTATAAACTCCAGAGGATCCCTATTCTATGAAGTCTCGCCTTATTAAGCAATAAAAGAGAAATATTGACATAATGTAACTCCAACATAAATTTCTTAAATCCTTTACATTTCAATGTTAAATAAGTGGTTTAAATTTTCGGTAACATCATTAATTATTTAAATAGTAGATATTAAAAATGTAATCGTTGATGACATGATAAATAGTAAATGATTATATGATTTTGAGAATCTTAGGAACTCTAGAAAAGAAATAGAATGACCTTTTTGATTGGGCAAATTCATTTTGTTTCTTCTTTTCTTTTTTTTTCGCTTGTATGACATAATCATCATTTTTTTATCCCCTCTTCTTTTTTTCTTTATTATTATTTTTTATGTACATTTGAATGAGTAATTGACATTTTTAATGTTTTGCTATCATACATTTTACGCATCAAATTAATGAAGACTTTAGTTTTCTTATTAAGAAATAGCAAGGAAAATATGCTAAACATGAAAAAGAAAAAAAGAAAAAAAAAGTACAATTACTTTAAAGTTTTGGCATGGTGAATTCATAGAATGTCCATCCATATAACTACATGGAGCTTCCTTGTCAACTAGATTCTAAACTTTGCCTCTGTTTATCTTCTTTGGATAAGAAAGGTGAGGAAGTAACATGAGTTATGCTTCATCTGTGAGGTCGGGATAAATAAGAGGGAATAAAATCTGGTGCCTGAAAGAAAGGAAGGGTGTACATAGGTACACTAACAAATTGAAAACTTTTTATTCCCATAGCTCAAATTGCTTTGGACATTCAGCTCAAAAGAAAAAAGGAAAAAAAAAAAATTGCTTTGGACATTGAAATTTTAAGCATGTTAGGCATTAGCCATTACCATTCATATTGACAAATGATATCTCGGAGCAATATTTTATTTTATAGAGACATATCGTCATTCCTAAGGTTGGTTTGTTTTTGTTTCCGGGTTTTTTTTTTTTAAATTTTTTTTACAAAGCTTTTAGCATTACCAATAACTTATTTGCAAAGTATAGTTATTTGCATAGTGTTTATGAAATGATATAATTTTTAGTAAAACTTTTATATGTTAAATATGTTACATAAAGCTAAAAGCTAATTTATTTCAAAATATCTAAAAGCTAGAATATATGCAAAAGAAGCAGAGACAAAAATAAAGAAAAACTTTTTCAACAATTCGTACACGCATACATAGAAGACCAATAGCGTAGTTTGTTTTCAGACCTAAATTTTGGAGGCATAAGAGAGTGTTGGGTTGGTCACAATACTCACAACCCACATGTCCTTTTGCCTCAACTCAAATGTCACCTATTGTATTGGAAAACGCTAGTTCTTGAATAATAATCAATTTCCCTTCAATAATAATAATAATGATGATGATGGAAGTCGTGCTCATAGTTTAAATCATATTCAAAATATATCAAACACAAAGTTGTGCTTGGCTGCCCTGGTATGGCAGGAGGGGGCGGCATAATTAGAGATTGCCTGGGAAGATGGGTGAAGGGGTTCACTAGAGCTACAGGATGGGCAAACAGTCTTGAAACTGAACTATGGGCAATCAGAGATGGGCTCACCCTCTGTATCCTGCTGCAAATCCAAGGCATTGAAATTGAGATTGATGCTAGCAATGTGGTTATTTTGCTGTCTAATAACGAAAATAGCTATGCTGAATTTGCACCAATTGTTGATGATTGCAGAACCTGTTGAACCAAATTCCTTTGTGGAAGCTGAGCCACTGCTATAGGGAGGCAAACCTGTTTGCTGATGCTCTAGCAAGAAAGGCTATTCAGACACAACATGACTAATGACTTCCTCATTTGGAGTACTCCTCCTGTGGAGTTGCAAACTCTTTTGATGGATGACCTGATGGGTCTAGCCGTCTAGGTTGTAACCGTTTATGCACTGATACAGCTTCTATAGCTACTTCTTATTGTTTTATAATATTCCCATATTACCAAAAAAATAATAATAATAAACACAAAGTTGTGGCAAAGATGATCATGATCCAAGCTGGACTCGGACTTTCCAAAACAAACATTTGAAAGTAGGAGGTATACGAAAAAGTTAGTTTTGGCTACTAAAAATCAAGTGAATTAGCAAGATTGCATCTTCTATAGTATAATAGAAAATATAGAAGGGTTTCCCTTTTTTTTTTTTTTTTTTGGAGAAGAGGAAGGGTTTTGGTCTAACATTTTATTTTAATCACAAATACAAAACAATCACACGTCAATATAGTAGACACTAGCATTCATGCCATCTTAAAAAGGAGGGGGGGGGGGGGGGGGGGGAAAGAAACATGAAAGTATTAAATCTTACAAACCAAAAGTTGGAGCGAACATTTTACCACTACCTTAGATGGGACTGTTGTGAACAGGAATGAAACCAAATGCACCAGTTGAAGATGCATATATATCATAATTTCTGCTCAATAGCATCTTCTTGTCATGACAATGAACTACACCATGATTAATGGCCTTCAATATGTCTCATATTAACTACGTTCTCATTCTTGAAGGGCTATTTTGTCAACACATAAATATCATATTACACCCTAAATATAGCCACTTCAATCAGTCATCAATCCAAATGCATTTCCAAATTCCAACCAAAAGTATCTCTTTGATTTCAAGTCATTGTTCAACACTAGTCTTAAGTGTTGAAGTTGAAAGAGCTATTCAATCATAGGAGAATATCTTCAACTTCAAACATCTGCATAAAGTTAAAGCTATTAGTTGAGCTGGGCTTCTAGTATGTACAAGAAATTTCTAAAATGCTTTTTGGAAGCAATATTTTCTATATAGCAACAAAAATTTCTGTTATTCACAAATCAACAGAAATTCATGAAATACCTATGTAAGGTAGGTTTGGCTACCCAAAACTGAAGTGAAGCAAGGTTAATATCTTATATGTTATAACTTAAATGTTCAAAAGTTTTCATTAAAGACTTAAGATAATCATGACCAAATATGAGGAAGGTTTGAATCCAACATTCATGTAATCACAAATGCTAAACAATCACACACATTCATAAGATATCTTGAAAGATAAAGAAAATGAAAATTTAAAGGAGGAGTAGACATTTCTACCATCACCTTATCTAGAGAAGAACCATTAAGGAGATTGAAACCATAAAGACCTTAATCTTTGTTCAATAGCATCATCTTGGCATGCCGATGCACTCCACCATGTCTGATTGGTTTCAATACATCTCAAGTAGATTGCATTCTCATTGTTGAAGGGTAATTTTGTCAACATTTGGCACCTGAAGATTTTAATCTTCTTTAAAGATGGCCATTCCAATGAGTAACTTGTCCAAATGCTTTTTACCCTTGGAAGATCAAAAAGTTCTAACATCTTTAACTCTGGAAGAGCGTCAGGTTTCAAGTCATTATTTTCAGACTCTGCAATTATCTCTTCAATTTCAGGACAATCTTCAACTTTCAAGTGTTCAAGTCGAGAGAGTTGTTTAATCATGCCACTGGAGAATATCTTCTTCAACTTCAAACATTTGCATAAAGTTAAAGTTGTTAGTTGTGATAGGCTTCCATTATGTACAGGACCTTCCCAAATGCTTTTTAAGTTTGGAACATTATTTACGAACATCTTTTCCAAGCATATTAACGCACTTCTCTCTACTCTATTACCATCAACAATCGTTTCAATTTCATTGCATCCTTCAATCAAACAACCTCGCATCTTGTTGATACTTTCGATACCAAAATCTGATAGTCTTGAAGTTCCCTTGTGGCCAATCAATTCAAATGCATCAGTTTCCAAAAGAACGTCAGAAATTATTTGATCTACACCTTCGCCATTTGCAAACTTCAAACATTTCCTAATTTGATATTTGAAGCAATCAAGAATTTTATAAGGAGTCGTGTCATGATAACCAACAGAAAATTGAAATGTGAAGCGGAAATCCTTCCACAATTGACTCGTTGAGATAAAACTCTTAAGACAATCCACTGTAGGGAAGCAAATTGATAGTGAAGTCAAATGCGTCAATTTAGCCACTGCCTCAGAAATAGCCTTTATAGTCACCTCCCAACTTTGATTATTTGGATCCACATCTATTAGTAGTTCTTCTAGTAAAAGAAGACTTGAAAAGACATTTCGACAATATTCTACATTACTTGAATGCCTAATGCCAAAATTCGACAATGACATACGTAAACACTTCAACTGATTCAAACGTCCAATCTGAATTGGAAAATGATTAAGGCTAGTGTCTCGAATATCAAGCACCTCGAGATGCTCAAGTCCTTCTAAGTAACGGAGTTCCATTAAACAGCTGCAAGAATGCAGATATAATGCTTTGAGACACTTCAAGCAAGATATTGATGATGGTAATGATGTAATTCCAGTGCCATGTAAATCTAAAACCCGTAGATTTTGCATGCATCCAAAGAATGACTCAGGAATCACTATTAGGTCTTGATTTCTCTGTAATAACAATGTTGAAAGCTCATTGCAATCTGGCATTTCCGGTAAAGTGCACAATTTATTATCCATCAAGGAGATTCGATTTGCTTGTTGCCATTCTACCTCATTGGGGGCCTCTTGCAACCCTTCACGGGGTTTCACCAAAACCTTGAAATTACAACTTCGGGAAGAAATGTTAAGGGCCATATTTCGTATTACTTTGTTCATCCTTACATGATTCATCTTTGCACTCTTCTCTAGTAAAGAAACGCTGATAAGTTCCTCCAATATGGAATGCCCTTTGTCACGTGCAACTCTAAACTCACTTGTATCATGAATGAAACCTTCAGCTCTCCAACATTCCAACAGATAATCTATATATATCTCATAGTCTTCAGGATATATTGCACCATATAGAAAGCAAACCTTTTTAACCTCATCATCTAAATCTTCATAACAAAACTTCAAGCACTCAATCAATTCATTGATGCCTTGGATTTTGATACTTGGCCATCTCCGCAAACTTCTTAATCCATCACTCCACAGGTGAAAGTTATCCTTTCTTCTAAACATACTTGCTACTTTGTCTATCAATAGCGGCAAACCAGCACATTCACTGACAACTAGCTTGGCTATCGGTTCAATACCTGGAAGATTTACATTTCGACCCACCTTTACCTTGAACATTTTCCATGCATCAGCTTCAGACAATCGTTGCACATTAATTTCCAAATCAGTTTCCATATCACAACAAACATGATAATTTCTAGTTGCCACTACCACCTTGCTATCCTTTTCACTTTCACACATTCCTATCAGAGGCATATCAAGAACTTCCCGAACTTCATCCAAAAGAAGTAGACACCTTTTGCTTTTCAAGTCTCTACATATTAGTTGGGCAATTTCATTAGGATCAGTGATGCCTTCCATATTCAATTTTAACCGATCAGCAATTTTGTGTTGCAATTTTTCTAAATTCCAATCCTTTGATACAGTTACCCAAATAACAATATCAAACATTTTAGCAGTATCTTCATTGTTATTTAAGCTCTGCATTATGGTTGTTTTCCCAATTCCTGACATTCCCCAAAGTCCGATTCTTTTTACATTTTTATCCCTCAGATGGCCCAGTATTTCTTCAACAGTTGAGTCAAGAAATATCTTGTCTTCTGATTTGGGTCCATGCATAATTATCACACGCTCTGGCAACTTCTCAACCACTATTCCTATCTCAGACTTTCCTTCTACCCAAAGATTATGCAGTTTCTTGCACTTCTCTGCCATGCTTTGGCTAAGATCTGTGCGTGACTCGCTTGACCCGCGAAAAAACTGACTCCATGTCCTTTTATTACTTTTTTCTTTCTTGTATTTGGTTTCTAGTTCTTGCACCTCTTCTTCACATTTCATGACCCTAGAAATCCAAGCTTCATATACTTGAGTGACCAGCTTTGTCTTTGCTTGAGCCAATATATCATCCCTGCAGGCATACAGCTCCTTTGCTTGCTTTATTAACCTTCCATAGTTGTATTCTAGATCATAATCAGCTTCATTATCAACTTTGCAACTCAGGTTATTGATAATCTCTTTTGCATATTTGTAGGTCTCATCCCCTGCTGCAGTACCCACAGCAGAAGCTGCAGCTGAACCTATACCAGAAGCTGCTGCCCCCCACATATCTGTGTCACAACAATAAAAAATTTTAAACATTAACAGAAACTCTAAATGCAAAATGAAGAATTAATTTTCAGTTTATACAACTAATAAGTATAATATATAAACACACAAAAAAGGATTTTGTTATTCAAAAGGCGCAAACATGGTTAAATTACAAAAATTAAAGCACAGTTTTCACAATCTCATGAACGGTCTTTAGACATGGAGCTTATTTTTAATCAACTACAACCAAACCTTAATCTCAAATTTTGGGTCAGCTATGGATCCTCAAATACTTGTTAGAGTCAGCCATATGTCATTTTTTACAATTTCTATTAATTTGGTATTCCTCTACCTTTTTTCATTCCACTTAAATTAACTCGCTCTTTCTTGTTAGTGCATTAATCGCTTTCCTCTAAACATAAATAAACCATCTTAAGGAGCATTTTTAATCAATGAAGATTTATTCATTCATGGGCTTATGTCCCTTTTTTGTAATTTTCTTTTCGAAAATCTAATATTAAAACACAAAGTCATAATTTATTTGTGTTATTGTTTTAAATATAAAATGGCAATAACATTAAAACCCTTTTTTCTTGTGGATCCAATTTGCTCAAGCACATATGATTTCCATATCAAGTTGGTATATACATCAAAATAACCCAACATTAGAAATATATATCATACCAATACGTCACTGTATGATTTTCACATTAGGTCACCATGGCAAAATTAATCTATTCTAACATAAGCTTTTTTTTTTTTTTTTTTAAAGAAAGAGTAACATAGGTTATTATAGAAAGGGGTTCTGCTTGTTTCACATCCAATTGCGTCCACACTCTTTCACATTGTGTCCACATTTTTTTTTATATCATGTGGAAAATGTGGACATCTGGTGTGAAAGTGTGAACATCATGTGAAACATTTCATATTTGGGAGTGTGAAACAATAATTACCTATATAGAGGGTGGTGTTAGGGGATACAGCCACTTTTCATGAAAATCTTCACATATAGAGGTAGCAATCTATGTGGAATGTTCCACGTCAACTACTTTAGCCATGCTATGTTGTTAATTGATTTTTCTTTATTGTGCTTCAAAAAAACACCCGTGATTAACAAGAGCTGCAGCAAAAAAGAATAGCCTCTCAAAGAAGACCTCTTTGACAGGGCATCCAACACGATCTAACAAGAAATTGTGAGTAGGAGAAGACCTCAATCACAACCCTCAACACCTAAACCATACCTTCAACCTATACCAAACAACACCCAAACCTGAGTCACGCAGCTCAATTCTCACCACACATGAGAACAAAGCCAAAACTAAAGCATCAGCAATAAATCCAGCCTGCCCAAAATGACGAAAGACAAAGGGGAAAATTCCAAATCAAATTTAGAATTTTTTAAGAATTAGGGTTAGATTTTAGTGGAAAAAAGGCTTGACAATTGTAAGGAATATAGGATTTCTAACAAGTAAAACCTAAGGTTTGGGTTGCTATTACAGGACTGTGAATAGTAACCCTGTGCAAGGTTTCAAATTGTTGAAAATTTAAGGGTGAAAAAAAAAAAAAAAATTTTAAGCATGACACCTAGCATTTCCTTGCATCACACCCTTTTTTTTTTTTTTTGGAGAAAATCCTTGCATCACACCTCATAGAAGATTATATCACACAAACCTCAAATTTAGTTTCATAACTTTTGAAAATTTATTCTCGTCTTTTGATTTGGAAAATATTACATCCATATACATAGATGATTAATACCTATTCCTAATTTCTAACCAAACTTGGACTTCTTCTCAAAACTTAATAAGAGTTTTTTTTTTTTTTAATAATTAGAAAAGAAAAGGGAGGGTCACATACAAATCCCTTTTAAAAGAGTACAATCACAAAGACAAATCTACAAAATTAACGAAAGACAAAAAGGGGATGGTACCTAAGGCAGTCATCTAATCATACAAGAACTCCAAAAAAAAAAAAAAAAAACACTATTTAATTACAAAATTAGATTACTCAGCACCATAAAAAAAATCCTCATGTTTACTTCACGCCAAAGATTTCACATAACAGTTGTGGCTTGCTAGGCAACCTTCCAAGAGCTCAATCACAGATTTTGGCATCCCCCAAACTGTCCCAAACAATGCAGAAACAAATGACCAAATATTTGGTGTAAAAAAGAAATGGAATGGAAAATGATTAATTGATTCCCCACTCCTTTTAACCGGACAACACTAATCAACTTATCAAAAAGTGCAGCTTATGGAGATTATCAATTGACAAATTTTTTCCTAATACTGTAGTCCACACAAAACACATGCTGCCTTTCGAGGGACCCTAGCACCCTAAATGCTTTTCCATGGAAAAGAGTGGCATGTGAAACCCCTAAAGGCATTATAATAGGAACGAATCTTAAATATCCCACTCTTTGTTGGAATCCATAAAACTCAATCTCCACCGAGAGATGAAGGCAAGCGCTTATAGAGCAACTCAAAAAAATTTATCACTAATTCTAGTTCTCAATCTTGAAAAGGCTGAACAAACGGAGGATTCCAATGCATAACCTCACCCTTGGATGGGTTGGCTAGGTAAGAAGCTACTGAAGCTTCCCTGTCAACAACTAAGGCATACAAACCTGGGAAAAAATCTTTAACCCGCTCTAGATGTCCAAAAGCTCACTCTAGATCCTTCTTGTACATCAAATTTTAATAAGTTGAAGGAATCTCACTCCCCACTTATACTCTTCCACAAACTAACACCATAAGGTCCCTTATTCCGCTTCATTGTCCATCCTCCCCGTTCTTCTCCATATTTCATCTAAACGATTCTTCTCCAAAGATGATTATTTTCCACTACAAAACTCCAAATCTACTTTCCTGATAGGACTTGATTGAAAGAACTAAGTTTTTGAATACCCAAACCACCCTTGCGGGGTTTTGGTATTTGTGACTCGTTTAGGTGAAATATGGACAACAAACCACCCAAATACAGTTGATTTTGTGATGAAGGACCATGATAACAACCATAAGCTCCCACAATGAAAACGAGTTACATACATCTGATGCAAAGCATTTGAAGCAAGAAAATTCATATGGCTGAGTATGTCTTGATGAAGCCAAGTGAACAAGTTCCAACTCCAGGCAACACTATCTTTATAACATGTGATCAAACAATGAGGCATATTCTTAATTGATTTAGAAGTTGGTTAAAAACGTGGAATAAATGTTGTGTTAGATGCGGTTTGTGATTATTTTAACATTTAACTAATTCAATTACACACTTGCTTAGGCGTAGTTAGTTAGTTCGTTATGATGATGTCATCATAACTTACTCTTTGTGGCATTGTAAAGATAGCTATTGATAATTGAATGAAGAAATTAGTTTTTGTAAATTGTGCTTTGCGTTGAGAAATACCTCCCCGTCACCCGCCACTCATAGAATTCCTGACTTCCTTTGCATGCAACTTTGATGGTTCTGCATCAGTATCAACATTCATAAGCAACTGTAAGACATTTGGATAATGTTTCACAAAAAAATTAATAAAAAAAACATGTATATTTTCATGCTATGAATCAACAACATTTTCCTCCACAAAGGCATTATCACTAAGTAGTTTTGAATATACATTATCAAAGAGAATACACACCTCCATTTGCTCTTGTAGCTTTACTTGATCTAGACTTCTTTAACAATTTTCTATATCCTTTTTTCTTCCTTTCAATCTCCTCTGATATTAAATAGTCGCCATTCTCCACTAACCTTTAGGGAGAACCTGCTTAGATAAATAAAAACTATTAATTTATCAAAACATAATCCAAATCAAGTTTGGGGAAAAACAAACAGAAAAAAAAAGACCTTGTCGTCTAAATCAATTGGGAAATTCAATGTATTGGGCTAGGGTTTATTCGGGCAGTATAAATACGTTGACAACCCTTATTTTTATATAGTGGAATTCTAGAAAGTACAGACACAGACATGGACACAGGTACATTACGGCAACACAAGCAATTTTTTAAAAATTATAACATGACAGTGTAGATACGACACTAATATTCCACGGGTATGACACCGGTATGGTAGCCCAAATGAAGCGTCATTGTCATTGTCGTACTGGTGTGGTACCCGTGGATGTAGGCACAGTACCAAGCCACATAAATTGTTCTGCTCTTTTTTCTTCCCATTTCCAATAAAATTCTTAGATCAGAAATCTTCAACGTACAGTCTAATCATTTTCCCCAATAAAATAGAAGCCATTTTAAATACTGTGTAACAAGCTCAAGCACTTCCTTCCAAACTCCAAAGGGGTAACTTCACCATTAATGAGTGCATACTATTACTATAGATGGATGAGAAGACTAATCTAACCATTTATGAGAGAGTACTATACATGGATAAGAAGACTAACCTTATACAATTAGAGTAATGATCAGCAGTCTAAAAGATATTGAACTTCCAGCTACCACTACCAAGCGTTGACTTCAATTAAAAAGAATAAGAAAAAAGTAAAGATGAGCAACCAAATTTAATTTTACTTATATAATCAGAATTGAATTCCCAAATTTGTAATACAGAGTTAAGAAACCATTTCAGCTAGCTAACCTTAAATAGGAGTAGAGTTTGTGCTGTACAGATTGATAAGAAGACTAACCTTAAACAGAGTATTCGGTATAGCAGTGTGAAGCAACCACCCAGACGGAGATGGCGATCTTGAACTTATTGCTCAGAGACTCAGAGTAACTAACGTTGACTTCAAACAAAACAAGAGATAAAGTGAGCAACCAAATTTTATCTTACGAGTATATGGCTGCAACTGGCAAACGTGTTGGTCGGTCGGATTTGGGAAAAATTGCAAACTAATACTAATCTCTAAACAATTTTGTTAGTTAGCATCGTTTTCAAACTATTTAGGAAACTAACATCTTAAATGTGTAAAGCTCGATTTTGATGCACTAAATTGAGCATAAACAACTCAATTTCAAGTAGTTGATAGTTCTTCCAAAAACCCAAACCCAAACCCTTGTGTGGTGTTTAGTATGGGGTAATATTTTAGGATCCATAGGAATGTTTAAAGATTCCCATGTTTTGTTGCAAATTACGTCAGGGAATCAGATGCCAGAGGAATCTGGATTACCCCCTTAAACCCCTCTCAGTAGGAATGTGATTCCCTTTAAAACAGGTGGGTATCTACATTCCCAAGTTTAAAGGAAATTTTATTTTTTATAATTTGACAATTTTAACCCATTTTTCGTATCATTTAGGCAATAAAATATAAAATAAATCATAAATATATTTTCTCTTATCTTTATCTTTTCCCGCCAAAACAACATAAACATGATAGACGACTCTATTAATACATTTTTTAACAAAGTTCTATTTAGATTTTACGTATGGAAAAAAAAAAAAAACACTAATTTAATGAATGTGTTCAAACATTGATATTAATGGTGGCTTCATCTGGTTTTTTTATTTTTTTTATTTTTTATTTTTTTCATTAATGGCTTTGTTTCTAGATTCATATGTTAGACTACAGTTTTAATGAATGTGTTGCTAATTAATAGTTTATATTTTGTTTTTCATTATTTATTTAGAGAAAGATATTTTTTTAAAGGACTAATTAATAGTTTATATATTTTTTATTATTTATTTAGAGAAAGATTTTTTTAAAAGGGAAAAAATAAATAATTCATTTAAGATTTTTGGGAATAAACCAAATATTATCATCTCACATTCTTAGAAATCTTAAGAGATTCCCAATGAAACCAAACATAGGAATAGCTACATTCTTAGGAATCTAGATGCCAGGAGTAATGTGGATTCCCTCGTACCAAATGCCACCTTAAAATAATGATCTCGGAATCGAACCAGAAAAACCCAAACCCAAAAATTGCTATCTCGGCCCTGGGTTTGACGATCTCAGCACTGGAGCTACTTGAGTTTGATGATCTTAGCTTGGGTTTGACGATCTTGGCACTGGAGCGGCTTGGGTTTGACAATCTCGACACTGAAGCTTGGATTTGTTGATCTCGGCACCAAAGGTTTGTTGATCTGGGTTGTGTTTTCTGGTTCGTTCTCTTGGTTATGTTTTTTGATTCGTTTTCTGTGTTGTGTTCTCTGGGTTGGTCTGCAGTGGGAAATGGGTTTGAAAAAACTCGAGTCTTCTAGACTCAATTTCTACATCAAACTCGATTGTAAACGACTCGATTTGCTACAGTGATCTCGAGCCTTAAAGACTTGAGATGCTAGTTTCCTAAATAGTTTAGAAACATTGCTAACTAACGAAATTGTTTGAGGAATGGTGTTAGTTTGCAATTTTCATACAATTTTGTTAGTTAGCACATTTTCAAAACTATTTAGGAAACTAATATCTTGAGCGCAACAGACTTGATTTTGGAGTGCTAAAATCTAGTCAATTGAACTTGGTTTCATTTAAATTGAAATCGAGCCTTACAGACTCGATTTCTCAGCCATACTCTCTCTGTCTCTCACTCTCTCATGTCTGTTGGCAACTTCAAGAGAGAAATATCAAGAAGCAAGAAACGAGTTCCCTTAACAAACCTAACAAACATCAATTGTAAACGACTCGATTTGCTACAGTGATCTCAAGCCTTAAAGACTTGAGATGCTAGTTTCCTAAATAGTTTAGAAACATTGCTAACTAACAAAATTGTTTGAGGAATGGTGTTAGTTTGCAATTTTCATACAATTTTGTTAGTTAGCACATTTTCAAAACTATTTAAGAAACTAATATCTTGAGCGCAACAGACTTGATTTTGGAGTGCTAAAATCTATTCAATTGAACTTGGTTTCATTTAAATTGAAATCGAGCCTTACAGACTCGATTTCTCAGCCATACTCTCTCTGTCTCTCACTCTCTCATGTCTGTTGGCAACTTCAAGAGAGAAATATCAAGAAGCAAGAAACGAGTTCCCTCAACAAACCTAACAAACATCAATTGTAAACGACTCGATTTGCTACAGTGATCTCAAGCCTTAAAGACTTGAGATGCTAGTTTCCTAAATAGTTTAGAAACATTGCTAACTAACGAAATTGTTTGAGGAATGGTGTTAGTTTGCAATTTTCATACAATTTTGTTAGTTAGCACATTTTCAAAACTATTTAGGAAACTAATATCTTGAGCGCAACAGACTTGATTTTGGAGTGCTAAAATCTAGTCAATTGAACTTGGTTTCATTTAAATTGAAATCGAGCCTTACAGACTCGATTTCTCAGCCATACTCTCTCTGTCTCTCACTCTCTCATGTTTGTTGGCAACTTCAAGAGAGAAATATCAAGAAGCAAGAAACGAGTTCCCTCAACAAACCACACAAACATCAATTGTAAACGACTCGATTTGCTACAGTGATCTCAAGCCTTAAAGACTTGAGATGCTAGTTTCCTAAATAGTTTAGAAACATTGCTAACTAACGAAATTGTTTGAGGAATGGTGTTAGTTTGCAATTTTCATACAATTTTGTTAGTTAGCACATTTTCAAAACTATTTAGGAAACTAATATCTTGAGTGCAACAGACTTGATTTTGGAGTGCTAAAATCTAGTCAATTGAACTTGGTTTCATTTAAATTGAAATCGAGCCTTACAGACTCGATTTCTCAGCCATACTCTCTCTGTCTCTCACTCTCTCATGTCTATTGGCAACTTCAAGAGAGAAATATCAAGAATCAAGAAACGAGTTCCCTCAACAAACCTAACAAACATCAAGAATCTCTTACGCAAAGACCTAGAGAGAATCAAATACAAGAATCAAGAAACCCACCCAAAGATCCAGGGAGAAAGCATCAACAAACCCCGTCATCATCGCTTGGAGCCTTCGCCACCTAGGTTTAATCATCGCCACCTCCTTCGCTGTCGCCACCTCTCTGGTTTGTTTTTTCTGTCTTCATGGTTTGAGTTTTGTTCTTCATGGTTGGGTTTCAAGGTTTCTGGGTGTTTGGGTTTTGTTCTTCGTGGTTTGGGTTTTGTGCTTCGTGATTTCTGGGTTTCAAGGTAGAAGGTTGTGGGTTTCTGTTTGGGTTTCAAGGTGTTTGGGTTTTGTTCTTTGTGATTTTTGGGTTTCAAGGTAGAAGGTTATGAGTGAGAGACGGAGTGTCGCCTCTCTAGTTTGTTTCTTCTGTCTTCGTAGTATGGGTTTGTTCTTCATGGTTGGGTTTCAAGGTTTCTAGGTGTTTGGGTTTTGTTCTTCATGATTTCTAGGTTTCAAGGTAGAAGGTTGTGAGTGAGAGATAGAGTGTAATGGAAAGGGCATGCTTAAGAAATTGAGTTTGCAAGGCTCGATCTCAATTTAAATGAAATCGAGTTCTACAAACTCAATTTTGAAATTGAGTGCTAAATCGAGTCTATTACACTCGAGATGTTAGTTTCCTAAATAGTTTTGAAAATGTGCTACCTAAAAAAATTGTTTGAAAATTAATGTTATTTTGAAAAAAAATCCATAAAACTTATAATTATGGATCGAGTCAATTCGAGATTACCATGTCAGTTGTCACCTACTTTTCTTTCTTTCTTTTTTTTTTTCAACCTCAACCTCCAAATTTTTTTTCCCTCCCCATTATTATCCATTGACTATTGAATACTATTTATTGCATACTCACCACAGCACACTATCATATGGGTAGAAATTGTGTTTTCAAAAAAAATTGTAATACCATTTCATAATTTCATAGGGAGTATGTAACAAGATTCTAGTTTACTACTTTAATGTTATGTTTGGTTCGGGTGAAAATGGTGATAATGGAAAATGAGAGAGAAAAATATAGAAGTCGTTTGGTATTGTTGTTTAAACAACAGTTTTAAACACCACAACACTTTTTCACCCACCAGTATTTTTATAACACTTAAACAATGATATTAGAAATCTCTTACCAAATGGGTCCATAATTTTTCATTGTTTGGTTGGAATGAAAAGGGAAAGAAAAAAAAAATAGAGTGGATAAAGTTTTCCATTTGAAGATTATGAACTCACAATTTTTTCCTTCCAAATTGTGGAAAAAAGAGAGAGAAGATGGTATTAAGAAAGAAAGTACAAAATTATCCATATTTTTTCATCATTATACTTTTAATAATAAAATATAATAGTACTTTGCTTTTTATCATTCCACTGTTCTGCAATTTTTATCGAACATAGAGGATAAAAAAATACAAATATTTTATATTTTCCCAACATTTTCCATCCTCAAAGTTTCACTTTCCCATCTTACATCCAAATAGAGCCTAACTTCCACTTCATTTATAACATTCTAGTTTAATAATTATCCCCTTCACTAATTTTCTAGAGAAGTTTATCAACTACTTTATAGGTTGTCTTTAGTGTCCACCTCAAGAGAGAGTTTTCCCTTCTGCCATCCAATTCTTTCCACGTGGTGATTGTTAGAATAATGTGGTCCAACATGATATTTTATTATCAATAATTAATTATTCAAAATTTCTTGTGAAATTTTGTAATATTTTTATGATGTAAAATATTGGAATATTGAAATATGTCTACTTAATACTGTAGACTAAGATTATGAATCATTTCATTATAGTCCTTGACTTGACCATATCCATTATGATGTAACCTATTTTGATAGGTACATTGTTAGACCATGATGGAAAGGAGGTGCAAGTTAAAATTGCTCAGACTATGGAAGACAATAAGGGCTAGTCTTTCGAAGGTTAGTGCATAATAATCTCGGAAGTCCTTCCATAATGAGATTTATGCACGTTGAGTGTTGGCCTTAATAAATCTATCGTGTCATTGCCAGTAACTTAGCCTCCTATAAGGGGTTTTATCATTATAGTGATTCTGGATATGAACGATAGATGAATCCATGTGTTAGTATGGAGTTACAAGAGTAATGACATGTAAATGAACTTATTCATTAATGAATCTAATTAATGAAGTTGTTTATTAATGAATGTAACATATCTGTTACATGAATTGTTATTACGATAGAAAGGATTTTATGGGTGGTCATGTCCTTTCTGAATATTATAAATATTGTCAAGGCCACACTTGCAAGGGGTGTGAGAAGAGCATCCTAATTGCTTGTGAGGTCCTTGAATAATATAATTTAGTATGTAAATTTCTCACGTTTTATTGTTGATTTTTATCACATATGCACAAGATATAATTGTTAATTGATAGATGTGTTATATTTGTTTCTCTTGGATTATTACTTTTTAAGTATAATTCCTACAGTGATGAGGGTGATAATATTCTAAAAGGGTGGAAGGAAAAGGTTGGAGAAAGAAAATGCGTGAGGTTAGTGAGAGAGACATAAGGTATTCTAGAAAGGTTACAAGAGAAGAGGAGAATTTCTTAGATGAAAGAATTAAAAAAAAAAAAAATTCCCTACATATTATAGCATTTTGTTTGTTTGTTTGTTAATTTAACAACAAAATTCTTGTCAAATACTTATCATAGGATTAGAAGATAAATAAATACATTTTTAAGATCCATTTAGTTAGATGTTTTGGGAGATTGAATGTGTGTTTAAAAAACTCAAAACTCTATTTTGCAACCACAACTTCTAATATATATATATTTTACTTAAACCATAGTATTTCGATAGCTTATACAAACAGATCCTTAATATGAAACCTCTAATATTTGTTTGGCAAAAAAATTTTTTTTCAACCGCTTATTTACTATGAGACAAAATATATAATATTGAGTAATTTATTTGTTAAATATGTGAAAAAATAATAATTAATGTTGTTTTTTAAAAATAAATAAATAAAATGAAAAAAAAAATCTTCTAAAGATCATAGTCATTTTCTCAACTCACACTCTAATTCTAATAGGGGGGAACTTGAGAGAGAGAGAGAGAATTTGACAATGGACCGCAAGCAGGAACAAGATGCACGTGTGCTTAATTGGGTAGTAGAGATCACAAAACATTGCTTATGTGCTGAGGATATCATTGAAAAATTCATTCTTAAAGTCATGCCTAGAGAAGATATGGGGTCATACAGAATCCACAAGAAGTTTGCAACGTAAATGTAGCAGTAACCTGAAAAAAGGAGAGTGATATGGGGGCCATTTGGCCATGGCAATCATAATTCGTGATTTTGAGAGCTTTTGTATGGTGGCCACCTGAGCCGTCATTGGGTTGAGTTCATTTAGGGAAGAGAAGCGAACAGCTATAGAATTGGCAAATTATGTATTACACTATGAGTCCAAATCTTCTATCTCACTTTTCTTATTCTACTATATGCTCCACAAATAAAAAATTGCCTAGTGTACACCTACTTAATTAAATACTAATTTTCTTCTTCTTTTATTTCAGTTTCATAAAATAAATAAAATAAAAGCCAATACATCCCCTCCAGCCACTACCACTAGTCCACCACCACCAACTAGCGTTGCTGCCACTTCATCAACAACCATCCACCACTAGTTATGTTTATGTTCTGATATACCGTACAATTTTTCGAATCTGTTGGATATCTATTCAACCAAAGGATTCTCAAGGGGTCAATGTTTGTTTTCTTATGAAATTCTTTTTAAAATCGAACCAAATGGACCCGTGCATGCTCCATATCATAAAACAGTCCCCATCTATTTCAAAAGCAAATGTAGGATCCTAAATTCCTAGGATAATAATATCAAAGTATATAACCAACACAGTTTATGTTAAATACCAAAAGAAAATCACAACCATAGAGCCCCTTGATATTAGTTTTTTGTTTTCTAATATGCTTTATCAATCTACCAAAATATCAAAAGTAAAGCAATGCAAGGAAGGAAGAAGAGAAGAAACAGAGAAAAACTAAAGAAAAATGATTTGATGGAAATGAAATTCTGTTATTCTTCATTATAGTAATTCTGGTACAATCACCAATATATATATATATATATATATATAACCATAACCACCTCCGCAAAGTGTGGAACAAACATAACCAACCCTAATACAATCATAACAGACCCTGACATGTGTACACAGACTTAGCAACTAACTCCACCATTCTCACCTAAATTAAGCTACCTGTAGTTTTGCCTATTGTATCTCTACTACAGGTTGTTTACCAACAACTTTATCATCAACTTTGTCATCATATGCCTTTACATCCCCCCTCAAACTAAGGGGAGGAACACCCATCAGTTTGTGAGCAAGATCAAGAAACAAAGGAGAAGAGAGAGCTTTGGTAAAAATATTAGCTAGCTGATTAAGAGTAGAGATGAAATTAAGCTTCAATTCCTTACCAAGAACTTTCTCCCTAATAAAATGGTAATTAGCCTCAATATGCTTAGTCCTAGCATGAAAAATGGGATTAGAAGCCAAAGCCAATGCAGATACATTATCACACCAAAGCATGAGAGGCAAAGACAAGAAAACACCCAAGTCTTTAATAATCATCCTAATCCAACTCAACTCCGCAGCAGTGGTAGTTAAGGCTCTATATTCTGCCTCTGTGGAAGATCTGGACACAATAAGCTACTTCTTAGCAGACCAAGTAATATGAGAGTTACCCAAGAACACCACCATACTAGTAATAGACTTTCTATCAAAAGGATCACCAGCCTAATTAGCTTCACAATAAGCTAAAAGGACTTGCCTGAAAGTGAATACCATGATGCAAAGTACCCTTGAGATATCTAAGAATTCTCTTGGCTGCCACTAAATGATGTTGGGTAGGATGGCTCATAAATTGACAAACTTGCTGGACAGAGTAAGCTAAATTAGGCCTGGTAAAAGTTTGATATTGCAAAGCCCCAACCATGCTCCTAAAAATAGTAGGATCAAGAAGCAAAGAGCCATTCTGAGAGTTGACATGAACTGTAGGAGAGCATGGAGTAATGCAAGGCTTATAGTCTAACATATTGAACTTGGTGAGCAAATCCAAAGCATACTTAGATTGATGCAAAAACAAGCCTTGAGAAGTATACTCAATCTGAAGTCCAAGGAAATAAGTAAGGGAACCAAGATCTTTCAAATAAAAAATAACAGCAAGCCTTGAAACAAGATGATCAATAAATGGAAGAATATTACTAGTAATAATAATATCATCCACATAAAGAAGAAGATAAACCACAAAAGATCCATGATGCAGAATAAACAAGTTACAATATACAGAAGAAGCTTGGAAGCCAATATGAAAGAGTTCAGAAGTAAAGCTATCAAACTAGGCCCTAAGTGCCTGTTTAAGACCATAAATGGATTTATGCAATTTGCAAACATGATCAGGATGAGTAGGATCCACATAACCTGGAGGTTGAGACATAAAAACCCCCTCTTGAAGCACTCCATGAAGAAGAGCATTGGACACATCCAACTGCTTTAAAGACCAATGATGCTGTATAGCTAATGCCAAAATAATCCTAACAGTGCAAGCTTAACAATAGGACTAAAGGTCTCCTCATAGTCTAAGCCATATTGCTACAAAAAGCCCTTAGCAACCAACCTTGCTTTATACCTAACAATGGACCCATCACTGCTCCTTTTAATTTTGTACACCCATTTACAATGAACCACATTCTTACCAGAGGGAAGAGGGACTAAAGACCAAGTATTTTTCTTTAAGAGAGAATTATACTTAGAATCTATAGCCTCAACCTAGTGTGGAAACCTGGAAGCAACATGAAATGTAGGAGGCTCTCTTTGAACATAATTTCTCATAACTGCATATGCTTTGGGCTTGAAGATGCCATGTTTGGATCTAGTAAGCATGGGATGAGCATTTGGAAGGGAAGAAGAAGTAGATGGAACAACTAAAGTTGGTGACTCAACTATGGACTCAGTAGCAGCAAAAGATGAGGACTCAACTTGACCCGAGGAAGGAAAAATACTAGAGGAAGGTAAAGTAACATCAGCTGAAGTGGTAGGGACTAGAGGACTCACTAGACACTGAATGCTCTAAAATGTGTGAGAACACAAGAGCTGTTTAGACACCAATTTAAAAATTACGGCTCAATAGATTTTACTCTAACTTATACTAAGTGTGGAATAGAGTAAAAGCAAGCGGATGAACAAATAAACTACTCTAAGCCATATTCAATATAACACAATAGTAATATGAAAGCCAAAAGAGTAAGGAAGAAGGATGCAAACACAAAGACAACACAGCGATGTGTTATCGAAGAGGAATCCGAAGTCCTTGGCGTAAAACCTCTCCACCGCCCTCTAAGCGGTAATCGATCCACTAGACAATCAGTTAGGATACATGGGTTAGTAAGAGACCCTCCAAGGTTTCTCAGAACCATGTCTTGTCTAGCTCTCTGGATCCCGCAACAAGCTCCATGTTGCATCTGCCATCCTTGGCTTCTTTCAATGTTTCCCAGCAGCATCAAAACCTCACTGAACACTTTGAAAGGGTGTGGTAAGTGTTTGGGCTATCAACCTCTCAATGGTATGGAAATGGAGAGGTAGGAGTTGAGGAAAATCCACAAGTAAATGTGTAGAGATATGTGGGTATAACAATGTCTAACTGTCAAGGTTTGTGCCTAAGGTTTTCTCTCTGAAGAACTCCTTAACATTTGTGGGTAATGTGGGTATAAATAGTGTAGGCATAGAAAGTGTGTATCAGAAATGACAGTCTGGCAAAACAAAATGTTTCGCGGGTGTCTCGTGGGTGTCTCGCAGGTCTTACCCGCGAGTTACTCGTGAAATACAGTTGTCTCCATCTGTTTTGACTCTTCACATTCTAGTCATGTGCAAGGCACATGCATCATATCGCGGGATGCTTAGTCGCGAGCTACCGCGAAAACTCTTTTGTCTTCAATTGCTTGAGTCTTCACATACTCTTTCTCTATCACACAACCCTTACAATTAAATCCCACAATAAATACAAGGTATAAAAGATTGAATAAAATTACAATCAAATTTGGCACAGAATTAAAGCCAACAAAACACATAGTTGTAAATTACAACTTTACAGACACAAAAAAAGGTGAAGTGATAGAAGGAAAAGCTTCAGAGACAGTAGATAAAGAAAAAGTAGAAGAACTGCGTAAAAGGGTAGAGATCCAAAGGTCCAAAGGAGGATTGGTAGATGAGGAGATGCTAGAAGAATAAGATAAGAGTGTGGGAAGAGTGGGGAATTTAGATTCATTGAAAATAACATGGGGAGTGATATAAATCTTTTGAGCATGAGGATCAAAATAGGTATACCCTTTGAATAAATAAGGATACCCTAAGAAAATGGATTGAGTAGACTTAGGCTGAAGCTTGTGATTAGTATAGGGCTTAAGAAGAGGAAAGCAAGCACAACCAAAAGTCTTCAGAGAATTCAAAGAAGGAACAGAATGAAATAACAATTCCCAAGGAGACTTAAAAGCTAAAACAGAAGAGGGAAGCCTATTGATCAAATAAATGGCAGTGTTGAAAGCATAACACCAATAAGAAGAAGGAAGATTAGACTGATAAAGCATGGAAAGGCCACTCTCAACAATGTGCTTATGTTTTCCTTCAGCAACACCATTTTGCTGAGGTGTATAAGGACATGACAACTGATGTTGAATGCCATGATCCAAACAAAAGGACTTAAAAAGATTACTAATATACTCACCCCCACCATCAGTCCTAAGTGTTTTGATTTTAGACCCAAATTGATTCTCAACTAGAGCTTTAAAATGCAAGAAAACAATAAACACTTCAGATTTATGTTTAATAAGAAATAACAAGGTGAATCTAGTGAAGTCAACAAAAATGACATAGTATTTATAGCCAAGAACAAAAGTAACAGAAGTAGGGCCCCAAACATCACTGTGAACAAGTTTTAAAGGAGAAGTACTAGACATAATATGCTGTGGAAAGGGAAGTTTGTGCATCTTAGCACTTATACAAGATTTACATTGAGAACAAATGTCATCATGTACAGAAATTTTAACATTGTTATTGAAAGAAGATAAAGCAGAGTGAAGAAGCTTGGAGCAAAGGTGACCAAGTCTTTGATGCCACAACATTGCTTCATTGGAAACAAGAACATTAACAGAAGACTTGAAATCAAGAGATGAAGCAATAGCTGAATTAGTAGAGAGTTGTGAAGAAAATGGAATGGGATACACACCATCCTTACCCATGCCTTGATAAAGAACCTTCCCCGTAGCCAAATCCACAATTAAGAACTAATTGGCATCAAAATAGCAAAAGGAATTGTTTTGTAAACAAAGTTTATGGACAGATAATATATTTGAAGCTAAATCAAGAACCCTAAGGATATTATCTAAATGAAAACAATGA